>CM074956.1:22005125-22027112 GCA_037577455.1 Pangasius macronema
CTCTCGGATTTGGGAGACTTTTTCCGACTTTCTGTGACTCTCTCACTGCATAAAGATTTAAAACGATCATAAACCAGCCTGAGCGTCTGCAGTGTAAAGTTCATTTTACACCGAGGTCTGCTTAACGAACGCATTAACTTCAGCATTAATAAACCATCGGTAATAACGAAACAACTGTACCGAGCGTTTCTAATATTAAATATAAACAGTTAAATAATAAACTCCTGCGTTAATCAGTGTTTATTCCATTCATGGTGTAAAGCTCAAAGCAACCGAGAAGAACTAAAGACTAAAGACTAAAGACTAAAGACTTCACACGCTAATCTGTAAACTTCTGAAGAGAAGATAAACGGAGATGACTAACACAGGAGAAGTTCGTTTATGCTAACGAGGGACACGCAGGGATTTTATACATGATGGACAAATGACAACATTACTGATGGAGTGATAAAGCTGAACTTCATGGCTTGTTACTGTAAAGAAGGAAGGAAGGAAAGAAAGAAAGAGATTGATCAAGAAGAAAAGACAGACAGACAGACAGACAGACAGACAGATAGATAGATAGATAGATAGATAGATAGATAGATAGATAGATAGNTAGATAGATAGAACAAAAGAATGAAAGAAGAGAAAGCTACTGATCATGAAAGAAAGATGGACAGAGACAGAGATAGAGAGACAGACAGAGAGATAGACAGAATAAAACCAACGAAATGGGAAAATATGGATACACAGACGGACAGACAGACAGACAGACAGACAGACAGACAGATAGATAGATGAAGAAAGAAACAGAACAAAACAATGAAAGAAAGAGAAAGTGATTGAACAAGAAACAAAGATGGAAAGACAGACAATTAGACAGCTAGATAGAGAAAAGGAAAGACAGACAGGGACAGAAAAGAAAAGCAAAAAAAATGAAAGAAAGAAAGAAAACCAGTGTAATCATTTGAAACTGCTGTGGTGTAAGAGGAATAAAACACTTGGGGACGTGCTGTTACAGGACGTCAGTGACGTCAGGGTGGTAGCCGTAGCAGTAACTCGGCTTCATCACTCCATCCTGGATTATTTTCCTGTAACAGCGTGACACGGAGGAGTTTATTCCTTCCTTCAGAAAAGCTTAATAAAGTAAAGCAAAAACACGACAGGAAGCGTTTCATTAAAACCAGCACCACGTTTTTTACGAAAGGGCTTCGGAAACGTGTTCGACGTCGGTTTATTTATTTGTTATAAAGTTCTATAAAGACGTGATGAGAGACGGAGGAGAAGGCAGCTGGAAGCGCTCACGTCTCTGCTGGATCTATCTGTGGATGGAGGAACATGTGTGATGGATCAGGAGCAGCTTTATCAGCTGAGCACGTCGGCGTCGCTCCGAGAACACGAGCGCTCACCGCTACGCGCTCTGATTTATAACACCATTACCCATCTCCTTGTAAAGTGGGTCTGTGTGTGTTAATGTGAATAAACCGCACACACACACACACACGCTTCACACACACACATCAGCCATCACCACCTGACCGTTTCCGACACTTCAGAGCGAGTTCGGGATTGTCACTCACTCCTGAGGGGACGTCATGCCGAGGTTCTTCCACGTCAAAGACGGTTCTAAGTTCTTGTTCGGCGTGAGCTGTTGTCTCGGCTTCCCGTGCGCATTCTTTTCCTGACGCTCGTAAGACCTCAGGGTTTGGCCCGCTTCCTCCAGATCAACGGCTTCCACATGTGGGATTTTTAGAGTGGTCTGAGGTTCTCCTTGAAAGCCCTGTAGAGGGGTTTAAGACATGAGAGCATTAAAAAAAGAGAGAGAGAGAGAGAAAGAGAGAGAGAGAGAGAGAGAGAAAGAAAGAAAGAGAAACCTGTCTTAATTTGCACTGAAACGCAAGCTGTAAAATCTACAATAAACTGGTCTTGTAAAATTATACAGAGTGGGGTCGTTAAAAAAAGAAGGAGAGCTCTTCCTCCGAAAGCGTAGCGCGAGTGTGATAATGCTCAGCGGCATATTTTCCAGCCTGCATCTGACACGCTGACGTTTTATTTCTTTACTGCACAGGCACATCACACGTTTGTGTCCGAGCGAGCGCGTGAGCGAGTGAGCGAGTGAGTGAGTGAGACCGGCTCTGCTCGTTCCTGCTGAGGAGACGTATTATAATAATAAAAGTAAATTACACTTATGAATTTGTATCACTGAACTGTTCTGCATGGAATAACAATACCCTCTTTATTTCAGTTATGGAAAACACACACACACACACACACACACACTTTCAAGGCTAGTGCACTTTCGAGAGCTTTTAATTGGCTGAACAATATGAAACATTTATTGTTTCTGTACATTCCTCGCTGCAGCCTGGCAGTTTGGCACGTGTTGAGTAGAGTCTTTGTTGCAATGCCACTCACTCGCTGATGATTTTTTGAAGCTCTCTCTCTCTCTCTCTCTCTCTCTCTCTCTCTCTCTCTCTCTCTCTCTCTTTTACTACCTCGTGCCGCATTGCCAACAGGGTGCACATGAATTGTTTGCAGCAGGGGTGTTTTTAATCACAGGCATTTTGCTATGCAGAAAATAGCCACCATTCTTCCAGCTTTTTATGCTTCTTTTCCATTCTGATGACATAGCGAGCGAGTTGAAGAGATTTTTTTTTTTGAAATTGAAGAGTCTGAATGAGAGACCAAAAAAAAAAAAACCCAAGATGGTAGCTCGTGTGCATCTGCAGTGTATTTCTGTAGCACCAGGGACGTCCTGTTCTTTCCAGAACCTCGTGTGTCATTAAAAGCCCAAAGTTTTGCCCCGGGTCTGGAAGAGCCAGCGTTAAGTCCAGCTCTGCGCTCCGCTCCACGCGCTTTTATTTTATTCAGTGTACCTGTAACGCGTGAGAAGGAACGCTCGGAGCTTTCGGTGAGTGCCTTTAAAATGCATTCTGCGCCAATTTGAAAAATGCTGCTGGTTCCACTGCTTTTCTAATTCCTGTTTTGCTGGTGTGTTGAGTGAACTCTAGTCGCTTCCATCATCAGGGGTGGAAAATGAGAAAAGCAGACGGAGCCAGAGGCGGATTCGCAGCTGTCAGGCCTGCGCTAGCTGTCAGAGCAGACGCCTCCTTTAGACAGCTCGTGACAGCTCCTTGGGCACGTAATGGAGTGACGTGGAAAAAGAGTGGCAGCACGAGAGCCTGAAAAGAAGAACCAGAGCACGGCGAGTGTTTAAGCGATACCCGGTCTCGGGCCGCGCCAGGCTCTGATCACGCTCGGTAATATAAACAGCGTGCTAATCAAACGCTTTACACAACAAACAGGCGGCTCACGTCAGCGAAGGCCTGATTGCTTTTCCTTGATGAGAGCCTCCTTTTTTTCTGTGGCTTTGATTGAAAGTGTCTGATTTAATAAAAAAGCGTAAAAAAAGAAAAGAGGCAGCCGCGTGCCGAGGAGCTGATAGGGCAGGAGATAGGGAGTGTTGTCTTTGGCCGGGTGGAGGTGCTGACTCGGAGGAGAAGCGCGCAATCAGGGGCTGAGCGTGAGCCGGATGACAAAAGCGTGCCGGAGCAGACTTATTACCGTGAACTGGGCTGAGGTCCAGAGGAAACGAGTCTCTGGGGTGAAGCGGATTATTCTATTCGCGTTGCAGCAGCCACAACTATCACAACTCTCAGTAGCTTCATTTGAGTACAATCGATGAGTCTGTGTGCATCTGGAGAGCTTCAGGAAAGCGTCATCTTGGGACATGAGGAGCAGTTAGAAAAATGTGTAAAAGAGTAGAAGAGTAGAGATGGGAGGTAACACGATGTATCACGTTTTCTTCTTACCGATATAGAATACCGATACCGATACTCGAGTATCTGCCGTGATCGATAACCGTGCGATTTTTTTCCTTTAAAAACTACTAAGATTTAAAACGAAGCACATCACTTGTTATTCTGTTAAACTCTTTCACCCAAAAATGTAACAAAAAAACATAATCAAGTCGCATTCCCAGTTCCAAGAGCGTATCCCAGGAATATGGTGTGCAAGAAGGGAGAATTCAGTTCACTGCAGAACACCACACACACACACACACACACACACACACACACGGGGGCAACTTAGCATAGCCAATCCACCTACATGTGTGTTTCTGGCGAGTCTGAGAACTCCGAAGAAAACCCAGAGGGAACTCGGCTGGACATGAGGAGAAAAACCCACACTGACAGAAACCTGAGCTGAGGATCGAACCGTGGACCCTGGAGCTGTGAGATGGAACACCACCTGCTGCACCACCGCACCACCCTAGTACACATCTCTCTTATCTTTCTTAGATGAGGGGGGAAAAAAAGATTTATATCTATTTATATCCTGTCTGCCAATCATTCTCAGCTTGTTGCTCTCATGGCTGAGTTCCCTTCACTGGCATCGTAAAAAATTATGAACACTTGGAGAGCATTTTTACACAAACACACTCTCTCTCTCTTTCGCTTACACACACACACACACACACACACACACACACACACGCACGCACACACACACACGCACACGCGTGCGCGTCCGACTGCCTGGCATTCTCACCTCAGACAATAATAAAGTCTTTCTATTCAGTGGCACTCGTAATCCAGGCCAAAGTTGCTACCACATACTCGGTCTTATTGCCATGTTTTCAGTCTCAGTCACAAACAGCAGCAACACAAGCAGAAAATGTGCAACTCTATATTTACACGCCATATCAGGCAGACAAAAAGCCCATTCATTCTGCTGCTATAACAATAATAACAGCCTTCTGAAGTTTCCAGTTGTGTGTGACAACCACAACAAGCCAATCTGACACGTCCAAACGGCCGCTGCTTCGACAACTCGTTTGCTGTCGAGATTATAAAGCTTCTGTAAAAAAAAAAAACTCTGTTCTCTCTCTCTCTCTCTCTCTCTCTCTCTCTCTCGCTCTGCGATGCTATCAGCCGATCGGTTCCTCGGAGCCAAGAGGGATTCGAGGTGAGCGCAGCTACTGAGCAAACACTCCTTCAAACTCACTAAATAAATCTGCTGGACGCCAAGGTGGTTTTACTTGGAGAACTCTATCGCTTCTGTAATCCTGGGATAAATTTAAACGTGGCTCAGTCGCAGGATTAGTGCAGAAACAGTGGTGGAGGGGAAAAAAAAAAAAGAAAAAAAAAGAAAACATTCCCGGGTTTCTATTCTCTTTATGTATTCTGTGAGCAACATATGTTATCGGTGTACAATAGCTGTCAGTTATAATCAAAATCAGATAGTATATATATACTCAAAGCAAAGCAAAAATAAATAAAATCATTTTGGTCTCCTCTGACTACAGCACACGATTTCAGATCGAGCTTGGTGAAATTCAGGAGTGACATTTTGTGGGATTTTGTTATGGTGATGAGAAACAGCAAATCCGTGCATTTCTCATGCTCATACGTTTAAACGTATATGTTAAGTTGTTATGTGTTATATCCGTGACGAAGGTTCGCATGTACGACTGTGTATGTGGTCAAAGACAGCGATGGCGTTTCTGGAAATTGGGAGCAGTTTGAAAATATATACAGTTGGTCCAAAAAGTCTGATTTTTTTTTTCCCATTTCAAAAAGGAACTAAACAGAAAGTTTTGAAATGTTAAAAACATAGAGAGGTGGTGTTCAAAATCTGAAAACTCAGTATGCACTATTTCTAGGTCACTGATTAAATTCAGGCAAGTTAGTGATATTGAACACGTCAACTCCTTCGAACGAAAAGTCCAATTTCACTCGAGTCTTATCTCTTCCATTTGAGTCCATTCGGGATTTGAGCTAACATCAGTTTTCACAGCAACTTGTGGAGTCTGTGCCAGCTCCAATACACACTCACTAAGCTAAATAAATAAATAAATGGGATGTATGAATTACTTCCTGAAATCTACACAAATATTTCAAAGATTGTACTTTCACTGTACTTATGCTGAGAATATAATAGAATATAATGTTGTTCTTCTTTCATCTTCTTTCAGCTGCTCCTGTTCGTGGTTGTCGAAAAGAAGGCAAGACAGAAGCATTTTAACTAGCGCTC
This sequence comes from Pangasius macronema, assembly GCA_037577455.1. Lineage (NCBI taxonomy): Eukaryota > Metazoa > Chordata > Actinopteri > Siluriformes > Pangasiidae > Pangasius > Pangasius macronema. Next base: position 22,011,144 of record CM074956.1, read on the forward strand.
TCAGACTTATTTCATGAAAGACAATTTGCATTTCATTTTAAATTAAAAATAAAGAAAAGTGGTGCGCAGTTGTCGCCTAACAGCTCCAGGGTTCGATCCCGAGTTCGTATCACTGTGTGTGTGGAGTTTCCTTTGGGTTCTACCTTCTAAAACCATGAGGACAGGTGGATTGGTGTGTGTGTGTGTATGTGTGTGTGTGTGTGTGTGTGTGTGTGTGTGTGTGTGTGTGTTGTCCTGGCATCACATCCAGGGCCTCACACCCAGGAGTTAAATGAAAATGAACGAGTGTCTAGGGAGTGCCAATAATTTTGTTGCGCTCTTTAGGAAAGCATTTGGAGATCCGTGACGTGCTGCGTGTGTAATCCATGTTTTATTCAGTAATTCCACCATTTTTGAAGGGTGCCAATAATTCTGGAGCTGACTCTATCTCATCGCTGTAATTCACCAAGCGCGTGAAGTGGAAGCTGTCTGTCTGTGCGATCGGGTTTGCAGTAAGCTCGCTCGGGACGGAGTTCTGTCGGTTATAGGGCACGGCGCTGGATCTGAAGGTGTGTTTTAGAGAAAGGGAACGTGCACGCTGGACGTGAGCCCGTGTTTACATCGACGCGAAGGTATTTACTGCCTTCTGCTACCTTAAAGAGCCGAGATCTGAGCCTGACCACCCGAGGCCAACTTACAAACTGATCATCGAAATGTGAAAATATATTTTGCTATAATCCTCTTGCTGAAAACGTTCGTGTACAAAGATCTTTTTGTAAATATTTGGCCCTGTAAACGTCGCCGGTCTGCCACTCGAAATGGTGCTTTTCCAACTAATAGAGTCACCGGTGAGAAATCCTGTATAAATTTTCCGACTGCGAAACACAATTTTTTTCCCCCTCCGCAGCTTGAAGTCATTATTGAGGACTGATTTGTTAATTTATAAAGTCACTAAAGCGGGAAGCAGCACTACCGAATAAATCACCCAAACTTCAGAAGTGTATTCAGAAGAGGGTTTCTTTTTTCACTGAAAGGGGACTTGAGTAACTGGCGCATGTTCGCATTCTTTCACACTGCGGTGATGTGAAAAACAGCACAACGACAGGAGTGAGAGGAGAACCTCTCTCTCTCCCTCTCTCTCCCTCTCTCTCTCTCTCTCTCTCCCTCTCTCTGTACAGACAGACACTATCTCACAATGAAGTGTAGAGCAGACGCTGATGTCCTCCACTCCTCTCGTCAGCTGTGATTAATCTCAGAGCGCATACTTCACACTGCAGTCAGAGAAGTGACCGTGTGTGAAGGTGCGACTCGGCTTCTGAGCTCTGTGTGTGTGTGTGTGTGTGTGTGTGAGAGAGAGAGAGCGAGAGAGAGAGAGCAAGAGAGAGAGAGAGAGAGAGAGAGAGAGAGAGAGCGTGTGTGTGTGTTTCTCGTTTGATGTTCTGTCATCCATTTTGACACGGATGTGTGAGACGGCTCTTCTCCGGCCCTGATTTTTTGTGTGTGTGTATATATATACATATGTGTGTGTGTGTGTGTGTGTGTGTGTGTGTGTGTGTGTGTGTGTGTGTGCGCGTGTGTGATGAAGCTGGCTTACTCATGGGATGATGTCATGTATGTTCGAGGGGCACAGAGGGCTAATAATCTCCCAGTAAGGTACACCTCTTGCAAAAACCTCCCACAATGCACCATGTCTGGGGGGACGGCCCTCACACTCTTTCTTTACAACGGCTTTAGGGACTCGAACTCGTTATATACACCACGCTTTTAACTTTTTCTTCCCTGCTCTCTTCATGCACAAATAATCCTAGGAGTCAAATGATTTCCTCTCTCTCTCTCTCTCTCTCTCTCTCTCTCTCTCTCTCTCTATGAAGGCCATATGTATAACTCACAACGTTATAATACATTCATAAGGCATTATACATTATATATTATTACCATTTATGAAAAGGCATGCCGATTTGTAGCACTGTTTATACGTACAAACTGTCAAAAGAATGAATTATAACTAGAGGCTGGTGAGGGAGCGAATGTTTATAGCTGCTATAACGTAAGTGAGAACAGGAGATGACTTGTATTATTAATTATATGTTTTAAAAAAAAAAAAAAAATGTTTTAAAAAAACTGACATTTTTAAAGTCCTTTTCCAAGTGTCTTTTATCCAAAATAATTTGGAAACAGACTGTGTGATTTGCTAAACTTTGAACTCTCAGTTAGTAAGAGTTTTTTTTATTCATTTATTGTTACTCAGCCTGAAACTATCTTTATTTAACGACCATATCAGTAAGCAGCAAAGCAATAAATCAACTTCCTAGTCTCTGTTTTTTTTTAAAATAAATAAATATAAAAATCTAAGTTGAGCTGAGTTTAGTCTAGTTTCTAAAAGCGTCACCTGCTTGCTGATGTCCTCGGCAAAGTGAGGAGATGAGCTCTTAAGGAGTGTGACCAGATCCCTGTACACTTCGCTTTTCCTGTCGCCGTAAGCGTTCTCGTCTCCGTCACGACCGACACCCTGGAGAAAGCGAAACACAGACAAGAACACAAGAACAATGAGAATAAATGTGTGTGTTTTCCACACAGCCTCGTCACAGAGCCGTGATGGAGATGCTACAGTGGACGTCTCGGGGGCAGTCATGGCCTGATGGTCTGAGAGTCGGACTTGTAAACCGAAGGTGAACCTGAAGGTCGTGGGTCATTCTGGTCATCAGGATTTTTTTTTATTCAGAAACTTGGTCACAAGGCAGCTTTACAGAAATATATAAATTTTAAATGTATAAAGTTATCTCCTAATGAGCGAGCCAGAGGTGATGGTGGTGAGGAAAAACTCCCTGAGACGATATGAGGAAGAAACCTGGAGAGGAACCAGACTCAAAAGGAAACCCGTCCTCATCTGGGTGACGCCGGAGAGTGCGATTATAAATAAACCCCTTCTGTAACTGTGTGCTACATGGACAAATAGTGCAACTGCACAACCGGGAAATTCATCACAGTTTTAAAATGAAGTCTATTTTATTGAAATTATCAGCTGTTCACTGATGGAGACTTCAGTGCAAAACTGTTCGTAGCAACGGCAGTCCTAAGCCATCTTCATGGGTTCTAGGTGGTACCATTCACAGTAATCTCACTGATCTTTCGGCTGTCCATGTGGGCCATCGTCAGCAGCAGCGAGTGATTTCCATTAGATAGCTAACATAAAATGAACTATTTTTTCATGCTAGCTTGCAGGAAGCAACACCCAAGTCTCACCCTTGCTCCAGTGGATAATTTCACCAAAATAATTTCACCGGGATACTCAGGGAGCTTTTCCTCAGCACCGTCACCTCTCGTTAGAGATCTCTGAATTTCCCTAAAGCCGCTGTATACTGTTTATACACTCAAGAACACATCCATCACCCCGTTCTGGCTTTAAAGGCAGAGCGACGGTATTCCTCACCCCATTGAGGAAGACTCCATCTGTGCTGCAGGTGATGAAGAGCGATCCCGTGTCGCACGTCTCAATGACGAGGTAAGCGATTTCTCCGTGCACCTGCTTCCATGGAGGTGAGCGGCAGCCGTTGTTGAACTCGTAATCTGCAAACCGAGCCAGAAAAACACGAGATAAGGATCATAGAATGTATTCTATCTGCTCTGGTATATAAGCTCCAAAAAATTTATTAAAAAATTTTACAATCTGGGAGTCATTTTTTAATCTTCTGAACTAATATATCATACAGCTATGTCAGGGTTAATGTTGATTTGACTGTGCTTCTGTACACCTAACCCTGCAAAATGGATCTTCAGAGATTTCCCCCTCGGTATATACACTCCTGAACAAAATCTTAAGACCAGGGGAAACGTTCCATATATTCACATTTCGCTCTGGTGGATCGTAACCAGGTTGTAAGAACTGCTTCAAAATGTCAAAAGAAGAAAAAGGAGCAAGAGACAAAAAAAACAGAGATTGGCAATTTATTGAAAACTGCATTTAAACTCAAACAGGCTGTTCATCAGCTGATCAAAAGTTTAAGACCATCGCCCAAAAATATCCACAACAGAGCTAAAAGTGGAGCTGAATAAGATATGAATGTTTTTTTTTACTCATTAATCATGCACCCAAATCTTATGGTGGCTCAACTAGAGTTATCATTAGCAAGGACGGTCATGACCATCAGCACGTTCAAGTGCACTCAGACGTTCAGCTGCTAATTACGTTAAAACTGTATAAACAGGCAACTTCTTCTCATTGTGCTTTATGAGGATGTGAAGGGGTGTTGGGGGCGTGTCTATAAAATGACTGACAAGAGGCCAATCCATATACAAACACACATTCCGGACCGGGAGGCAGGTTTCCAAACTGGGATTTTTTTCCAGCTACGTAACACAAGGCTTAAGACAATGACATAAGACAGTACCTTTCAATCTTATTTATATGAGTAAGAGATGAAAAACAGTGACTATTGCACCTTTAACTGTGTTTTATGGATTATGGGAGTGGATTGGAGGCTGGGAGTGGGTGTGTCTTGCGTAGTGGGTTAGCATCTCCACCAGTGAAGTTTCTTCTGCTAGTCAGAAGACCCTCTAACTCACTGTTTTCCTCCACTCGTACAGTTCCCACACTTCTAAATCAGACCGTTTGGCTGCATCAAGAACAACGTTCATCACCAGGACAGGGTTTTGCTTCTCTAAGAATTGACATAGCAGGCTGCTGAAAGATAGAAACTGTCCGTATGGATAAACTGAAGCTCACATCGAGTAGAGGTCGATGTCTCTACTTTCACGTGAACAGTGAAGCCGTGGCCATGAGAAAGCCAGCAGACTTTAAGTGTTCGGTCCTTACGGTATCATCCCTTTCAACATCCAAATGATACTCCTGATCCTTTTACCATATTTATCATGGACAAACGTGTCCTTGAATGGAGAAAAAACACTGTACACATAATAAAACTAAAACATGTCATTATGAAGCTGGCATCATTATGCCGTGCTGTGATTTACAAGCCATAATGCAAGAGACTCAGCTCGACTTTCCATTCACATAAATCAAAGATGGAGAAGTTCTGCCGCCGCTGCGCTTCCCCCAGTTTAACCCCTGGCTATAAGCTAGCTCTTTAACGCGAGCAAACAGCAGTGATGCGTTTGGTAGCTCAGTGGTTAAGACGTTGGACTTCTCGAGTCAAGCCAAGTGGCTTTATTGTCATTTCAACCATATACAGCTCGTTAGTACACAGTGAAACGGAACGACGTTCCTCCAGGACCAAGGTGCTACACAAAACAACACAAAACTACAAGAGACTGCACATTTTTTACTTAAAGTGCACGTGCAGATATGTGCAAACGGCAAACTCTGCGCAACACTGAGACGCTTAAAGCGAGTTTCCCTGTGTGACGTGCTCATGACGTGTTTTTTTTTTTAGGCGCTGTTACATTCATACTCCTGCCTTTGTTTCGCCGTTTAGTAGTCACTTAAAAACGTCCAGCCCTCTGTGCACTTGACCTTTTATGGAGCTTTGTGGGCGTGACTACATGCAAATGAGCTTGTGTCCGGAACACGACCTGCACTTCACGGCTGATCAACATTTTAGCTCTTTTTGACTTACTCAAACATTCACACAAGACTTTACTAACAGATTGATGCATGAGGCCCAACGTGTTACATCCATCTGTTATAAAGATAAAAGACAAAAACAAGTTTATGTTTTACAGCGTAAAAAGTACGTCGACTATCACGTGTAGAACCAGAGAGAGAGAGAGAGAGAGAGAGAGAGCGTGGATTTGAATTATTGGCCAGACAATCTGCAATGTGATGGTTGTTGCTGTGCCGCTGAGCAGGTAAGAGGTGTGTGTGTGGTAAAGCGTTCATCATGGAAGGCTGAAAATGATGAAAATGGGGAAAATGGGTTAGAGGGCAGCGGATCCCTGCTGCTGAGCTGCCACGGAGTATGACTGATGGCTCAGTGTGGAGCTGCCGCACACGGCCCTGATCTCACCCCCAAATAAATCACCCTGTCCAAACACTCGTTCAACACTCCAGCGCATCCTCGCTGGATCCACTCCAACGTTACTTGAAAAGAAGCATCCGATCTGTCCCCAGTGTGCGGAATGCCTCTGATCAACCTCTTCGTAAACCCAAACAAGATACACGTAGTGGTCTGAAGACGCTTGCACGCAGGCATTTTAAACGTGAAGGACGTCCGGTGTTTCTCACAATGAGGAGATGGAGGGTGTGCGAGAAACGTGTCCAAAGCAGGCGATTTGAAATGGTGTGAGTGACAGGAAGGAAGAGATGGAGTGGAGGAGAATGTGAAGAGAGAGAGAGAGAGAGAGAGAGAGAGGATGAGGATAATGCGAACCTGATGTGTAGCGCACAGATTTCAGAAGTCTCTTCTCTCCACACAAACCCTGCAGCAGTTCGACTTCACGTTTTACAGAGTCGGGACTCAGCCTGACATCCCTGAGCGTGAACACACACACACACACACACACACACACACACACACAGAGAGAGAGAGAGAGAGAGAGAGAGAGAGAGATCACTCAGCAAGACTTGTAGCAAGGTGTAATGTTCAGAGATGTTCCTGTGTGTATGGATACGCTGCTGTGTTCATCTCAGAGGTGTTCAGGTCATACTGTGAGAAGTGCTGAACGGAGATGTCCAGCAGCTCTTTGTCCAACTGCTGCAGGATGAGCCGGAGTCGGAGTTTGCGGTCGGATGATTCCTGTCCTTCCTCAGTGCCGACGTCCGGCCCGAGGATTTTCCCCACAGGGTCCTTGTTGGCTGTACAAACACAAGATTTTTTTAAAAAATTGATGTACATATGATAAGATAAATACACAATATGTGCGTTTATAATAAAAAGAGCAGTGGCCCTAACATAGAACCTTGAGGAACCCCAGAGATAATTGTCACAGATGAAAGGAAATTGCCAACGTTAGGTAAAGCGACTCTGTCGTGCTGTTATAGGAAGATAATCAACAAGAAGGAGATGTTTATTTAACATTTATGGAAGAACCCTTTATAGATATCACAACATAAGTGAGGTCAGAAACTAACTTGTTTCGTGGACGTTTCACAACATTAAATGTAGCTATAAACGGAAAAAAACGGAATCTTTGGCAAATTGCTGTAGTGTAAGAGGAATTAAACACTTCGTGATGTATGTATAGACGTATATTGGGAAGATAAGAATTAAAATTCCTGAATTCGGGGTATGTAAATGTCCCGGAGTTACATGCGTACCTTCTAAACAAGCCTGCACCTCCTTGAGTTTTCTGTCATCGGCGAGCAGCAGAAGTTTGGAGAGGTGGCTGAAGCTGCGCACGGAGATGTCAGGAGGAGTCAAGCGGAGGAGGGGACGTCCCTCAGTATCAGTTTCCTGGGACTCCACTGAAGAGTCACTGGCAAAGAGGAACGAAAGAGTGAATAGACCCAGTCTATGACTGTTGGCCTTCAAGAAATGAGCTTTTCAATACTTGGCCACGTGGGGATAAAAGCACAGGACGTTCTGACTAGCTGGCGGCGTTCGAGCGCCTTCCTAAAGCCCAAGTTTTTTAATGATTTACGTAAAAGAGCATCTGTCAGCTCTCTTAGGCTCAGAACACACTACTAGGAGGCTGTGGTGGATATGAAAAGTTTTAGATGAGATGGGTGTTAGCGTGGCAGGGAACGTCCTTTTGATATATACTCATATCCATATTCATGTGTGTGTGTATGAACCTTACAAAAAAGACAGCAGCTGTGTTTGTCATTCACCAGATAATAATATCACAGTTTATTACTTGTGTTCTGATTAAATGGGTCTGGAACGTGATTTCGCACAGCGTGGTACTACTATTATATTCCTCTGCCTTGAATTTATAACTAAATGAATGTTTTGCTCTAAACTCATGAAGCAAAGAAGCACGTTTTTAAAGTTTTTAAAAACATCCTGCACAGTTTTTAAACCTTGCTTTTTTTAAATTTGTTATTATTTAGAACCGTGTGCATGTGTCAGTGAACCTTTTGAAATTTCTTGCATCTTTAGTTGGGGACCTCGTAAATAAGTGCCGCACCAAAAGAATGGTTCATGACTGCGTGTTGCGTGTGGGGTGCCAATACTTTTCGGACCAGCTATCTAAAGCTGGACTCCGGGTCTCCAGGTGTCAGCCTACCTCGTGCCGTATTCGTCGGGGAAATCGGAAGGTTGCAGAGCGGTCTTCCACTGCAGAGGCTCGGCAAACGGCAGCGTGGCGTCGTCCAGGTGTTTGGTGCCAAACTGCTCCAGGAAGCAGACGATGTGTTGCAGTAAGGCTTCGTTCAGTGGCGTGTCCTCCAGCTCGGAGACCTCAGACTGCTCAAGTCTGCTCCACTGAAGTGCTCGTGTCAGCGCCACACCCATCGTCGCGGTGCACAACTCTGTCGTTTAAACCAAATCCACCCTGAGCAACTCACATTGTGATCTTAAATGACATCCATAGATTAAGATCTATCTTAAAGAGATTGATGCAGCGGCGCTTTAATCTTTTAGCCTGTCCTTTAGACTCTCTCTCACCTCTTCATCGCTTCCAAAGCTTCGACAAATACGACCTCTCGATCTCGTAAATCACTAACTAGCTGAGCCGTGTCTCTGCCGTAACCCAGCATCGTGTAGACGCATTGCATTCTGGGACTTTGTGTCCAGTGCTTGGATTAACATCTCCTTTAAATCTACGCTGGATTTCTCATTAATGTGACGTCACTGGAAAATGCTTACTGTCACTCTTACTGTACGTTTTTAGGTGCTAGAGATCACGTGGGTGTGAGATTGCTGAATTCCCCCCCTCCCCCTTTAAACACCACTGGAACTGCACTAGCAATAACAACGTCCCTGTGTGACACCAGCAGAGCACACAACCTCTAACTTCAGACAGGGGATAACAAAAATACAGCACCAACCATCACATTAGCACCAGACTCACTAAACACATCACAGCTATGTCAGTATAAACACATCTCATGTGTTTCAGGGTGGGTGGAGTTTCCCTTTAATTTATTACAGATCAATCCTAAAAGCTGCAAAGTCCCCTATCCTGCAACTTCCAGCCCATCAACTGGCCACTAATTTATTGAAATGTAAATAAATTTGCTTTTAGAGATGATTAAACATTGCTTAAACTAGCTTTCTAATGCTTATAGTGAAAATGCCAGTCTTATGTGAGACACAAAGTTCTGCCTAAATTCTCTTCCTAAAGAATAACTACGCTGGAAACTGCTGTTAAAAATGGTACGGTCCATTGTAGGGGGGTTAAAAGTGTAATTAATATTTTATTAAGCGGCTTTTGGTGCAAATTTGAAGAAATACATCTTAGGAACTACTCTTATATTTCTACAGTAAGTCTTCTTTAAAAAAAAACCGCATCTTTGTGTAGGTTATAACTTAATTAGTTTGGGGAATCAGACCCCCCCCCTCAAAAAAAAAAAGAAAACCGACCAAATTCGCGCTCCCTGTTTACATTACAGATAATTAACGCATAAGTTAATCAGCGACGCCATTACACACGAACTAATCACCTGGAATAACTCCCCAGCCACTTCCTAACCACAGTCTAGCAAATGTTTTACTCTAAATGACTTACCCAGATAAAATATGCGTCTTACACGCAGCAAAACTTCACAAATTTGTGATGCTAGGTTGTCCTGTCCGCTAGCTTCAGCCGCTCGGTAACTATGGTGACGAGTCCACGCGCACAGCGGTTGCTAGGAGACAGCTAAACAACCTACAGCCGAAAAGGGTCAAAAAGGTTGCGTTTGAAAAGCGTTACAGAATTCATTCCTGCGGTCAATCCTGAACGTGTTTCATTATTTCATAGTAAAAACAAACATAAGCTAAATAACTCATATTTCACTTATAACGTATGTCGATAGTATAATGTACTAGAATAAATTACATCAATAAAATAGTAATATGTTAATAATATATGAACAATAACAATACTTACATTTCATCATAGCCCTGTTCCTGTACAAATACACTACCTTTTATCCTGAGCCTCAATTTATATTTATATGTCAGTTTTATGGCCAGTGTTGCACCTTCATTTACATCGTTCACACCTTTCGAAGCAACGTATTCATAATTCACATCTAAAAACTCCTTCAGCTCCATAAATGAAAGCATGGAGATCTCCATGTTTGTGTTCTTCCTGCAGTTGCGTTCCCACAGAACCACACACTCGAGAGCCTCCTTCTTCTCACTGGTTTGGTTCGACACACATTTGCTTAACAGAAAAAACCTCCACACTTGGCCGGAGGTTTGACTGTTTACCTTTTCAGAAATAAGTCAATTTAGTTCCGGACGCACAGCAAACGTACCACAGAATAAGAGACGCCGGTGTGCTGTGGAAAGGCTGTGTGGTCGAGATAAAGTCATGAAACACACGAACCTGATCTGAGGAAGAGGAACGGCGAGCGCTATTTAGATTTGGTTTGAAATTTATTTTGTGAAAGGTTCTCGTTTCAGTGCACGGGGCTTTCTTCATTAGGGCAGGAAGTGAAATCAGTTGTTTTGATGGTTATATAACTGCAGTGAAGAGAGAGTATTCGCGCAGGGCCCTGAGCGCGCTCAGCGAAGTCAGTGACGCATTATTTCATCAGGGAAGAAAAGATGTTTTATATTCACTTAATCAAAACTGTCCAACAAGATGAAATACAGGTACCACTAAATCCGTCCCAGATAAACGTAGCCCTAGACAAGGTCGTGTAATTAGAGGGAAAGAGCTGTTTTTCTCCTTTCAGATAGAGGAAGAAAGAAAATAAGCAGTAGGATAAGGCTTTGATCTGGTCTTCAGCATTTCTGCACTTGGTTTCCTGAGTCACACTGCTCGATTTCAGACCCCAAAGCCACAGCGGTGGTTAATGCAGGCGTACAACTAATGATGCAAATGTTCACCAACAGCATGTCTGTGTGTGTGTGTGTGTGTGTGTGTGTGTGTGTGTGTGCCCAGACTTTGATTTACACTCATAGTCCAGACATGTTTTCATTCGACTTTGCAAAACCCCTCTCTTTTATCCCCGGCTGAGCGAGCAGTGTGTAAATCAGTCCTGTTGATCTTATTGTATGGCAGCTTTCTGGCCCGAGCCAAGCTGTTTGGAAAGATGGCGATGTGGAAAAGAGCGCCAGCAAAAGATACCGTCAAAGCCAATAAAACGACTGACTGATGCCGAGGCTGGAGCTCGTCACTCTTCGCCCTCCATTCAGCAATTTACAGACAAACGCTCGCTTTTCTTTCCATCCAGCACGCCGCACATATAAAGAGGATCGATCTGGTTCATTACCCATAGCACTGCACAAAACCTCTGTGTATATACAGCTGAGTGCAAAAGTTTACACACCCTTATAAGAAAATGGGTTTGCTTTCCTTGTTACAAAAATGCTCAAATAAGATGTTATAACATTAATATTTAAAAAACAAAAACAAACAAAAACAATAAAAGTGGCATCAGTTTCTACAGTTTCTACTAAAAGTGGAAAGACTTCTACTTCTTGATATCTGTTATTACTCCGCCAGATGTTATCCGTTGCCTTGTTGAACGACACATCAATGTCGATTTTATATATAATTTGTAAACCAGAGATACATTCGAAAGCCAGGGGGGGTGCAAACTTTTGCACTCACCTCTATCTAGTAGTATAAGCTGTGGCATTTAAGCAGTGGTCAGTTGTTAGTAAGGATTCGGGGAAGGATTCAGAATTTTTCTTTTTTTTATGCTATGAAAATCAAATCAATGGTGATGCTACCATCAGCATGTTTCAGAGGAAAAAATAATCTCTCGACATTCTTCTTCTCCAGCGTACAAGCAATGAAAAAGTTACACCTCAGCAGCTTGACGACTGAGAGTGCGATGTACGTGACACCTCACAGTCCAGAAGTCAGAACAGAAAGCGAGAATAAACGTGAGGAGCGAATAAACACGAGAGACCCGACTCTGATCCGCAGCGTGCTCTCATTAGCAGCACTCATTGTCAGGATTTAAGCCGGAGAGGTTTAAGCGCTGTGTGTGATCTGGTACACCAGAGTTTCCTCCAGGCATAAACACAAGCAGGCTGCGGTCAGAAGCACCTGCTCGCTCTTCTCCCTCCTCCATCACCACCTCCCACTCGCACTCAACTCAACAAACAAACGAAGTGAGCGTCTGGAACGGCCGAGCCGGAGCCGCTGATTGAGCAGCGCAGCGTGGAAGATTTACAACACGCCCACTCTGTGTTAAAGCACGGAGGCCGTGATTGCATCCGTCCACAGTCATCTCCAAACAGCCCATTAACGAGGAAGTGAAACAGAGGAGCATGTGGGGAGTGATGAAGAGGAAAAGAAGAAGTGCTCGAAGCAGAACCGATGACGATCGATCGTAACAAACACCTGCGAAGCTCATCACACACTCGTTAAAAACGCAGAAACGGAGTGTGTGCGAGAGATAGGAAGGTTTAACACAGAGGGAGACATGATGTCCTGCACATGTCTGTCTTTAATAGGGGACTCGCAGCTGCAGAGGTCTGCATGTTCCTCCATGTTCCTCCACACACACACACACACACACACACACACACACACACGGCTTTTAAAAGACATGCTTATGAGACGAGCAGTGTAAGATTTACTCGCTATGAACAAGATAGTCGACGACCTCATGATCTCTTTCAGCTGTCTCATGCCTCTCTTTCATCCAGGGGTTAAAATGGGATTTCCGGAGATGGAGAAAGGTTTTTCTTTGTATGAGGTGAAAACACGACCACATTCTCAACGTGGAGATCATTAAAATGGAAATGTGATTAGAAGAAATGTTTAATTTTTCTGTTTCTGTCCTAATGGTTTCATTTAACTCGCTTTAGTTTTTCACATTTTTTAAAAAAAAATAATATAAAAAATTTCGTCTGATTCCTTCCTTATGGACAAAATCACACATTTGACATGCAATGCCAAGTTTTTCCACATATGAGTAATGTGTGTGTGTGTGTGTGTGTGTGTGTGTGTGTGTGTGTGTGTGTGTGTGTGTGTGTTGGGGGGAACACATAGGAAGGCTGAAGAAAAAATAAAATCATTACACTAAAAATGAAATCAACAAATAATATTTGGTTATTTAGAAGGCAGAGTAAGATTTTTCAAACCATCTCAGTCATATCTAGACAGAGAAAAACAATCAGTGACTGAAATATTGAAAACGTTCTCCGGTTTAGGGAAAAAAAACACAATGAGTCGTTTGGGAGCTGAAAGAGTCGACTCCCCCTGCTTTAATAAAGATAAGGCAGGAAGCAGTGCTGGTTTACACTTTATGTAAAGTTTACAAATATATAAAATTTTACGCATTTTGATCATGATCAATTACATAATAATTAGCCAGATGTTAGCCAGTGTGCTAGCAAGCATAATACTCTAACTGTTACTAATGTGCAAGGCAAACCAGGCTAATTATGCACTAGTTTTAATTATATAATAAAAAGCATAATGTTAGCTAGCTTGATAGCAGCCATGGCTACTGGTTTCTACAGTATAATAAGTAACGCTAGGCTAACTCTAGGTAACTCCTAGACTTCTGGTTTACACGGCATAATAATTAGCTAATCCTTAGCTAGCTTGATAGCAACCATGGCTACTGGATTACACAATATAATAATTAGCTTAATGTCAGCTAGTTTCCTAGCAAACATAGTGTCTGGCTTTTTCACACACACACACACACACACACACACACACACACACACACACTAGCAGTTTTAATTAGGTAGCTACAAAATATTTAATTGCTACAGGGTGGAGAGGTAACATTAGCTACGCTAACTACTGAGATGGCAACAGGCAGCTGGCTAGTGTCGCTAATGTCGCTAATCAAGGATGTGCTAATTCTGCTACATTCGACTAGAGCTTGTAACTCGGTATTTACGACTTTTGACTAGAAGAAACCAAAGAAAACGCCGCCTCAGCTTGGAATTCCTACTAGGAAAGTTGAAAAGGCATCGTCAAGCCTGACTTCAAATCAAAATGGCCGCTCAAACCATGAACAGGATCACGTCAGTACTTTAAATGAGTTTATTTATTTATTTACTTACTTATTTTAGACACATTAGATGGTTAAGTCTATGTATAACGCTGACTGTACAGTTTTTGTGAAAGTTTATACATCATAACCTCATGATTGCTAACGTTAGCTGGCTAGCTCGTGGCTAACAAAACACAACCTCTATGGAGGCATCCATGTTTTTTTTTTTTGTTTTTGTTTTTTCCCAGTTTGTATCTTCTGAATTAAATCGAATGCAGCAATATTTTATAGCGTATTTGTGCAGGAAGTCGTACAGCACACGTTACCGTGGTTTTAAAGCATTACTGTGACAGCTTTCATGGCTGAAATGTTCACTTTAGCATGAATTCTCTCCTCTGTCAGTTCCCGAAGCCGTTGCAATAGACTAGCTTCGACTCATTCTGCAATAACAGGCCGTAAAACAGAGTTGTCTCAAATAGACTCATTTGGGACAACTCATGCCTTTTACTGAAATATGGAGCTTATTGTGCACTTGTTGCATTATAAACACAGTCACTCTTATTTTATATATATATATAAATATATATTTTAAACGTGAAAATGTGCAGCCTTTATTTATTTAAAGAGAAGTGAGCTGGTGATTCTGGGGTTTGGTCAGTGAAAACTAGATAAAATACGAGCTCAGGACCTGCCCCAGAATCTCTATTTTTTTTTCTCACTTTTTTAAAATAACAGCCATAACTTTCATGTCCATGCACCTAACATAAACACGAGTGCCCAAACCCAGAGCCAGCGTTTCAGAAGCGATCGGCCAAAGCTAAACACAAATCACTGGGCCGGGTGTTCGCGATGGAGCCGCGCTATAAACCAGAGGCAATAAAGTCAATTATTTCTGTACTAAACTTTCTCTCTGCGCTGTGAAAACAACATCAGATACGACTGAAAATGTTTGCTCTGTAACAATGAGCGTTGCTGCTCGGGCTGCTCGTAGACGCACAACCTGCAATTGTGGCTTTTGCGTTAGTGTGTGTGTGTGTGTGTGTGTGTGTGTGTGTGTTTCGAGTCGCTCAGTGCCTGTGCTTTCTTTGGAGCAGAAGCCCGTCAAATACAGATGTTTAAAAAAGAGATTTATGAAACTCTGGATTTATTGAAAGCCCAATAACGGTTCCTTGTGACTATGTATACTTGAGAGAGCTGCTCTGTTTTTGTTTGTTTTTATTGGCATCTTCATTTTTCATTCAAATAATGACCAAATATGGAGACAAGCTGATCTCTGAGGGCCACGACACATTACAAATTACACATTGTTGAACGTTATATCATGACGATTTAATATTATTTAATATATTAGTGGTTCAAGATGAAAAATGTCATCAATGTCATATCAGTTCATTACTTTCTTACTATATAGTTGACAAAATGAAATTACCAGCTAATTTCGACAAAGACTTGCATAATGTAATGTACTAGCATCATAAAACAACTAGAGCACTCACTATAAATATAATAAATAATTTAAAAAAAATAACTCCTGCCCACAACAGATGATATTTGGTTTTTAAAAATGATACCATTAAAATTCTTAAAACATTCGTAAAAATTTAAAAACAGAAATTGAATAGAAACTGGAGAGATGGAAACAAGCTGATCTTAGACTTTCTGAAAACCTGTGTGTTCATCTCCTCTTTTATTTTATTCATATATTTTACAAATATCACGGTAACCACGAAGGCAGATTTTGTGTGCTACTATTTTGAAACGTCGCTGGGAGTCGCATTCAAACGAGCCACGTGTAAATAAAGAAGTATTTTCGTTTTTTTTTTCCCCGCTATCCTGACAGCGCTGCACTAGCTTCAGAGTTCAATAAAGACGGAGAGATTTCTCTGTCCATCTTCCTCCCCTGGTTCCTCAACAGCATGGAGTGACTCAGGCTCAGTGGGACAACAGAATTCAAGTGGAAGTGGAAGTGACTTTGTGGCCAAGTGTGGTGACCCATACTCGGAATTTGTGCTCTGCATTTAACCCAT
>CM074956.1:22082433-22094282 GCA_037577455.1 Pangasius macronema
TCCCTGCCGGACCCGAGACTCGAACCCACCACCTTCGGGTTACAAGTCCGACTCTCAGACCATTAGGCCACGACTGCTGAGGTTTGATGACCGTTTGATGACCATTTGATGACCATTTGATAACCATAAACATGGACTATAGTTACAAACTGAACCATGGTTATCATAGTTTTGAAAGTTAGGCAGGGAGGCAGAGGTTGTTCTAAATGGATAAAAATACACCAGTGGCAGGGGTCTCCTATAAGCTGCCTTTCAGATATGCATAAGAGGCAGATGCTTGATCTCGCTCTCTTTCTCAGCTCCTCCTTTCTTACACTTTCTCTGCTGTGAACAGGTGTTTTCATCTAAGGCAGGATGTTTTCAGACTCCGATGCAGATGGAGGTCCTGCTTCGTGCCTGTAGTTTGCCCAACCTGTAGTGTTACCAAGTTCTTGATCACCTTGTTTGCAAACATTGTAGTAATTTGGTGTGTGGGGGGAAAAAGTCTGGTCATGAACTCTACTTACTGCCTCAATCTTTTGTTCACAAACTGGTTAAATGTCAGTTCATAACAGATGATTCCAACCTCTCAGAAACCACACTTGACTCCACCTGTTTAATCAGTTCATCTTGGCCTTCATCTGGACAATCTGGTATGGATCCTGGAATGAAAACTTGCAGCCACACCAGGCCTTTGTGGATAGTATAGGATCCTGTTCTATGCTATATACATGATGAATGAAGACAGGGTAGGTGGAGGAGTGAATGTTTCCGTCCGTCACGTACACACGACTCCCACCTCACTCCACATACACACACATATAGGTGCAAACTGTGCCGAGAGACCCGAGCAAAAGTTCAGAGAGATGGGACCACAGGAGAAAAGCACTGGTGTCCCTAGCACCCAAACACCCACATTCATCCCACTGGCTGAAACCTGAGCAGCACACAGAAAACATCTGCGCAGTTCACGACAGCACAACTATGAGCACACCAGGCTTAAATCACATTAGCAGAGCACTGGCAGCCCTGCTGAAGAGGAGTTTTGTTTTAAGGGGTGCGTGTTTTTCCCCCCACAAAACCTCTCCAGTTACCCGGAGTGTGTTGAGCGAGGCAGAAAGAAGACCTGCTCTCGGACTAGCCTGGCTCAGGCTGAGGTCAGGAGGCTGGTAATGAAAAGGCAGAAAGTAGGAAAAGGGAGGGGATCGCAGCGTTGAAAAGGTCTGACCCCTACAGGACGACCGCGGCTGATTGAGCTTGGCAGATTGAACAGTGTGGTGTTATTTATAAACTCCGGGCACACTACATGTCCTGTTAAATCAAACGAGTTGGAATGTCTTAAAAAAAAAAAAAAATGACTGAGTTGAGGCATGACCTCACAGAGAGCACGAGCCTACACAAACACACCGGTCTCTACCGTAGAGAAGGAGCCGGAGACGGCGAATGGGCCAAGCAGAGTGAGAGAGGAAAAACTCGGACAGGGCTGACGAGGCAGATGGTGAATTCTAGATTTGGGAAGAAAATGGGATGGGGTTCGTTTCTCAGCTTCTCACAACTGCAATTAACGCAAGACGAATTTGTCTAAAGCGTACCCGCATGGATGTGACCTCACTGCTGTGTTATGATTTTACTGAAAGAATGATAATGTAGGACAAGCAGATATAAAGCAAGGCAAAGATAGTCGACATCGACACCAGTTGAATTAGTAGAAGGTCCTAGAGCGAGAAAGGTCACTGAGAGAAAAGCAAAGTAACCGGCTCTCGGAGGAGATCCACAGGAAATATACACGTTTAAAAAAAAAACTCTAACAAAGCGTTTGTTTTGTATTTTCAGCAAGTGTTCGCTAGAAACATGTAGGCGACGCAGGAAGACACAGTCGTGGCCTAATGGTCTGAGAGTCGGACTTGTAACCCGAAGGTGAACCTGAAGGTGGTGGGTTCGAGTCTCNTGAGCAAGGCACCGATCCCCCAACTGCTCCCCGGGTTAAATGCAGAGCACAAATTCCGAGTATGGGTCACCACACTTGGCCACAAGTCACTTACACTTCACTTCACAATAAAAAAAAAGAATCTGGATTGCGAGGCTGATCCAGACAGCACTAAAATTCAAAACAGTAGGCATTATGGCAGGGGTTTTCTTAGGGGTGGAATTAGGGGTAGTATTAGCCCTAATGCTGTTTGAACACAAATGACGAGATGTGTAAAGGTGTGTGCGCCAACAGGAAGTATACGGTGCTTCGAGTTCCCGCGTACTGCACTGGCGACACACACGTGACTGACAACAGATGAAAAGGCTCTGTGAGTGACACGGTAATGATGGAAAGCAGAAGGAAGAGAGTGCCTGAGATCTGGCTCTGAAACGTCCCGCGGCCCGCGCCGACCACAACAAGAGCCGGCAGAACCGCCACCACATAGGCGTGGAACTCACCCAAGCCCTTTAACTGCCATGCATCTAACTTATACAAAGAGCTATTTAGGCTGAGCACGCTGGCAGCGCATAGGAAAACCATAAACTACAGTCGTTTATGACTAGTATATGAGGAATGAGTGCAAAATTGCCTGTTTGGCTTTCACTCATCCTGTTCTTCAGAGTGTCTACAGAACAGCCTTCTCTCATTACACTGATACGCTCGTTTCTGTTCAGAGCAAGACTTTCAGAGCCTCCAGATCCGAAACAGATCTTTACTGTCACAGAAGGAACATTTATCAGCTCCTGATGAAAATGTTTGGATTTAGACCGAAGCCACAAGAGGAGCAAGAGACGCGTGCAAACTAATCCCAGTGCTGCTAGGGTTTCGCAGGACGAGTCGAGCCGAGCCGCCATGGCAGCACGCGCACGGAAAACGAGAACAATTTTAAATTATTCATAAACCGTTGGACGATTTTTACGCGTTGCAAATTTTAAACATGACGACACATGACAGTAACGCCAAGGTGCAATACTTTAATACTGAAATACAATACTGAAAAAGAAGGAGATGAAGGCGAGAGAAAGAAAATTACAAAAAAAGCTAAAAAATAAGTCATTATTTTGCTCAAAATTGAAAAAAGATTTTTTAGCTATTATTTTTATAATGGCACTTAGTTCTGAATTCCTTTACATATTATTTTAATTGGAAGATTTTTATAAGACTGTTGCTTAAAATATTCTAATCAGTGATGGAGTGGTGTGACTGAATTTCCTAAGTGTTTTATTCCTCTTATACAACACTGAGTTTCCAAAGATTACAATTCCCATTTACAGAATGACACTTTTATCCATTTGTAGTTACATTCAACATTGTGGAATGACGTCCAGGATAAATTCAGGTCCTGTTCTTACTTACACATCGATCATTCCTTCACCAAATCTCCCGTAAGCTGTGAGACCATGTGAGCCGGATAGCAGACTCCGGCTAAGCTCTCCAACACGGCTGCTGATTATCACAATTAAAGCACGATTAACAATGCGAGTGAATTCCGTGGAAGACGAAAACTATTCTTACGCAAGCACGTCAAAAATACAACTGCAGACAGTTTAGCAGATTGGAGCCACGCAGGCAAGACCATAAAACTCCCATGGACACATCACAGACATGACACAATGAGCTTAATATTTCGTTTATAGGCTGTAATAAAGTGCGAGAGAGAGAGAGAGAGAGAGAGAGAGAGAGAGAGAGAGAGAGAGAGAGTGAAGGAGCGGGCATTTATGTCCAACACCTTGCTCATGTATGACTCACAATGCAATGATGCACAATCACTGGATAATGGCACACTTTTACAACACAATCGCACTCACTGAGCAACAGCCATGACGTGGAGTTGATCCCTGAGGTGGGGTGTAAAAGCCGCAATCGCACGTTTACTGTTAGCACGAAAACGATCCAAGATTTGAAAGCTACGTCGTGTGCACAAGCTTCCTTGTCCAGTGAAGATGAGAAGAAGACGGCGACATCCGCGCTATCCGTCACGAGTGAACAGAAGCGTCCGCCACGTTGGGCGCCATCTTGGAACTTTTCCATATTAAAATAATACAATTGTTCATCATCATTATTAAGTGAATGATGTGGTTGATGATAGGGAGCAAGATCCTGAGGGACGGAACTAAAAAGTCAGATACGAAGCTCACAGGATAAATAAAGAACTGCATGCTGTATTGGATTTACAGCATTCATTCATTCATTCATTCATTCATAAATTAGGCTACGAGCTTGTTTATATTTTGGGAACTAAATGATTTCGCAGGCTAACTGAACATCGCGGGCGGAATTACTAAAACACTCCAGCGCTCCTCTCTAGTCGAGATCAGTCATGAACTGGAGTGATGTAGCTGAGGTTGAGGAACTGTCCGAGCCACAATTCGCACACCTTGCTCACACCGCTGATTTTTCTACTACGGGAGTTTTCCAGAAGAAAAGAAACGGGCCGCGGTTTAGGCGACACCCACTGCGGGTTTACGTCACGGTGCATTACACTCCTCCTCTGAACTGAAAACCATCGATTTCCACATGATCCTCAGAAGTCTTCGTAATAAAACTGATTTGTGGGTGGGGTTATGTGTGGGCAAAAGACGCATTACGATTTGTGAAACTTAGTCTAGTTTAGTTAGTCTGCTAGCTAAGTTAAAGTTAGTAATTAACCAAATCATGGTTGTTACTCTTATGATCCATGAGAAGACAGTTAGCACAATCTGTATACGCCATTAATAATGAAAAACAACAGGCAAGACGAGAAGAAAGAGGTGGAATAAGTAGAAGAAGGAGATTCAAAAGACTTTGGGTGAAACTGCCATGAGGTGTGCGCATGTGTGTGTGTGTGTGTGTGTGTGTGTGTGTGTGTGTGTGTGTGTGTGTGTGTACACTGGCTGAATCGTTTCAATGACATTTGGAGCCACTTTAAACGCTTCCTCGCAGTCATGTGTTCCCAATTCCACCAAATAAGCTCAAATCAAAACTCGACATATAACCCACATCTTTCCTGTTACACACACACACACACACACACACACACACACACACAGAGCACGAAACAGGGACAGCTCAGTCAAAACAACTGCCACAGAGAATCACAGGACCAGATAAACGGCGATAACGAGCGCTAACGATAACGACTTCCCGTCCTGCCATTTACACCACAGCGTCAGCGAGAGAGCGTAACTCAAAGCCGAAGTGCGTTAACGACCGACGTGTTTCCCACGTGAGGCAGCGGACGGCCAGCGCAGAGAGATGACAGTTTAAAGTGAAAACAGCTTCTCTGGCACTCAGACGCAGAGATAAAGAGGAGAAGGCGAAGCGAGAAAGAGAAGCCTGAAGCTTAAGTGAGAGAAAATCCAAACAGGGTCAGATTAAAAGAAAGAGCCGAGAGTGTGATCACCATCCATCACCACATTCAGTCATCAGGAACCGCAGAGAAAATCTAATCACAGGAAAACACTGGAAATCTTTACGTCACAGCTTCACCTCCAACACTGTAGACTCCTTCCACGAATATTAAATAAATATCTCCTTACAAAATACTTTTTATTTCCAACCAATCAAAGTCAAGAACCCACCAGCGCTGTGGTGTAAGCAAAAGTCATTTCCTGTTACTGTTGTGTGTTGTGTGTTGTGTGTTGGGGTTAAATGGCAAAAGTGAGTCAAGGACTGTGACTTCATCTCTTTGTAAAAAAAAAAAAAAAAGGAAGGCGGGACTTATTTGATTGACATCTTGTCACACGTCTCTGCAGTCGCTCTTTAACCTTCAGCTGCTCGGCTCGGATGCTTGGAGTGCGGCCTGCCTCACACTGCCTCACACTGCCTCACTTGTAAGTCGACTCGTATAAAAATAAAACGGCATTAGCTGTGCGCACGCGGTCGTTAAACGAACCCGCGACGACGTGAACACGACGGCGCTCTCGATCGCACCTCGGGGTGGTCCTGGAAAACTCATCAATCCTAACGCCTCGATGGCAGCCATGTCAGATTTTTCTCATGGCTGTCGTCTGGTGCGGGAGACGGAAGAACCGAGGAAAAAAAAAATCGAAGGTGGAGGTCTGGAATGCGGGCCAAGATCATGGCAGCTTCGGGAGTGTGCATGTCTGGATGCATGACAGAAGCATGTAGTGCGTGTGTGTGTGTGTGTGTGTGTGTGTGTGTGTGTGTGTGTGTGTGTGTGTGTGAGACAGCGAACACTAAGCGCTGCCATGTGTTCGGCAGGAGAAACACGCAACACAAGCCTAATAAACAAACACAGGTGTCTGTGTGTGCAGTGAAACATCTTTAAACACCTCTATCTTCTCTACCACGCTCACTCAACCTGCTCCAATCGTAGAGCCAGAGCCACATTATCAGGATTAATGCTCTACACCAGGGAAGCTCACCTCAAACGTGTAAAGTTACATCCAGTTACATCGAATTTCTTATTCATGAAAATCCTGAACACATGAAAACCACAGCGACAACCGTTTCCCCGAAAGCTTACGCATGAATGAGTAGTTTACGTCCTTAAATAAGAAGTGCTTAAGTGTTTTTGTTTCACACTAGTATTTCTTTGTTGATCGTGTGTGTGTGTGTGTGTGTGTGTGTGTGTGTGTGTGTGTGTGTGTGTGAGTAAGTGACAGAGGGAGAGACAGTACGCGGAAATGCGCGAGGTCTGATATCATGATAAGACAATGAATCAGTGTGTATTACTCTCTCTCTCTCTCTGTGTGTGTGTGTGTGTGTGTGTGTGTGTGTGTGTGTGTGTGTGTGTGTGTGTGTGTGTGTGATTGTACACTTACATGGTTTCCGAGAGACTTTCTGAGGCTGGGTGTTGGACGTCTGCTGTCGGAGAGCAAACCTCCTAATAGACAAGAAGGAGAGACAGAGAGACAGATAATTAAAAAAAAAAAAAAATAAGAGTGTAATCTTTGATATGGTGACGTTTTCCGGAAGGAGTCTCCAGTGTCAGTGCTTTGTTACAGTCAGAGGGAAAGCTGTAATTTATAAGTTGTGGATTCTCTGTAACATGATTAACTTCAACAGAGTGAAAGAGAGGCTGGTGAGGGAGTAACTGTTTATAGCTGCTGTAACATAAGAGAACTTGCGTCACGGATGTTCCACGACATTAAATGTAACTATCAATGGCTAAAAAACTGTACTCATGGAAAAATAATCAACATCGGGGTGGTAACAGTTACTGTGCTTCATCACACCACCCTGTTGTTGATTATTTTCCAATAACGGAATGACGTGGAGTTTTATTCCTTACGCAGCATGCTAACACATCCATCACAATCTCCGAGAAAATACGCACAGATACGGCATTTCAAATCCTTCGCAAACTTTCTTTCTTACAAGAACTTTCTTTTTCTCAAGAACATTGCTAAGCAGTTGCTCGGCTTGCACACGGGGCGCGCACACACACACACACACACACACACACACACACACACACACACACGCACGCGAGAGGTCCACTCTGTACACAGCGTCACTGATGTGTGATTTTCCATGCACAGAGCATCCAAAGTGGATCAAACCAGTGCTATCATTTTCTGTCATTACTCATCCCGGGCCAGACAGCCACGGAAATCCAAAGTATTTTGGCAGAGAGGCTGAGCCCTCGCATAAGAAACAGAAAGGGGGGAAAAAAGAGAGAGAGAGAGTTAGTGAGAAAGAGAGTGACAGCGAGAGAGAGAGAGAGAGAGAGAGAGAGAGAGAGAGACTTTCATGTAGAAAATATAAAGTCTCTCACCTGTCACAGAATAAAGTAATAAACATGTCACTAAGAGAAAAAAAAAAGAAAAAAAGAAAGAACAAGAACAGGAGGGATGGCAAAAAAAGGCAAGAAAGAAAAAAGTAAGATAAAGGGGAATAAGCAAAAAAAAAGGAAAGGAAAGAAACAAATATAGCAAGAAAGAAAACAGACAGGAGGAAGAAATAAATGGAGAGGTATGAAGAAAGGGATTAAAAATACAAGAAAGAACGAGAATGAAAGGAGGAGAGAAAAAGAAGGATGAAGGGGAAAGGTAGGAAAGAAGGGAAACAAAGGGGGGGGGGAGGCAAGAAATAATAAATAAAAGGGAAATAACAGAAGAACTAAGAAAGAGTAGAAGGGGGGAAGGCATGAAAGGAAGGAAGGAAGCTATGTAGATAAAGAGCAGGATGGTTATATCCTCCGCCTGAAAGCGTGCCCTACTCCCTACATACTCCCTAAGCGCACTACGTAGTGAACACTGTGTGGTTCGGGACACCGCATCGAGTAGTGACTGAGACACAGACGGCGAGAGATTTCAGGGATGGACAGATACACACTCACCTCTCCTGGAAGTGTTTGGAGGGGATGAGTCCGGCGCGAGGGTTGGCTCCGCCCTCGACTTTGGCCTGCCACCACGTGGCATCCTCCTGAGACATGACCCTCAGCACATCGCCCTTCTTAAAGGCCATACCTGCCTCCTTACAGGGAATCGCCTTGTCCTCCTCCGGGTCGTAATCAAACAGAACCTTCACATACATCTAAACACACACAGGAAGAGAGAGAGAGAGAGAGAGAGAGAGAGAGAGAATATCAGATTATCGATGTGCATGTAAACACACTCATTAGCAGTGACGGTGTGTATCCAGGTGTGTTCATTGTGGTGCTGGTGAGTTACCTTGTGCTCATTGGACAGACCTTCTGTCTCTGGACCCGGCACAACTTTAAATGTAATGGCACCCTCGGACTGGGACTGCAGATCAACCAAAAAATATTCTCTCACCATCCATGTCATTAACCCATAATCAATTCAGCTCACACACACATACACACACACACACACACACGTCTCTCTCTCACACACCAGAATCTGAATGATGTCCTCTGGTTTCTTGCCCTCCACTGAGATGCCATTGACCTCCTTCAGCTCATCTCCCACATGGATCAGCCCTGCAGGGTAGAAGGCAAAATGGGTAAAAAATATTTTTTTAAAATACAGAGAAAAGCGAGAGATCTTAACACATTATACAGTGTGTAAACATTTAAACACTATATATACACACATGTCAGAATTTGGTCCACTTCCACTGCTCTAAGATTCAGCTTTTGGTAACGTTTGGCAAGATCAGAAGGATTATGTCTTTTCTTAACTTGTGAATTCTTATCTGCAGTTCTTTCCCATGAATTCTCCTAGTGCCCTAACAGCAGACACTGTAAGACAAGTCTCTTTTCCAGTGGGGATTTGGTGACAATATGTAAGAAATGTTCAACAACAACCTTTTTTCTATGACAAAAACAAAATGATAATCAAAAGATGAAAGCGACTGCACAAAGGCTATTCGTCAAAGGCAACAGGGTAACGGAGACCGGGCAAAGGAGACCAGTGGAGGAGACACCAAATGGAGACTGGGCAATGGAAAGGGGGAAATAAGACTGGGCAGAAAAGAGTGAGCAGAAGAGACTGAGCAGAAGAAACTGGACAAATGGCAAGAAGACTGGACAAAGATGAGGAAGACTAGACAAAGGCAACTGGGCAAAAGAGACTGGACCAAGGACACTGGGACCAAGGAGATCGGACCAAGATGGCAAGACCAAGGAGACCAGATCTGGGAGAAAGTTACTTGGAGAAGAGGACTGGGTGAAGGTGACACTCACATCAGATGGAGTAAAAAAGAGAAGGAACAAAGGCGACTGTAGAAAGGGGAACAGGATTTTGGTGACTGGGACCAAGGAGGCTGGGCAGAGCCTACTGGACCAAGGAGACTACGCCAAGGAGACTGGGCAGAGCCTACTGGACCAAGGAGACTGGGCAGAGCCTACTGGACCAAGGAGGCTGGGCAGAGCCTACTGGACCAAGGAGGCTGGGCAGATCCTACTGGACCAAGGAGGCTGGGCAGATCCTTCTGGACCAAGGAGGCTGGGCAGATCCTACTGGACCAAGGAGGCTGGGCAGATCCTACTGGAACAAGGAGGCTGGGCAGATCCTACTGGAACAAGGAGGCTGGGCAGATCCTACTGGAACAAGGAGGCTGGGCAGAGCCTACTGGACCAAGGCAACTGGGCAAAGAAATATGGACCATGGAGACTGAACCAAAGAGAATGTACAACTGCAACTGGATGAAGGGTGACTGGGCAAAAGGTAAGTGGGAGAAGACAAAGTGGGAGAAGGCGAACTGGGAGAAGGTGACTGTCATACAAGTGAAGTTTTTAAATAAATAAATAAATAAATAAATAAAAAAAAACCCAACTGCTGTAAGAACCAATCAGAGAATACCCACGGTTCTGCTGTATGGTTATCTAACCACTGCCCTCCAGTGAAAAACAAGCGACTGGTTGATGAAGTCAGTATGAGCAAGCGTAACTCACCACTTCTGTCTGCTGCTCCTCCCTTCATGATGCGAGCGATGGTGATGGCCCCGGTTTTTTCGTCTTTTTTAATGGTGGCCCCCTGTTCAAACACACAGTGCCATGAATAAAACGCAAAATAATGAAATAGTCAGTTAACAATCATTCCTACGCAAAACCGCCATCTGTCTCACACGTCCCCTTTAGGTCATTATTACATAGCTTAATTCTATTAAAATAATGTTGTGATAAAGGACTAAAACACGTCGGGGCATGCTGTTACAGGAAAATAATCAACACAGGGGTGGAAGCTGCGACTCGGCTTACAGTGTTGATTATTTTCCTCTAACAGCACGTCCCAAAGTGTTCTACTCCTTACGTAAATACCAGACAAACAAAGCACAAACACAGCTTAACATCTTTCTTTCTGTCCTTCTTCAATACATCAACAAAATCTGTTTTTTCCTAAAGGATCCATGACAAGGGATGTGGTTGGGTTGCTATGGTTACAAACAGCTGTGCGTGTGTGTGTGTGTGTGTGTGTGTGTGTGTGTGTGCGTGAACTCGTGAGTCATATAGAAGATGAGTGCAATTCGATAGCAGGTTTCTGATTAAAACAATACTGTCTGAAATGTATCCCCACACACACACACACACACACACACACACACACTCAGGGTTTCTGCACTGCATCACTAGCCAGCTGACATCACTGTTTTTGGTGCGCTGCCTCTGATGATTTTGTAATGTCATTTTGATGAGGATAAGTGCATTTCCTCAAGGTCCTTCACTAGGAGTTAAACGCTGCCTCTCTGATCGAACGCGCAGCCTACTTGATGTCTCCGAACGGTTCGTCCTAATCAAACAAATGGGCCAATTAGGTGACCCGAGGTCCTTGGAGGAAGGAGGGTGATTGGTTGGTAGCCACGTGAGGTGACGGGACTGTCAGCCGGCGTCAGTGAGGTCATCGTTACGGAGAGATGAAGAAAAGCAGAGCGAGTGGAGAACAAAAATGGAAGCAAAAAACAAACAGGTTGGCTGACTGTTAAGGAGATCTTTTTTTTTAGGATGATGGAATAGAAAAAAATAAATATTACAAGCATCCTGAATGCACTTTATTCAAAATATTATATACACTTGTATGACACTGTGATGAATTTATTGGCTGCACAATTGCACTGCTTGTCCTTATAGTACACAATAATAGAAGGGATTTATTTATAATCGCACTCTCCATTGCACCCAGATGAGGACGGGTTCCCTTTTGAGCCTGGTTCCTCTCAAGGTTTCTTCCTCATATCATCTCAGGGAGTTTTTCCTCACCACCGTCACCACTGGCTCGCTCATTAGGTAATAAAATAAATTCTAACAAAAATACAAATCAAGTCTCTATACATAAACATTTACAGTTCCGGAAATTTTTTCCCATCTGTTTGTTTCAGGAGTGGATGAAGTTCAGGATTTGTTTTTTTTTCCCTCTCCAGTATACGGAGGTTTTTGGGCTGTTATCAACCCAACACATCGACCCTGTCTAACGGTTTTCTGTGGAGAGGAAGCTCAAGCCTGAGAACAGCAGCACTTTAAATAAAGTCTAATATATAACTAAACATTTCC
>CM074956.1:22112395-22125046 GCA_037577455.1 Pangasius macronema
CCACGGAGCCGGAGCGAGGCGGCGTACAGGAGGTCAGTCGAGGCGGCGGTGTGAGAGACGTGGAGGTCCACGGAGCCGGAGCGAGGCGGCGTACAGGAGGTCAGTCGAGGCGAGGCGGCGGTGTGAGAGACGTGGAGGTCCACGGAGCCGGAGCGTAGCTGCTGACCTGCTCCTCAGGAGCACTGACCTGCTAATGAGCCTCACCGGGTTAAAGCGTCTTTTGTGTTGATCATCCACATGTGATCACATCCAGAGTAAACTCATGCTGTTTACACAGGCTTTGTGTGTGTGTGTGTGTGTGTGTGTGTGTGTGTGTGTGTGTGCAGCCATGTTGATCTAGTACTCGGTTTATGTTTCACAAACCACTGAGAGCTGAGCATTTTATAACACTAATGTTTTATACAGACTTTCTCTCTCTCTCTCACACACACACACACACACACACACACACACACACACAGACACACACACATCACACCCTCTCATCTGCAAGCTGTCTGCTCGCCTTCTTCTCCATCCCAGACATCCATCCATCTTCTTTCTTCTTTCCTCCTCCTCCTCATGTCTGTTTCTCTCTAATGCAAGACACACTGCGGCATGTGCAAGTGTGTGTGTGTGTGTGTGTGTGTGTGTGTGTGTGTGTGTGTGTGTGTGTGTGTGTGTTTACATTAAAGTATAAAAACACGGATGTGTCCTCAAACAGATATGCGTGAGAATCTTTAATCCTGAGGGGAAAAAAAAACAGAAAATCTGTCTAATTTCACTAAACCTCACTGATAACGCAGTCTGAGGGCAGCTGCTGAAAATTTATATGACTTTTTTTGGCAATATCGGAATACGGAAAAATGTTTCCTCTTCTCCGGGAAAACCGGTCTCGTCTCCGAGAGGAGCGCTCACACACACGTTCGCCCCGTTATTTATAACGACCTCTGATAAAAGAGGCCTACAGGAACAAGTCGTTTACGGAGTTCAACAACAACACTTAGACTTCTGTTATTAATGAGTCTGAGAAATGGAATTTATCCTTTAACACACACACACACACACACACACACACACACACACACACACACACACACAGTCTGAAGAAGATTAACATTAACGTCACATGTGATAGTAAAGGAACATCTGGACAACTCTAACTCTCAGTACATGTTGGTTTGACCATTTTGAAAGTGTGTGCAGCTGCCTCAGTTGTAAAGTTATGATTTTTGTGTTTTTGTGAAGGATCCAGTGTGTGTGTGTGTGTACTCACTCCTTGAGCAAGAGCACCAGCGCTGTCCAGTACAGGAGCAGGACACCTTTCCTCATAGTGCTGTAACTTCTCATGGATCTGACACACACACACACACACACACACACACACACACACAGAGAGAGAGAGACAGAATTAATAAATTGTGGTACAGTGTGCTAACTATGGTTATTACATTATTAATAATGTTTATGTTTTAAACATGTTTAGTAAAAAATGGGGTTTATTTAGTGACTTCACAAACTGAGCTCATGCGTAGCTCCGCCCACAAATCGGCTTCACAGAAGAGAAGAACTTAACGTAGAAGGATTTGACACAAACACGCAAAAATCTATCGGATCAGAGGTCAGAGGCATGTTAACGCGACACTACCACGACTTATCATTGCTAACACACAGAGTTAGCATAGCCAGCGATCTCCAGGTACTGACACTAAAAGACGCTTATGGTGTGAAACGCGTCTGTAACGTGCAACAGCGTGGAACGTGAACGTGCTAGCAGAGGGGCGAATGAGGCTGGGGTAAGTCGTAAACCCAGATCTCCTGCAGAGCTGCAGTAGAGGGGGTACGCGAGGTCGGGTGCAGGGGTAATTTAAGGAGAAGGGCTGGATGGTGCGCTCGGAGTAAAGTGGCGTTTTGCCTGATCTCCTCCTCCAGAACTATTGTGATGTGGTGCGCGTCCGTTTCTGTTAAAAAGCTTAGCCATGACTCGAGGACACGACCTCGCGCTCTCTCGGACTTTCACTGCTTCACTGCTTAGGTTTTTTTTCCCTGTAATGCTTTAAATTGAATTAGATTAGAATAACACACACACACACACACACACACACACACACACACACACACACACACACACACACACCCTTCTGTAACGTCAGGATGTTATAGAGCGGTGTGTGTGTGTGTAAACATTACAGTCAGAAACATCGACTGTATTCTCTCAAGCTTTTCTTTCTATTGCGATCAGTTCTGGTTTCTATGGAAACAGAAAAGCACACAAGGAGTCTCCAGTGTCGGTGTCAGACGTGAAGCTGTAACTAAGATTTCTAAGAGTTGTTTACACTTTTTTTTGTGGTTTCTCTATAACATGAGAGTGTTTACAGCTACTATACCTTAACTATACCACTGACAACATGTCCACAACATGAAAAGTAACTATAAACGGATACAAGTTCTGATGAATAACGCTGTAAAACTGCTGCGGTGTAAGAGGAATAAAGCGCTTCGTAACGCACTGTTACAGGAAATGAATGGACTTCAAGGTGCTAGCAGTAAATCTGCTTCATCACTGATTATTTTCCTACAGCAGCAGGTCCTGGAGTTTTATATCCCACATTTCTGTTCAGCGCACACACACACACACACACACACACACACACGTGGCGAGTAGGAGGACGAGCTGAAGGGATGAGATGGAACGTAGCTGTCGAGGCCACGTGCATTCCTCAGAAGGCCATCTGCTTCGCCGGGCGTAGTGACGCTGAGCTGCTTTAGTGCTGCACACTTCAGGAACTTATTTACAGGTCCGGCTCTCCTCCAGCTACCTGCCTGAACTCTAAACACCACCTGCTAGAGCGCCTTTAAAATCCATTACAGAGCTCTGATACTGAGGAGGAGGAGTGAGGAGGAGGAGGAGGAGGAGGAAGAGGAGGAGGAGGAGGAGGAGTGTGGATGAGAGACGCCGAGACTGAGCGAAAGTGTGAGCGTAAAGCAGGGAAATGAAATGCTAACAGTGTGATGAGCTGAGCTGGGGGCGTGTCCATATCTCTGACCTCATAAATCAGGAATAAAACACTTCTTATCCTGCCGTTATAGGAAAATAATCAACGTTGGGGTGGTGTGATGAAGCGGAGCTACTGATAACGTCCTGATGGTGATTACTTTCCTACAACAGCACTTCGCCTTCTACCACAGCAACTGGCCAAGGATTATTATTTTTAATGAACAAATAACAAGTCTTACTTTTTTATCCATTTGTAGTTGCATTAAATGTTGTGGAACATCTGCGAGAGAAGTTAGTTCCTGTTCTCACTTATGTTACAGCAGCTATAAACACTTCTTCCCTCACCAGCCTTTCCTTTTTTACTCTCTCTCTTGACGTGAACCGCAAAGCGTAAACTCCTCCGTCCTGAAGATCTCAGACGGCTTTACCACTGACTGTTACAACAAGCGCTGACACTGGAGACTCCTTCCCTGTTCAATAAACTTCAGCAGATCAACAATGTTGATGTTTTGCTTTGTTAAATAAAAACACGATGCATGGATTGTTTTATTCTTTACACAGAACACTGTTTATTGTCCAGTGACGTCTTTGCGCGAAGCAGTAAGACGTTAAATAACTTTAAGCGCGTTTAATAAGTTGCTTTTAACAGTCAGATATGAACATACTTCGGCACTGATAAATGATGGTGTATGTCCTTTACTACGCTACTGCTCTGCTTATCTCTCATCATTAATCACGATTATGTCTACAGTAATTAAGCATGAGCCATAACTTTTTTTTATTAAACATGACAGTTAAACACAATCATCATTACTGATAAATACAAACTGCAAATAAGAGTCACAGCGACCTGCTGATGAAGTCATACCTTTAAATTCATTTATTTATTTAATTTACGCTCAAACTAAGCGGCTGCTGGTGTGTTTATTCGCGCTAAGCTTCATATTTGCATAAACCTGACCAAAGGGGAATAAATGAACCACGGCATTAAACAGAGCTGATGTGAAAAACGACATGGTGGTCAGGGTGCAAAGGGGCGGAGCTACAATAAACCCGCGTCCTCAGATACGAGCAGGGAAAGAAAAACAGCGCCGAGATTCACGGGAAGCTTTTTTTGGGGGAAGCACACTGAGAAAACATGGCAGAGAAATCAAAAAAAAAAATTGATAACAAAATGAAAAGAATGAAAGAGGAGATGCTTTGAAACACAGAAAAGAGAAAATACACAACAGTGAACCGTGTCAAGAAGGTTAGCCTGAAAACAACACAGAAAGAAAGATGGAGGCAAATCAAAGCAGAGTAAAGGAATAAAAGCCAAGCAAAGCCGTGGTGCGAGAGAGAGAGAGAGAGAGAGAGAGAGAGAGCGAGAGAGCGAGAGAGAGAGAGAGAGTCCAGACGGCGTGGGGAGGCTCAAAAGTCCTGTTTTGAGTCGGTGTTCCTGAAGCGACTTTCGCCTCCTCTCATGTGGGTGCTCGGTGTGCCGTGTGGCGCGGGAGTATCGGGTAGCGGTGCGGCCCGAGAGCAGAGCCGCCATCAATCAATCAGCACCTCATCACCTCGCCTACAGGGCACAGACTCGGAGACGGAAACTTCACGGCGAGACGTCCCGTCACAGAGACACGCGCTAAACTCTGAGTGCAAGCGCTAAACATCCAGACGCCACAGCTTTTCTCCAAGACGCCTTTGTCTGGAGAGACACTGGATAGCTGAGAGAGGCGAAAAAAATGATAATAAACCTTATATTTATTGCACGGTCAGCAAAAGATAACGACGTTCTTTCTCTTTCTGCAGCCAGGTTTGCACCGAAAAAAAATTATCTGTGGATGTGTTCATTTTCAAATGGAGGAAAAAAAAATACATGCAAGCGACTCATTCAAACATTTCTTTTGGGCTTCAATATTCCAGGGTCCATCTCCAGCATTTCTCCTTTACTTGGATTTCTATCATTTCAGATTAATCAATGATAAGCCAATGAATGATCCTGATGTGTATCAGTGATGAGTGTTAGTGCCTGAAGTACGGCTAATATACACTCAGCACCCACTTTATTAGGAACACCTGTACACTCATGCAGTTATCTGATCAGCCAATCATCTGGCAGCAATACAATGCAAACACATCATGCAGATACAGGACCAGAGCTTCAGTTAATGTTCACGTCTAACATCAGATTGAAGAAAAAGTGTGGCGTGGTCAGTGGTGCCAGATGGGCTGGTTTGAGTATTTCAGAAGCTGCTGATCTCACACAACAATCTCCAGAGTTCACGGTTCTGTGGGTGGAAACGCCTCATGGCTAAGAGAGATCAGAGGAAAATGGCCAGACTGGTTCGAGCTGCCAGGAATGATACAGTAACTCAAACAGTCACTCTTTACAACCGTGGTTAGCAGAAAAGCATCTCAGCACGCACAAAACATCGAAGCTTGCGGTAGCTGAGCTACAACAGCTGAAGCCCACATCAGGTTCCTCTCCTCTCAGCCAAGAACAGGAGTCTGAGGCTACCATGAGCACAGACTCACCAAACTGGACAGCTGAAGATTAGAAAATATATATATATATATATATATTTTTTTTTTTAAATCACCTCGTCTTTTTCCAGCATTCACCTGTTCAGTTTTGGTGAGTCCAGTGTATTGCGATAAATCGATAAAAGATCATGATATCGATATTATAATCACCATATCGCCCAGCCCTACGTCCGGGTCGACTTCACACAAACATTCTGCAGCTTTTTTTTTTTTTTTTCTTAATATTTTGATTCATACATTTTTGATTCCTTGTCTGAAACGATAAAAAAAAGAAGGAAAACAAACAAAAAAAGATACACCACACAGTACATTTAGTAGTATTTTTTGTGCAACGTTAAATTAAAACCATAAAAATGAAAACTGCACAAATCAAATCAATAGATCATTTTACTGGTTCGATGTGGGCGTGTCCAAGATTACACGTATCCCAATCGTGTACCACTCCACTAAAAGAACTAGCAATCGCGTGAACATACGATCCCTCGAATGATTCCTCGGACCGATCCTATGGAGCGCGCGACGTTTCCGACGTTTCTTCAGTTCCGCGCTCACACCTTTAGTTCCTACCTGCAATTAGTTTCCAATTAGTTTACTGCCACAAAAACGGAAGAAAGAAGGTGTTTTAATCTTTATCCTGTCATACACAACCGCTCGTTAAATGTGTACGGAGACATTACGGGGAAAAAAATAAACCTTGGAATCTTTTCTGCATGTGAAGAGTGCAAACAGCTAGCACAGTTAGCTAGCACGATCACACTGACTGGTGCGTTATTTCACTTGAGATCACGGTTAGCTAGTTTAGCTAATTAGAAGCTGTATATAGCTACAACAGACCACGCCCACAATCGACAGCGGTAGCGCTCGCTACATGGCCACGAGAGACAAGCCACAAGCGACGCAAGTGCAAGTGTGAATGTAGGGTTAGAACAGATTCAACACTTAACCACTAGACTGCTGTCGAGTGTGAAAGGTTGTTTTGTTTTGTTTTGTTTTTCCCCCCACGTGTACACCCGGTACCGTGAAAAGTGTAACAGAGAGGCTAACACACATACAGGTCAAAGCCCAGAGGACAACACGCATCACAGTCGGGATGTTTTTAGCATTTCTCATCTCTAATATCCAGTTTCACGACTCGTAAAAAGCCTGAGACACGACATGTGGCGTTTACCGAACGCGCTCATTCATCTGAATTTATAGAAGCTACCAGACTCTAACCGACGGCAGGGCAGGTGGGGGAGTTCAGCGTCTGAGCGCAAGTCTGAGCGCAAGTCTGAGCGCAAGTCTGAGCGCAAGTCTGAGCGTACAAGGATGAGCAAAAGGGAGCGATCTTTTTTTTTCGGTACATCTGGCTCAAGAACTTTTTTTCCACAGACGGCAGATTTCCCCAAACAGGCGTAAAGCTGGAGAGGTCACATGATCCGGCAGTAATCTGGATCTGCGTGAAACACCATCCCCATCGACGTGGGAGAAAGACGGCTAAATCAAGACCAACGTCTGCTGAAGGACCTTCAGAATATATAAGAAAGTGTGTGTGTGTGTGTGTGTGTGTGTGTGTGTGTGTGTGTGTGTGTGTGTGGATTCTGGAGCTCTCGGAGACCAGAGAGCGAATGAAGAAGGCTTGGGTTTCTTACAGGATTTATTTTGGATGCAGGCTGCTGCGTTAGGAAAGAATAAAAGGTTTCACCGTTACTAATAGAGCTCTCGCGCTAACCAGAGCAGTGTGACGGAGATCTGTGCGCTCTTTCTTTTTTAATGAAAGAGAGAAACTGAGAAGGAAGTATATATTTTAAATCAGGTTTAATAAATTCCACTCGCTACGCTCAGCGGTGATGAATCAGCACAACACAACAAACACACGAGTTAATATCAGCCTGCGACGGTCTGACTGAAGTCTAACGGCAGAAGTGTTCAGAAAGAAAGCACAATTTTATTTATTCATTTTAATCGCTTCTACTTGTATTGAGGGCAAATACTACATCCTGATTGGTTACAGTGGTGTGGGGGCGGGAACTGCAATCCATTGGACTCGGAACGCAGAAAATTCCGAGCTGATTTTCCCCAGTTCCGATCTAAACGCGTTCCAGAGCGAGATTTAGCGAGATTTGAGAGTCAAGTTTTAGCAAAATGTGCAAAGGGAAATTCGTTTACGTCAGAAAACTCGAGCTAGGTGGATGTCGGCCAAGTTCCTGACTGGGAATTCCACGCTGAAAAATCGCTCCTTTGAGCTTTTCCGTGGCGGAGGCTGAGTTTTTCCGAGTTCTGAGTACAGTCGATTGCAGCAGTAGTCCATGCTCACGCGGGTAAATTTGAAAACGCATCTTTCTATACACGTTTTGCATTTACTTCCACACTTGCAGGCCATTCCTGACCACGGAAAAGACGTCTTTTCAAATCCGCTCTGTAAGGATGTGATACGTGGGTGCGATTCTCAGGATTCCTTTAACTGCAGCTGCTAACATCATAATAATAATAATAATAATAATAATAATATATAGCAATAATAATAAATACACTTGGTGGTTTCTCAGTAACATTCAGCGAGAGTCAAGGGGAAGGTGAACGAGACAGTGGTGAGAGCGGCCATGCTGTATGGTTTAGAGACAGTGGCACTGAGGAAGAGGCAGGAGTCAGAGCTAGAGGTAGCAGAGCTGAAGATGTTGAGGTTCTCTTTGGGAGTGACGAGGTTGGCACATTCAGTTATACTGATTATACACATTTCCCTGTCAAATGAACACATTTTAATCGTTTATTATTAGGCTTCGTTTATGTGGAGCGTCCCTGTGAATGAGCCGTTTCTATAGAAACGATAAGCGCATTAGCGTGAGCCTGTGATTAGTCTTACAGCGGTAAATATTCAGTGATTCTGTGGTCAGTGTAGCAGGACGTGCGCAGGGTTTGGCTAAATGTGTAAAACACATTAGTGAGAAATAAGAAAACAAATTACAAATTGAAAATATTTTGGGCTGGGGGAGTCAGGTGCGAGGTAAGAGGTCACTCTAAAAAAAAAAAACAGACCGTTTCCTAGAGTTTAGAGTCTGATAAAGTGAAGCACGGTCACGTTGCTGGGTGTGAACACGCTCAGACGTGCACCCTGCCCCCTCGTCTCATACCAAACCTCTCCTGAAGCAATAACTCCAGAGCGTCCAGGGGTCAGCGCGGCACTAGTGTCACAGCTGTACAGGTTCTTTACCAGGTTTACGAGCCGCGCTCACGGTGAGGATAAAGCAGCTGTACTGCATCACACAGGGACAGAGTGTGTGTACGTCAGACACGCGTACAGAAACGCATGTAGGATCCTTTTACGGAACCGTGACGGAGGACTGCGTGAGGGCCACCCAGAGCAGAAAGCTGCTGATCACACACAAACACACACACACACACACACACACACATATACAAACACACAGGCGACACACTGCAA
Source organism: Pangasius macronema (assembly GCA_037577455.1). Taxonomy (NCBI): domain Eukaryota; kingdom Metazoa; phylum Chordata; class Actinopteri; order Siluriformes; family Pangasiidae; genus Pangasius; species Pangasius macronema. The sequence goes on from CM074956.1 coordinate 22,121,320, forward strand.
ACACACCTAACCCAGGTGGAAATTGCAGATTGTGCTGGATTTCCTGTACAGCTCTGTGTGTGTGTGTGTGTGTGTGTGTGTGTGTGTGTGTGTGTGTTGAGCAGGTTGGCGAAGGATCACAGCTGAAGATCTCTAGAGCGTAACCCTGCTGTAATCACACTGCAGAACACTCTGTACCATGACCTGGGACCAGAAGCTGTGCTGTCGTACACTCACTCACACACTCTCACACACTCTCACACACTCTCACACACTCTCACACACTCTCACACACTCTGAAAACAGGGACTGGACTGCAGTATTTGCACACACACACACACACACACACACACTGGCATTCAATTTCTGCTGCTATAAATATTGATTATATGCCGATATATATTATCTCTCTCCACCTGGCTGCTGTGTTTACATTCAGCAACTTATTCTGTCAATCTTCTAGTATCCGATGCCTTATTTACGTTTTATTTATTTAGGATATTTGTTTAGGATAATTGTTTTTGCCATTCCGATTCCATTGTCTGAATATTCTTAAGAATGAAAAAGTTCACTGCTCTTTGAAAGGCTGCATTATTATGCTATTATATCACCGGTATACAAGCGGCATGACTACTGTCTTAGAGTGACAATAATATTATCGCAAATATTTCTGTGACAATATATCGTCCAACTGAAGCTATTGTGACAGGCCTAATCATCATCATCATCATCATCACCATCATCATCATCGTCATCTCCTCATTTTGCACATCGAGAGAAAATAAAGCTGATTTTGACCACAATAAAAGTAGACCATGAGATCGTAAACATTCAAATGATTTTATTTGTCTTTAAATATGTAAATATTATTAAATTCATTTAGTCTCAGAGAAGTGTACTGTAACTGAATTCATCACAATAAATCTATTTTACCATTCACACACACACACACACACACACACACACACACACAGGACAGGTACACACTCACCTTGACGAGTGAGTGCAGGCTCCGGGAGCTGAACATGGCGTGGAGGAAAGAGCGATCTTCAGCACTCTTTACATACATCTGGAGCTGAGACGGCAACACTGACAACAGCTCATACAGACCTGCACAGGAAGCACAGGAAACACACACGCGCACACACACACACACACACACACACACACACACACACACACACACACACACACACACACACACACGTCATTTCATTCTTTCAAAAATAAAACCCCATAAAAGAGCTTTCATAATGATTGGTAGAAAAGATAACTGATGGAAAGTTCAACTTTTTTCCGGTTTTTCTTTTAAAAAAAATCAAAACAATTATTATTATGAATTATTGTGTTTTTACACAAAAACATTCAAACATAATGACTCAAACCCCCTGTAACACACCATGAGTCAAATATATACATCACTGTACTATACACCTTAAATACAACTTAAATACCAACATAAGGATCTCAGAGGTAATTAAAAACAGATCAAAATACATTTTTTTTGTTTAGATGGCCGTTTTCTACACGTGCGACAAAGCAACAGTCGGCCATTTTGTACGCACACGCGACAAAGCAACAGGCGGAGATTTCGTACATACACGCGACAAAGCAACAGGCGGAGATTTCGTACGCACACGCAACAAAGCAACAGGTGGAGATCTCGTACGCACACGCAACAAAGCAACAGGTGGAGATCTCGTACGCACACGCAACAAAGCAACAGGTGGAGATCTCGTACGCACACGTGACAAAGCAACAGGCGGCCATTTTCTATGTATGAGCAACAGAGCGTAAGATGGCCAAGAAAAATAAATCTTTTTGTACGCATGTGTGGCAAAGCAACAGGTACACAATTTGTACATACGAGCAACAAAGCAACAGGAGGCCATTTTCTACACACGAGCGACACCGCAAAAGTTGCCATGAAAAATAAAGTTTGGAAGGAAGTAGCAGAGAGCGTCGGTTATTCAGTGAGTGTATGTAGCTAGTACAGTTAGCTTGAGCTGCTAACCTGCTAACTAAGCTGATATAAACCCTGCCATGTAATGTGTCAAACTTTCACCAGTTCTCACACTGATTTCCCTTTATTAAAATACTGTACAGTAACCTGGAACACTGGAAGGACAGTAAACACCCTCAAAAGACGAACTGCAAGCGACAGAAGTGACCTGTCAGTAGTGTAAACGCATCTCTACGCCACTAGCTCAAATCCACTTGGATTAACAAATATACTAAATATATTGGTTAATATTGTATTGTAGTCCTTTCTTTATTTTTTTCAATATATGTAGAAATCAATTTAGTCTCATTTAACATATGTGACATTATTTAACAAACCTGTGCTCAGACGTAGCCCCGCCCACAAATGGGTGTTACTCAGAGCGTATGTTTTGATGGAAAAATTCATGCATGAAATATTTCAACCCCAACACCAATCTATACGGTTCGGATTCCACTTCAAAGGGAGTCAAAGCACTAAAAATAATAATAACGCTTGGCCTTAAGGGTACTAAAGGGTACTTATTAATTAGTGCCAGAAGTACTGTAATTACTGTGCAGAGCCTGATGTCCAAGAGCAGACCACTGACCTGTTCCAGACTATACCTCACTTCCTGCTTTTGTCTCACTACTTCCTGTTTTTCCAGGAACTCAGAACTGGAGCTGTGAAAAAATTCCCTGAAGTTTTATTACACGACTGTCTGATGTTCTCTCTCTCTCTCTCTCTCTCTCTCTCACACACACACACACACACTGAGCACTTTTCCTGAGTTCCCACTTTTCCTAATTTCTGATACTATATGCAGGTCCGTTTACAGTAGGGTTGTCATGGTAACCCATTTCTCCACCCTGCTCTCAAGCTCGTCCACCACTTCAAAAGCTGAGGAATAAAGTTTATAAAGTTTTTTTTTTTTAATCTCTGTACAACAGTCTTTAAAATCTAAAAATAAAAACAGGAGTGTGTGTGTGTGTGTGTGTGTGTGTGTGTGTGTGTGTGTGTGTGTGTGTGTGTGTGTGTGTGTGTACACATGGCATCTCAGACTGCAGCCTGGTCAACATCCTCTCGGTGTCTTCACAGATCCTATAATAAACTGTGTGTGTGTGTGTGTGTGTGTGTGTGTGTGTGTGTGTGTGTGTGTGTGTGTGTGTGCGCGCGCGTCTGCCGGAGTTCACACTGAGCCATGGTAAAGTATGCGCTGTTACACAGAGCGCTTTGCTTTCACACGCCTCCGCTTCCCAACAGCCTGGAGAAAATAACAGAGCTGTGTGGACTTCAATAACACTGCTACTGTGGAACAAACCGGATGAGCAGAGAAACCCGGAGCTCACGATCATACGGACACGGGTCAGCAGAGCACGGAGATCGTAATCATACCGACAGCGGAGCTGTAATTACACACACACTGCTGAAGTGCACGAGCTCCAAACAGCATCGTCCATCAACCAAAACACAAGACAAGCACAACATCTGTCAAGGAAGAAACAGTCCAGCCATGAGGGTCACAGTCCAGTGACTTCTGTGCCGGTCCCAAGCCCGGATAAATAGAGAGGGTTGCGTCAGGAAGGGCATCCGGCATAAAACATTGCCAAATTAAATCATGCGAATTGTCAGAGAGAGAAGAGGAATGAAAGTCAGTCGTAGTAAGACTGAGTACATGTGAGTGAATGACAGGGAGGGAAGTGGAACAGTAAGATTACAGGGTGAAGAGGTGAAGAAGGTACAGGAGTTTAAGTGCTTGGGGTCAAC
>CM074956.1:22160590-22173344 GCA_037577455.1 Pangasius macronema
CAGAGGGAGGGGAGAGAGACAGACAGACAAAGAGACATGCAAAGAGAAAGACAGGAGAGAGAGACATGAGAGAGAGACATGAGAGAGAGACATGAGAGAGAGAGAGACAGGGGGACAGAGAAAAAGAGAGAGAGGAAGACAGAAAGACACATGAAGCAAGAGAGACAGAGAGACAGAGAGATTGAGAGAGAGACAGAGAGAGAGAGAGAGGGAGAGATAAGTAATGTCTGACACAGCAGTCTGCAGGGGACAGCAGAACTAAAAGCAGAGGTCACTTCACTCCAGCCAGGCGTGATGAAGAAATGCACGATCTCTGAAAGTGAAAAACAGGAACACAGCGTGCTCGTCACTGTGGATACGGGCGTCTGCCAAATGCGTAAAGGTAATACACAATAATTTACCGGATCAATTTTTATGCCTTAAATGAGACTTGTACATGTCCCAGACTAGACGTGTCAGCCCCAACAGCCATGCTTCCCAGACTCCTACATCCGAGACTCAAGTGTCCCCAAACTCAAACGTCCCAGACTTGAACATCAAATACTCTTATTCACAAACTTCATCACAACTCCTCCGTGTCCCCACACCCGACCCCTCCGTGTCCCCACACCCGACCCCTCCGAGTCCCCACACCCGACCCCTCCGTGTCCCCACACCCGACCCCTCCGTGTCCCCAGACCCGACCCCTCCGTGTCCCCACACCCGACCCCTCCGAGTCCCCAGAACCAACCCCTCCGTGGCCCCAGAACCAAAACCTCCGTGTCCCCACACCCGACCCCTCCGAGTCCCCACACCCGACCCCTCCCTGTCCCCACACCTGACCCCTCCCTGTCCCCACACCCGACCCCTACGTCTCCCTACACCCGAAAACTCCCTGTCCCCAGACCCGAAACCTCAGTGTCCCCAGACTTGAGTCCTGCATGTTCAAGACTTGACCCCTACATGCCCGCAGAATCGACTCATATAGTGTGTGTCCCCAGACAGGACTCATACGTGTCCACAGACCCACACACATCCTGCACTCCTATGTCCCAGGATTAAACATTCCAGACCCGTATGTCCCACATTCATATTTCGAGTCCAGTGCATCAAGAAAAAGCAAATAATGAAATGTATTAGTGCACAAAAAAAAGTTTTCTGTATGTCTAGAAAACTTTCAGAACTTCTGGAAAGCACCCTGAGGTCCTAGCGTCTTCTCAAGCCACTGAGAATCACCTGAATCACCAAATGTGCAGTACACAGGGACTTCAGTCTGCAGACGAGCACACTCAAAGCCAAAGAGATCTCCTTAACTACATAAAGCTTTCTCTGACTTAACACATTTCTTAATAAGCTTATAATCTTAAACAAGTGTGTTAGAAGTGATTGAGGAAGCAGGGAAGGACGTGTGCTTCTCCAAAAGCTAAATAAACACCAGTCAGGCTAATAACAGCTAACAACCTGCCATCAGCCCAGAGCACAGGAGCACTCCTGCAGGGGAAGAGCACCCTGAAGCAGGTAAACCCTGGAGCAGGTAAACCCTGGAGAAGGTAAACCCTGGAGAAGGTAAACCCTCGAGCAGGTAAACCCTCGAGCAGGTAAACCCTGGAGCACATAAACCCTGAAGCAGGTAAACTCTGGAGCAGGTAAACCCTGGAGCAGGTAAACCCTGCTTGTAAACCCTGGAGCAGGTAAACCCTGGAGCAGGTAAACCCTGGAGCAGGTAAACCCTGCTTGTAAACCCTGGAGCAGGTAAACCCTGGAGCAGGTAAACCNAAACCCTGGAGCACGTAAACCCTGGAGCACGTAAACCCTGGAGCACGTAAACCCTGGAGCACGTAAACCCTGGAGCAGGTAAACCCTGGAGCAGGTAAACCCTCAAGCAGGTAAACCCTCAAGCAGGTAAACCCTGGAGCAGGTAAACCCTGGAGCACGTAAACCCTGGAGCACGTAAACCCTGGAGCAGGTAAACCCTGAAGCACGTAAACCCTGAAGCAGGTAAACCCTCGAGCAGGTAAACCCTCGAGCAGGTAAACCCTCGAGCAGGTAAACCCTGAAGCTTGTAAACCCTGGAGCAGGTAAACCCTGGAGCAGGTAAACCCTGCTTGTAAAACCCTGCTTGTTTCAGCGGATCTGATGAAGTCATTGCTGAAGTTTGGTTACAATTTCTTACAAATGTAAACACATTTCCTGCAACAGATCTGAAGTTCACTCTGAGTGGAGCTCTCTCTCTGGAGAGCTTTTAGTGGATGTGGAGAGGGAATGTGACATTTTTCTGCAAAAAGTAAAAGACAGAGAGAGAGAGAGAGAGAGAGAGAGACTTCCAAGTGCACGCGCGTTACTAAACAAACAAAAACAAACAAACAAACAAACCAACAAAAGCCAGACAGTGAGGCAGTTTGTGGTTTAAGGGGTTTAAAAGTGATGAAAGCTCTCCTAATATGAACATGAAAGTGCCACGCTTGCAGTAGAAATGATTTACTAACGTAAAAAAACAATACTATTAGAAATAAAAAGTGAAATAAAGCGCGCGCGAGATGACTTACCGGAGCACATAAAGCCGTCCTGCAGTTTTCCCCTCACTCTGCTCCAACACTCGGCTCCAACACTCGGCTTCCAGCGAACTGCTCCCAGGGAGAAACTCCTCATTTATCCGGTTTTAAATCAATAAGCGCCGGGGTTCGTGTGGAGCTCCGCTTCCTGCAGGAAAGTGAAGGAGCCGTGTTTACTCCGCGTTTACTCCGCGTCCTGCCCCAGCCAGCGGGCGGAAGTGCTGCCGCGCCTGATTGGTCCGTTTCTTCACCAGGAGGCGGGACTCAGCCTTAATGCCGGGATCTGATTGGCTGGAGAGTAATCGCTCACTGTCCACACCTGTCCTCCCTCGGAACAAGAAAGTCCCGTGATCAATTATAGATACGGTAACAAGTGAAAAAAAAGAAAAAGAGGGCGTGAGGCAGAAAGAAAGAAAGAAAGAAAGAAAGAAAGAAAGAAAGAAAGAAAGAAAGAAAGAAAGAAAGAAGGAAAGAAAGAAAGAGGTGTGAGAAAATGAGAGAAAAAAGAAAAAATAGAAAAAGGAGAGGGAAAGAAAGAAATGAAGAAGAAGAAGGAACAGAGAGAAGGAAGAATTAAAAAAAGGAGAAAGAGAAAGGGGGAAGATGAGGAAAAAGGGAGATAGAGAAAAAAAAGAAAGAAAGTGTTTTAAAAAATGTAAAAGGAAAAAAAGAAACGAGAAGTGAGGAAAAAAGTTAAACAATTAGAGAAAGAGAAAGAGAGAGAAACTGACAAAAAGGGCAGAAAGAAAGAAAGAAAGAAAGAAAGAACAGCAGCAAAAAACAGAATACCAAGAGAAGTACAGTGATTGTTTTTCTTTCTGCATGAGGACTCGGTACTCAATCTGCCCTGTTCCGAATCAAGAAAGTCACGTGATCAGCTATAGAGTCACGTGATTATGGAGGTAAGAATACATGCTAGTGTGCTGAATAGTGTGCACTCGGTAACTATGGTAACCAGTGACAGTGTTGTGTTTTGATGTGTTTTGGAGGTCAGTTAGTACACAGCCCCAATTACATACAAAATCATTACGGAGTAACACACTCCTCTTATTTATATAGAACTGCTTACTGTGTGTGTGTGTGTGTGTGTGTGTGTGTGTGAGAGAGAGAGAGAGAGAGAGAGAGAGAGAGTTTGTGTGTGTGTGTGTGTGTGTGTGTGAGAGAGAGAGAGAGAGATTCCACTGTACAGACTGGTTTAACAAGTTAACTACACCGAGGCCGTGTCTTCCCTACACATTAAATGCTACACAAACACTGCTATCATAAACATCTGCTCACACACACACACACACACACACACAGTGAACACACTGAGAGGATATCAGTGTTAAACTGAATCTGCACTTCCTGAAATAAATACAGCTTCGTCTACCAGTTAAAAACTGATAAAGGGATGAAAGGAATGTTATTTTTTTTTTATTTATTCATAAATACAACACATCAGGAAAGAAAGAAAGGTACAAAAAAGAGAGGAAAAAAACTAGAGATAGAAAAAGGGGACAGAAAGAAAGAATAAATGGAGAAATAAGAGAGAGAGGAAGAGAGAGAGAGAGAATAGATAAGAGAGAGATAGTATGGAAGAAAAGAAGAAAGAGAAAAAAGAATAGAATAAAAAGAGAGAGAGACAGAAAAGGGCAGGGAAAGAGTGGAAGAAAAAAGACAGAGAGAGAGAGAGAGAGAATTTAAAAAGGACGAAGAGAAAAAAAGAATGGTAGAAAGGAAGAAAAAATAATTAGAGCAAAAAAAGAAAAGAAAAATAACCTGAAAGAAAAAGTAAAGAATAAATAAAATAAAGAAAATCAAATAAAGAATAAAGGAAGAAACGTGACTGTGAGGCAGAGAGAGAGAGAGAGAGAGAGAGAGAGAGAGAGAGAGAGAGAATGTGAGGGAGAGATATAGACAGAAAAAGCAGCTCCCTCTAGTGGTTCTGAGCTGTAAACACACAGGCCTCAGACACTCATCCGACACTCCGTCCATCTGATTCCTTCCTCTTTTCTTCTCCTCTTTTTCTTTTTCTTCTTTTCAAGAGATTTTGGAATGATGTTGTAATCATGTTGTCTCACCTCTGCATGCTGTACATTGTGTAGTTTTGGATTATTTTTAATCTTTAAACTTCTAGCATGAGAGAAAAACAAAATATTGTCAGTATTTATTTATATATTTATATGAATCGAGCTCCATTATTAGGAACAGCTGCACACGTGTTATTAATGATGCAGCTCTGCGCGTGTAGACTTGATTTATGGAAATATTTAATAATAGTTTTAAAAATTAGACACTGTGGGTATGGAGTTTCTTTTGTGGTAAATATTCAAAAAAATCCTGATTTCTTTATCAGAACAGGCTTAATCCAGAATTAAATCACACCTGAATAAATCTGATAGCTGCTAAAATCAGATTATATATATATCTATAAATTTTTATGGGAAGTGATCGCTTTCAGAAATTCACCAATGTCAGCATATTTTATTTATTTATTTATTTTGTGAAAGTAATTGTCAAAATTCAAAGAGCTTGAACTTTTCAGAAAAGCACTGAGTGACATCAACCTTCGACCAATCAGATCGCAAGTTAGGGTGTTGAGCAGGAAAAACAAACATGGAGGACAAAGTAATGGTGAAAATGAGTGGAGTATGAGGAGTTGTTCACGACATCAAACACTGAATCAAAAAACATTGCAGCACGGTGATGTAACTGAACATGGCGGCACGTGTATGTTTGGGACGTTCTCCGGAACGTGATGTAACGTCTCACTTCAAGCATCTCAGATTCTGCTTCCTACCTCCTCATCTCCAGAGTTACACTGATCTTTATTACATCTGCATTACCGAGAATGAAACACTTAACGTAGAGAGCAAGACAGGCTAGTTAGGTAGCTAGTTATTTAGTTAGAGACTAGCTAGGAGTGGATCGCGCGTTGTCACGGTTACAGTGTGAGTGTTTAGAGCTGAATCGATACCTCAGGCCTGTAAAACATCACCCGTGTCACTAAAAGCTGTAGAAATGGCTTTTAAGATGGTTCCAGGTAGTGAGAAGAACTGGAGGAGAACATGTTAGAAACAGTGCTGGAATGCAGCCGCATTGTTTTCCCCCTCGCGCGGTCACTTATGGGTGTCGTGATGGGAATCGTCAGGTGTCCGGGCGACGTTTCTGCACGCTGAGCGTTCCAGCGGTTTATCGTAGCGTGACGTTCGGTACGATTAAAGCATTAACGGTGTCTCAGGAGTGTTTAGGGACCTTCACCACCAGCTCCATGGGGTCGGTGTGTTTGTTGCTGAAGGCTTGGCGGATGATTTCCACCGCGTCCTGATGCGTGATGCCCTGCAGAGATACGCCGTCTACGGACACCAGCTCAAAGCCAGCCTGAGAGAGAGAGAGAGAGAGAGAGAGAGAGAGAGAGTAACACTCTGTAACAGCACATCCTCAAGTGTTTTATTCCCCTTACACCACAGCCTTTACAGTTTATGTATTTATTAATTAACAGCATGTCATACTTTTCATCCATTTATAGTTACATTTAATATAACAAGTTGAATTAGTTCCTGTTCTCACTTACGCTATAGCAGCTATAAACAGTCGTTTCCTATCCTGAAGGTTTTCCTCTGTTAAACTGCTGTGGTGTAAGAGGAATAAAACACCCAGTGACATGCTGTTATAGGAAAATAATCAACTTTGCGATGGGAGCAGTAACTCCATTTCATCACACCGCTCCTGCGTTGATTATTTTACCATTACAGCGTGACAAAGAGTGGCTAATTCCTTACAGAACATCTCTTTAAAACCTGACCTTTGACCTGTTAGCTGCAACATGTCACACTTTTTGGTGAAGGAGGAATTTTACCTTCAGCATGTTGTTAGTGGACGCGGCTCCTCCTGGAAATATCTTCTCGATTTTGACCACAGGCTGCACTCTGGACTCCACGCCGCCCGAGATGCTGATCCCTGTTGGTTTCAGAGAGCGTGTTATTGCACATGCACTTTAGCTGAGCGTGTTAGAGGGTGTTAACTGGCTCTACACCGCTATGCTGATGAATTCTGGATTCTGATTGGTCACAAAGTGTTGATTCATTTTCGGCCTCGTGTTCTAATATGTAATCGTTTCTATAGAAACAGGTCCTTCACAGTGACTTGTACGGCGGAACGATTCAGATAAGTTATTTAAAAAAGTGGAATCGTCGATATGGTAAAGTTTTACGTAACGTTTATGGAAGGAGTCTCCAGTGTCAGCGCCTTGTTACAGTCAGAGGTAAAGCCGTAACTTTTCCGACATCTTCAGGACAGAAGAGTTTATGCTTCGCGGTTTCTCTGTGTCATGAAAAACTACATTTTTTTGTTGTTGTATTAACATTAAGACAGAGAATAAAGTAACAAATGTTTACAGCTGCTATAAGGTAAGTGAGAACAGGAAGTAACTTGTTTTGTTGACATTCCACAACATTAAATGTAACTACAGATGGATGCATTGCTAGCTTTAGTAAATTCCTGTGGTGTAAGAGGAAAAAAACACTTCCGGATGTGCTGTTTCTGGAACCAGATTCAGGATGTTAACTCTACTTCATCACACCATCGCTGATTACTTTACTACAACAGCGTGACCCGGAGTGGTTTATTCCTGATCCACTGTTGGAACAAACGGCTCAGATCTGCTCACCCAGCGAGTGCTTGGTTTTGCTGATGCAGACGGTTTTGAGCTCATACTCCTGATCATTACGATGTTCTTGCGTTTGCTTTTCCCCGCTCTGTGATCTCCTGAGTGGACCGAAGACCTGAGACAGCAGTGGTCTCCTGTGACGAGGAGTGTCCACTACGGTGAGGAAAACATCCCGTCCTGCCTTCTCTTTTTTATTCGCTTTGCTTTCCGAGTGTCCGTTTCGGAAAGGAGACCTCCCCCTCCTCGGGGTGGTTTCGCGCTTGTCGTCCGTGGAGGCAGCAGAGTGTGAATTTTGTGTCAGTAGCCAGTTGGGGATCGTTGGAGATGATCTGGGCGGTTTGAGGGATTCTGGGTGAGAATATGAGTCTAGAGGAAAGTCCGGCAGAGGAGCGAAGGACACTCGGCTAGGTTCCTCCGTCTCGCTTTGCTTCTGAGATGCATGGAGACGCTGTAATTGTTCCAGCAGCCTGTTCTGTCTGCCCACGTCCTCGGCTGCCTGGAGCTCGAATCCACCGTGCTGGTCTGACACACACACACACACACACACACACGCACACACGTATATATACCCTGGAGCGTCAAGAGTCTAACATATCACAGATGTATAATACTGTTCTGAACCTGGGTCTCACCTGGAACGGGTGTGATGAGGTGGCGCTTGGGGGCGTGGCCTGCCTTGGGAGATCGCAAAGGGGACGACCGTCCTAAGAGAAAAAGAAGAAAAAAAATAGTATTTAACGCTCATCTGGAACACTCAAAAGTACACGTGGCTTAGGGAATTGAACCTGATTCAGTAGCTAGCTAATAGCCTGATAGCTAATTTGCCACATACAATCAATTCCCTATTTATTTTTTATTATTATTTAGCTTTAATAAGAATAACAAGTCGTGAATTTCAGTGCTTGGGACACAACCATATAGACAACAATCAATGTAAATGTGAAAGAGTGTAAAGTCAGCAGCTGGTAACACTTTGGTCCGTATTTGAACTTACGAGAGCGTCTCTTTAATATGTGGTAGGCTTCCTCCTCGAAGGGTTTCACCATGCTGTTAAACAGCTGAAGATCCTCCTTAGGGACGAGCATTCTGAGATCAGGGCAGGAGAAGAAACTGTAAGTAGGCGTAAGTAGGATGTGAAAGTCTACAGATGCTTTGTTACTCTCAGGACACAATGATTTGAAGATTTTAGAGTAGAAGCTGAGGGGTCCTACGCTGTATTGTCTTTATCGTAAACGTTTAAGATCTAACAGCGTTTCGGTTTTTTTCACCTGATCTCCCTCAGTAACAGGAGTTTCTCCGGTCCGTTCAGAATGGTCAGCAGGGGGAGCACGAGAGCCTTCAACTCTCTCTCCGCTGTATACTGAACAAACACAGACAGGAAGCTTCATATCCACCAAACACCTCTGAAGGATTAAAACGGCTGATTGGCTAGCGAGAGATGTCACACACTATTACCCGCTTACAGATCTCCATGAGCACAGCTACGTCTTCCTCCTCCAGCAGCTTCGTGGCCATTTCCTCCACCTGACTGAGCACTTCCTCATCAGACAACCTGCTGCTTGTTGGACCTTCAGCCACGGACCATCATTATGAGCAAATTCATCCAGGAGAACACTGTTTATCCTAAACACACACTCCATCACACAGTAGCACCTTACCATGACCGGGCTCGGGTCGGGATGGCGATTTGGAACGCTCCCTAGATGAGCTCCTCTTCCAGAGCAGGCCGAGGAAGGTTTTGGAACGCTGCAACGAGATCCCACCTTCTTCTCTTCCTTCCTTCTGCTTTTTCTGCTTCCTCTGTTCCTCTTCTGAATGTGTGTGTAAGAGAGACGGGAAATAAGAGATCTAAGTAAGGATCAAATCGTGACTTGTTACACAAATCTATCTGACCTGAGACAGTCATGTGACTCTGGGTCCTGCGGATGGGTGGACCAGGTCTGCTTAGCGCCATCAGGAGAGACGTTTTCCTCCCCTCTTTTCTCTCGTCTCCTCCTCCTCCTCCTCCTCCTCCTCCTCCATCGTTACGGATAGCCGAGTCCTGCAGGAGCTGCGTTGGGCCGCGGCTCAGGCTCGTCTCTGCGTGGAAGTCTTTTTCGATGGGATCTGTGAGAAACTGGCCCTCGGTGAAGCTGGACATGTCGGTCATCTGGGACCTGAGGGGCAGAGAGAGAGGCAGCGTGGCCTGCGAGAGACCAGCGACCGAGCTGAGGAGGGTTCCAGAGGACAGAGAGGAGGCGGACGAGAACGAGTCTGACCCCTGCGACGAGGAATGGAGTGCTCTACTGCTTCCTGAAAGATAATAACAGATAATGTCTCAGACGTTCAACAGAATTATTCGTGAATTATGATTCATCCATATTCGGGTTTCTTACGTTTATCAAGCCAGCTGTACTCCGCCACTAGCTCTTGATAAGCCGGGTATCGCCCCGCCTCCTGTCAATCAAACAAGACTCAAATGACGCAGCTCTCAGCTACAGCATCCAGGTGAGACAAGCGTGAGATATTTAACACTCAGCAGTGTGTTGTTTTTCTTGCTATAGCTCACGATTCTTCGGTCATTAGTATAAAACCACATACACTCAGCTGTCACTAATCACAGATCAGCTCTGAGCTCTAATGTGTGTATTAAAGTGATAGCTAAATCCTTTAAACGCTTAGGACCTGATCCTACAGCAGGGTGAATAATGCATGCAGTACCTGGCCAACACACACACACACACACACACACACACACACACACACACACACACACACACACACTCACTCTAGAGTACAATACACTCACAGATCAGATGATGCTTTGCCTTATAAACTTACTGCAGAGCATACACGTTTTGTGTGTGTGTGTGTGTGTGTGTGTGTGTGTGTGTGTGTGTCTGTGTGTGTGTGTGTGTGTGTGTGTTCACTTTGATAGTCAGTGTGAGGTGATGTTGGCTCTTCAGGACTTCCACGGCTCTGCTGTGAGTGATACCCTCAAAGCTCACTTCGTTGGCTGACAGGATCTGATCCCCCATCTTAATCCCGCCCTGCTCAGCCAGTCCTCCTGGATCCAGCCTGCACACACACGCGCGCACACACACACGCGCACGCACACACGCACAATAATCAGATGAAGAAAAAAATCTTTTTTTTTACACTTCTAATAAAGAGATATAAATCTATTTATTAGAAATATAAATTTTGGTGTAATTTTTTCATTGAATTTTTTCAGAGCTGAGACATAAAGAGTGACTCTCACTGGGGGACAGACAGATAAACAGACAGACACACAGACAGACACACAGACAGACAGACAGACAGACAGATAAACAGACAGATAAACAGACAGACAGACAGGCAGATAAACAGACAGATAGACAGACAGATAAACAGACAGACAGACAGACAGACGGTTCTCACTTGGAGACGTAGATGCCGAGGCCGTACTCTGTTCCTCCGCGGATGTTGAGGCCGAGGCAGGGCTGTGACAGGGACGTGTGCAGGTGAATTGTACGACACAGAGCGCCGTCTGTGCGGCTTTCTGACAGAGACACGGGGGGGAGGAGATGGTGGTAGGACGCCACCTAGTCTAGATGGGATGTGTGTGTGTGTGTGTGTGTGTGTGTGTGTGTATTAAGCAAATTATTTCTTTTATAATCTTATTCACTTCCCTCATTACAGTTCAGTGCCCTGATTTCTGCAGCTGTGTTTCTGTTATTAATGTCCAAACTACGGCCAGTTTCCACATACAACATGTGAGAAGTGTGTGAAGTGTGTGAAGTGTGTGAAGTGTGAGAAGTGTGTGAAGTGTGAGAACAGCGCTACAGTTTATAATGTTTAACAACGTGGCTTCAGCATCACAGCAACAAATATTAAGCATCTTACTAGTTCTTATCAAATAAATTAAGAGTAAATTATTAATTATAATGAGCAATTCATTAACAAATGATCAACTCTATCTATCTATCTATCTATCTATCTATCTATCTATCTGTCTGTCTGTCTGTCTGTCTGTCTGTGCTGTAGCGATAAGTCCTGGCCATGGTAAATAAGTAAGAACAGGTGTGTGTTGCTCACCAGGTGGTTTTCTCATTGGTGTATCTGACCCCAGGGACCCGCCCCACTCTCTGAAGGACCAATCGGAGGCGGCGGTGGCCAGTCAGCACTTTCACAGCACTGCTCATGCTGATATTCTCCAGACTGACACCATTCACCTCCAGGAGCTTATCCCCTACACACAGACCTGCCTTCTCTATACACACACACACACACACACACACACACACACACACACACACACACAGAGTTCTCTCTCTGTACAGTACTAAATATGGTAAACAAATGGAGCTGCAAGTCTCTCTCTCTCTCTCTCTCTCTCTCTCTCTCTCTCTCACACACACACACACACACACACACACCTGCAGCACTCTTGACCTCCACTTTGCTGATGAAGATGTTGAGGCCGTGCTCGGCTCCCCCACGAACACTGAAGCCCAAATGACCATCTTCTGTCTGATCCACTGTTACTGTCATTGTCTCGCCATGCAGATCACCTGCAACACACACACACACACACACACACACACACCAGAGATGTGCTGAATTCTGGATTCTGATTGAACACACAATCACAATCTCTCTCTCTCTCACACACACACACACACACATTCTCACCCTCTATGATGGTATTTCCACCAGCTGGCCTTTGTGTTGGAGACAGAGATCTGTTTCTGTGGTGACCCTGGTGTGGGGTTGTGGGCCGCTGTGGACTCCCCATAGTGTGTGTGTGTGTGTGTGTGTGTGTGTGTGTGTGTGTGTGTGTGTGTGTGTAAGGGTCAGCAAGATGTCCTGTTAATCCCACCTCATTTCCACTCTTTGTCTCCACAACATGCCAGATATCTGTCCACACTTACTTATTTAGGTGATCAGAACCTAAACACTTCCTGGAAGAAACTGAACAGCTGGTAAGGCATTCTTTCTAAAAAAAAAAAGGAGAGAGAGAGAGAGAGAGAGAGAGAGAGAGAGAGAGACGTTCAGTCAAGAAGACATTTTTACTTTAGTGTTATTTCACCATTTTAGCAAACAGCGCCGGGTGGTAAAGCATATGCAGGCTCTGTATTTTAAATCTCAGGACGTGAGCAAAGACCCATCAGGGTTTGGATTTGATCCTTCCACAGATAAAAGTCTGATAAAGGATTTCCAGATATCACTGCACCCTTAAACACTGAATGTATCTGTCACATTAATGTAACGTTTAGAAATATGAATCAAAATTACTGTGAATAAATCATTATTAAATAAAAACATCGCTTTGTCTTCTGCGTACATTTGCATATTTCATAAAGTCAACAATCTAGTCTTTGATGATGTTAATTAATTTCATATATTTCCACTCTAGTATATGTGGTTTGTAAGGTTTATAACAGAAGCTGTGTCATACAATAACACACACTGAATAGCAGAAATTAAGCTTTTCAGGGCCATGTGGCATGACGTCATTACGCAGTGGGCGGGGCTTGACGTCGTGTTACGTTTCAAAACTGTAACTACTTTTCTGTTCATTTTTTTCTAATGCTATTTTTTATTATTG
>CM074956.1:22174895-22197939 GCA_037577455.1 Pangasius macronema
AAATGGAATATTCTTCAATGGCCAAGTCAGTTGCCTGATCTCAACCCAACTGAGCATGCTTTTCACTTACTGAAGACAAGACTGCAGGCAAAAAGACCCACAAACAAGCCACAATTTACCCATCTTCTAATGGCTACTTCCAGCATGATAAAGCACCATGTCACAAAGAAAAATTAATCTCAAACTGGTTTCATGAATTTGACAATGAGTTCAATGCTCATCAGTGGCCTTCCCAGTCACCAGATCTGAATCCAATAGAACAACTTTGGGCTGTAGTAGAAAGGGAAATTCACAACATGAATGTGCACCTGAAAATCTGCATGATGCAATCATATCAACATGGGACAGAATCTCAAAGGAATGTTTCTAACATCTTGTGGAATTCATGCCATGAAGAATTGAGGCTGTTTTGAGAGTAATGTGAAGCCCTACCCAGTATTACTATAGTGTTCCTAATAAAGTGCTAAGTGAGTGTATTTTCCCAGATAGATTGTCTTGATAATCATGTTCTCAATATGTATCTCACTATATTTCAGCCCTTATTTTTATTAGGCTGTTTTTTTTATTATTATTATAGATTATTAGGCTGTGCCATAGTCCTCCTCATTGAAATCAACTCCCTCTGTCAAATCTGTCCCCTATCAGGTGCTGAAATTTGTTCTATGGAGGAATATGTGCAGGAAGCCTTGGAACTGGGGTACATCTGTCCCTCCACTTCACCAGCAGCTGCAGGCTTGTTCTTTGGCCCTGCATTGATTGCAGAGGTCTAAACGCCATTAGCATATCACTGTTCTTAAAAATTAATCCCATCAGCCTTGAAACAGGTATGAAAGCCCATATCTTCACTAGCCTAGATGTACACAGTGCATACAAACTCATCCAGATCAGAAAGGGAGATGAATGGAAAAGGTCTTTATCTGAATGTCAGGTCACTATGAATATTTAGTTAGTTCTTATGGACTGATCAGTATCCCCTCCTTATTTTATACCTTTGTGAATTAAGTAATAAGAAAGTTATAAAGCCATCATTCTTATATTATGATCCTCGAAGCAAGACTATATCTATTATGACATCATGGAAATATAAACAAGAATTACCCATGCACCTTTTAATTTTAAATTCCACAGAGAAAAAGTATAGAGCGCTCCTGGTCATAAAAAGTAGCCTTAGAAGAATAGATGTACTGGCTGGAATGAGTAGAACATCTTTTGTTGTTTCTCCTATACCACTGCAACCCAACTTAGAATATGTGAAACAAACAAACAGGCTGAATTTTCTACAAGCTTGATAGGCACTCTTTTTCCACACAATTCAAGTTTATCCTGACATACAGACCTGAAAAACACAAAGGCAGATGCCCTCTATGGAATCTATGAAGAAAATCTTGAACATGAACAGACCATCCTTCCCCCCATTTGCATTCTAGCTCCCATCCTATTCAAAATAATGTTGTAAATCATCTGGGCTCAAAGAGAGGGACCTAATCTCTCGAGATCTCTAGATCTCTTCAATGTCCTCTGAACATGCCTCAGTCCATAAGGGACCAATTCATCCATAGGGTTTATACTTCAAGATTGCTCAGTCTGCACACAAACTAGACCTTACTACCATCCATCCACAGGACTCTACTTCTATCTGTACCACAGCACCCTTGATCCCATCACAACAAACTTCATAACTGATCTGCAGTTTTACAAGGATTCATCACCATACCCATCATGATCAACCATTTCTCTAAAGCCTGCTGATGGGTATGTCTTCCAACTGCCCTATAAAGAGAAGATATAATATTCCAGGGTTTTTTTCAGGGATTATGGAATGAACAGTTCACTTAATTATGGATCATAATGCATCTCTCTCTCATCCACTATCAATTGATCAAGTTGAATACCTAAATAAAGAAATAGGAAGGGCAAACATTGTCCAAGAATACAAAACTGGCAAGAAAGGAGAATATCCTGGACTGGTGTTACAAATACTACTGTGGTTTTAGTACATGCAACTGGTGTTCCTGAAAATGGTGCCACATAACTTTTATGGACATTGCTATGCTAACACTGAGCCACATGATCCAGCAACCTTGCAGGAAGATATTTTTCCTTTCTCTTTTCCACACTCCCCGACTCAGCCTTGCATATCATTATTATTTCCATTTGCATGGGAAACACTTAAGGGCATTCCTCAAAGATGCAAGCTGGTCCAATGGCTCAAAGCATAAAGACATACTCTCATCAATACATTGCAATGATGCTTTTGTGATATGGCTGACAGGCATCGAGCATTCAGCAAATAATGAGATGGTCTGAGGTGCCATATTGCTAGTTTTACGTTTTACCACTGTGGTAACTGCTATCAACATCTTCTCTCTCTCTCTCTCTCTCTCTCTCTCTCTCTGTCTTAAATAGCATGTGCTATTGTATTTACATGCACAATTTTAATGAAAATTTGGTTTTATATTAATGCCATTAACTAAAGGAATATTAAAGATTAAAAAAGAAAGAAAGATTAAATTAAAGAAAGCAAGGCAACATAAATCCATAAATTAATAAGACTTGTCTTTCAATTAAGAATGCCTCTATATAAAAGGATGACAGGCTCAGGTGGTATTTAGGCTCAGGTGGTATATGTCTTCCCCACTGTACACTGATTGTACATACACACACACACACATATATATATATATATATATATATATATATATATATATATATATCATATTTATCCTTCTTTATAATACCTACTGCACCTTCTGTACATAAGTCATCCATTTCCTTGTCTGTATCACTCTCATATCCTTATTTGTAATTTATTGTAAAATATGCCATTTATGCACTTCTGGTTAGATGCTAACTGCATTTCATTGGCTTAGTACATGTACTTTGAGCAATGACAATAAAGTTGAATCTAATCTAATTTAATCTAATATAGGTTGGTTCAGTTTGCTGCAGCATCTTGTTTTAATGCTATGCAACACTTCTTTACAGTGAATAATAAGAGGCCATTGTTTAAATGACCTATCTGTTATGTCTCAAGGTGCAATGCGTTGTATACTCCCTAGTGTGTGTGTGTGTGTGTGTGTGTGTGTGTGTGTGTGTGTGTGTGTGTGTGTGTGTGTGTGTGTAAGGGTCAGCAAGATGTCCTGTGTTAATCCCACTTCATTTCCACTCTTTCCACTCTCCACAACATGCCAGATATCTGTCCACACTTACTTTAGGTGATCAGAACCTAAACACTTCCTGGAATAAACTGAACTGTTGGTAAGGCATTCTTTCTAAAAAAAAAAGAAAAGGACAGAGAGAGAGAGAGAGAGAGAGAGAGAGAGAGAGAGACCCATCAGGGTTTGGATTTGATTCTTCCACAGATAAAAGTCTGATAAATGATTTCCAGATATTACTGCACCCTTAAACACTGAATGTATCTGTCACATTAATGTAACGTTTAGAAACATTAATCAAAATTACTGTGAATAAATCATTATTAAATAAAAACATCGCTTTGTCTTCTGCGTACATTTGCATACTTCATAAAGTCAACAATCTAGTCTTTGATAATGTTATTTTTTGGTTTATAGCACAGTGCTCAGAAAGATTTTACACAACAGTTTGTTAGAAAATAATCTTTTAATTGTTTGACCAAGAAAACCCAGTGGGCTGTTATACAAGTGTGTTTTATGTATAAATCCAACACTTATCATCATTTTGGTTAATTCCTCTGTTAAAATGATTATAAATAGGAAATAGGAATTGAAATGTTTGGTTTTTAATGTAGAAAAATACTGATTTTAAGATTTTAAAAAAATGTAATTTCATATATTTATAAAGTTTATAACAGAAGCTGTGTCATACAATAACACACACACTGAATATCAGAAATTAAGCTTTTCAGGGCCATGTGACGTGACGTCATTGCACAATGGGCGTGGCTTGACGTCGTGTTACGTTTCAAAACTGTAACTACTTTTCTGTTCATTTTTTTCTAATGCTATTTTTTATTATTGGACTTTAATGGAAGAGGTGTTATACATGATTTTTTTTTTAATCTGAAAAATAATTGATGTTACCTGTAGTATGTCGCGTTAATGACTTCCGGTCTGGCATTTTATATACCTCGCGCGCGCCAGGATATAACCGTGTGGATATATATAAAAAAGGACATATAAAACATATAAAACATGTTCTTATCACCGAATAACGTGTTTCAAACCCGTATATATTTCAGAAAAAGAGTTATTATTAAAGGCTAAGTTACAGGAGGGAGAAATAAAACGCGCTGTCAGCGGTTGCTAGGCAACAAGTGAGCCGCTACGTCAGCCTGCACCTGTGTTCCTCAGAAATGAGAGAAACCGAATAAACAAACTAAATAAATCGCCGTTTTTGAACAGAAATGTGCTCTTATACTCGCCAACACAGTCGATATCAACTTATTAAAGTCTTTTAAAAAGTATTGCGTTCTTTTTCAATTTTTTACCTGATATTGTTTGTTGAAAAGGACAAATGACTCCCCCATTCATTCCAGAGGCAGGTCTAAGCCCCGCCCACTATCGCTGATTGGTTGGTACGGTTGCATTACAGGATTACTATTGGATGAAATGGTGTCAATCGTCTCGGTCACAGTTGATCAAGGAACGATAAAACTACAGTGACATTCATTCAGGTTTAATTTTGCGTTTAATTAAATAAAAAAACAAAAATACACAAACTCCAATGACGTCTATCAATCGATAATCAATTTATTTCATAAAACAATTTATTTCATACATTTATTTCATACATTTATGCAGTTCTATCAACTGAACTATTGTCAAAATAGTGTTTTGCATGTAATTATATTGTGTCTAAGGTACTTATTAGTCCAGATCAGTGTTTATGATTAAGTGTGTAGTGTTTTCCTGCTATAAAGGCATTAATAAGCATCACAGGTGTTTTATAGAAAATATTAAATTGTATATATTTAGATAAAAACAAACATTCTGATCACTATCAAGTATGCAATCTTGATATTAAATATAAATGTGCTTTTTGATTGCTAACTATTACTGTAAATGTGTGTTTATTAGAGTACTTACAGCGTACAAATGAACACAAAACAGTGCAAACAGTAAAATAGTACATCTGCAGTAAAGAATTCTTATATGAAAAATAAATCAACTAGCCAATCATAAGAGTATTACAGTTTTTTTATGCAGCTATTTCCATTCCAGTGCGATTAACAACTCGGATTCCTCGTCTCTTCGCGCTGTTATATTTAGTGCAAAGGTGTTCTTTTCGAACTCTATACTGCATCACAGGGTGTGTTGCTGTGTTTTGGGAGAGTGAGGCATCAAAACTGCTCGCTCCTGTAGGGAGTTTAGAGTCAGTCTGTCATTAACACGCTCCCAAACCCTTCATCGTTACAGAGACACACTGCGATACATTTACCTCATGGGTAAGAGGGAAAAAATAAACACAAATAGCACAGCAAGCCCAAACGGCAGGACAGGCCCAAGGCTTTTCTATAAGTACAGAAAAAAACACACAGCTCAGAAACACACACCTGGTGTGTCACTATTTTATAGATTCATGACATCAAATCGCAATTAATTCCATTTCAGTTACAGGATTTAACACTACAAAATCTGGAAAAGTTCAAGGGAAGGGGGGGGTGAATACTTATGCACAGTGCTGTATAGCACACTGAACTAAAAGGAGATGAAAGACCATTACTCTGTACCCTATTTAGTACACGTCATGTCCTTGAAGTGTCTGTAGAACTGATTTGAGATCAGCGCTGATAGCTTTAGTCAGCTTTCTGCACTTTCTGCACTGCCTGTAACACTGATCTGAGATCAGCCTTATCACCAAACTCCTTCTCCTGGTGCTCCATTAAAACACCCTGCAAAAATATACAGAAATATATAAATAAATCATATGAATAGATGACTTATATCATCTGATTAAACTGCTTAAAAAACAACAACAACAAAATGAATAGAGAGATAACATAAAAGGTGGAGTATCACCTGATTCTCTGGACCAATCACATAAAGACCTCCGAGTATAAACCCCTCCCCTTTCCTGTTGCCCTGGTAACCTTTCCTCCAGGCGCGCAGGATGTTCCGCCACACGCTGATACGGGCGAGGCCAAGAGTCACCATCTTGCTCTGCCTGGGACTGTAAAAAAACTGCTGCAGCGTACAACAAACAGAAAAAGTCTTTTCAGTCTGTATTCTCACACGTTCAGAGTGAACTTCTGTTTTTTTCCCTCCATTTCCCCGCCCTCCAGCCGGCTCCGTCCTATCACGTGACAGCTTCCAGCCAGAAAGGGTGAAGGCTAACGTTTGCTTTCTCCGAGACACGTGAAGCCAGCCAACCATATCTTTTCAAACTGCTGATCGTGCTGCATCACAGGGAGACGTAACACCCTCGGAGGAAAGCACTATCCGCCCTCTTCTGCATACCTGAGCTCACAAACGTCCATGATTGGCTAGTGTCACTTTGATTGACAGGGGAGAGAGATATGTCCCTCCCACCTACACAGCACAGCCAGTTTTGCTCACTTGACTCCTGGCTTACGGATGGAACTAAGCTAAAGATGTCCCGATGATAGGGGAATACGTTTCTGTTCCTGTTACAATGAAAAGATGTGGCAAAGGGGCAAATAAAATCGAAAATATCTGGAAATGATCAAATATCGTCTACAATCCAGGTATTAAAGTTCACAGACAGTCAATATGGACAAATTCTACAGCAAATCTTACAGTGGCTGACTCTCAGGAGTACGAAAAGGTAAAGCTATATCCTGTTAAATGCTCACGCGTCCAATTATTGCTGAAATTATTTACTATGGAGTTTGTAATTCCAGAAAATGACGACATTTATCCCATGTAGTAACTAAACATATGAACCAGCATTCAGAAGGAAATAAAAAAAAGAGAGGAAGTGCATTGAAAAGATATAAAAGATATTTTAAAAAGCGTGTGTGGTTGTGTCCACAACTCTGCTCTAAATAGAAACGAGAATATAAATGAAATGAAGAAGAAATGAAAAGCAAACTTCGGTGCTCCTTCGGAATCTCAGACCTTCTCATCCAGGAAGATTTCTCCGCTGAAGTAGGATCTGAAGCTGTGGATCTCCGTACCGATGTTCTCCTTCACCACGGCGTACAGAGGAACACCCAGCTCGTCCAGCTGAGGCTTCAGAGAGGACAGCTCAGAGGCTTCCTGTTATTAAACATGCACACACACACACACACACACACACACACACACACACGCACAATGAATAAAGGATGCTACAGTATTCTATTTTTATTTTATTTACTAATTTATTTGTCAGTAGTACTAGTATTCATAGCAGTAATGCTAGTAGTAGTAGTAATACTAGTAATTATAGTAGTCGTAGTAGTAATAGTAGTAGTAATAGTAGTAGTAATAGTAGTACTAGTATTCATAGCAGTAATACTAGTAATAATAGTAGTCATAGTAGTAGTACTAGTATTCATAGCAGTAATACTAGTAGTAGTCGTAGTAATAGTACTACTAGCATTCATAGCAGTAATACTAGTAATAATAGTAGTCATAGTAGTAGTACTAGTATTCATATCAGTAATACTAGTAGTAGTAGTAATAGTAGTACTAGTATTCATAGCAGTAATGCTAGTAATAATAGTAGTCATAGTAGTAGTAGTACTAGTATTCATATCAGTAATACTAGTAGTAGTAGTAGTACTAGTATTCATAGCAGTAATACTAGTAATAATAGTAGTCATAGTAGTAGTAGTACTAGTATTCATATCAGTAATACTAGTAGTAGTAATAGTCAAGGACAAAGCTAATTAATAAACAACACTGTACATGTGCTGGAATTAGCCCTAGTGCTTTCTTTCTTTCTTTCTTTCTTTCTTTCTTTCTTTCTTTCTTTCTTTCTTTCTTTCTTTCTTTTCTCCCTGTCTAGATGTAACAGGGTAAAAATATACCTAATTAGCTTCATAAGTCTTGTTCTTCCACCGCATAACAGGTGTGCATACACACACACACACACACACACACACAAAAAACACAAAGTACAGACACAGAATAAAAATATTCCTCACAGCCTACATATTGTTGTGTTACCCAATATCAGGATTGTTGTATTTTTGAGGCATTAAAGATACAGTGTGTAACTTTTGGGGATTTGGCAACTCCTCCTCCTGCTGGTGGAAATGCATCAGTGCAGCTTCTTATTTTAGTTTGCACTGTACGTTCTGCTGCTCTGTGTGAATCTGTGACATGAGTGTGTGAAACAGTAAACTGGAGGTTATAGTGTTTTATTATGTGTTAGCTACGCTAGCCGTGTAGCTCTGGTGCAACACTAACACAGCAAACGTCCATTTGGAGAACGGGACAAGTGTGTAAACTTTCATTCTGAAACAGGTACTGAAGCTTTAAATGCCGTGTAACATTGAAACAACACCAAGAGTTCGGTTTTATATTCAGAGAAACTCGCTCTTTGGCTTCAGTAGTTTATTTAAAGTGTTTAAATGCAGTCGTCTGATTTTTTTCCATTTAAAATATAAAAATGAAAGGGAAGGACCATCACGTTTTCCATATCATGGCATGCATACTGGTATACACAACACAAAGATACACACACACACACACACACACACACACACATGCACACACACAGAAAAAACACACACCTCTCTGCACAGAGATCATCCCGGTCGTCTGACGGCCATGATCACGGCTCCGGTGTTCTTCCAGAGTGTGAGCGCTTTAAAGCTCTTCTCCTCTGCGTCTCCAGTGTTCACAACACAAATACACAACACACATCAACCAACAACTGAATAGGAAAATTCCTGTTGCGTAAAACGGGGAAAAAAGTATAATAATAATGCACACCAAAGTAGTAGCACTACTACTACTACTACTACTAATAATAATAATAATAATAATATAATAAATATAATAAAGACTGATGTAAAAAGAAAAAGGCTAACTATGACATTGAGTCCATTACGTTCTGTTAGACAAACACACGGTTTGTTTAACTGACATCATTATAAATCCTCTAAAATGCAAAATTCAAACTTCATGAATGGAGAAATGTTTATTATTAAATATTTAGCAAGTTAATAGATATTTTATTGGAATAATCCACACAGGTCTAACCTAACCAGAAAGTTCAAAAGCTTTATCTCACTAATGAAGCACTTTAGGTGCCACATATTAATGATTTAGTACTTCTTAACACCAGCGCTGTGTGCGATATGATATCTATAGGTATAGTTACTTATTAAATCGATTTTATTCATATTGATTATTCAAATACTATATGCAATACTTGACTATTACATACTGTGTGTGTGTGTGTGTGTGTGTGTGTGTGTGTGTGTGTGTGTGTGTGTGTGTCTCACCCCCCGCAGTGGTCCTCAGTTCCGCGTTGGCGAACGTGTCCAGCGAGGTCGGCTGTGGTTTAGTCAGGAACAGGTCGGTGTTGAGCAGCAGGACACAGACGGTGATCACACCCACAACCAGCAGCCGCACATCCACACTAAACCCTGCAATATTCACAAACACTGCAGACGACAGGACACAACGTACAAGTGTGTGTGTTAGTAAGAGTAAGAATAAGACACAGGAAGTGTCCTGAGACACAGGAAGTGTCCTGAGACACAGGAAGTGTCCTGCGCCCTGGAGAACACAGCTTATAACTACAGTATTTAAATACAACCAAATATTCACACTTTCAGTCCACTGGTATGGAAGATTGTTGAATCCTGGATTCTGATTGGACAGCTACAAATGACAGGTTTATATAATCGATATATACATATATCGTTATCGTTTCTATAGTAACAAGAGACGCTGGTGAAGAAAGGAGTGTTTATAGCGGCTATAACATACTGTAAGTCATAACAGGAACTAACGTTTGTAGACGTTTCACAACATTAAATGTAAAATTTAAAAAAAAACGGATAAAAGGAGCTTCGTGTTGTTCTTTAATCAATACTAATTTTAATTGTTGACAAATCACTGTGGTGTAAGAGGAATAAAACACGTCAGGATTTATGTGTATTTATAGGAAAATAATCTACTTCAGGGTGGTAACAGGAACTCCACACCGTCACACTGAAACGCTGCTGATTATTTTCCTCTAACAGCACGACCCCGAGAATTATAATCCTTATTCCTAGCTACGTCTACTACACGATCTTGAAGAAAAGTTTAAGAAAAGAGTGATTCAGATTTAGGAATACTCACTTTTTGCTGGAGTAGAATTCACACACAGGAGTTAAAGGTTTGTGTCACGTCTCATGGCTGTGAGTTCATCTGTTTCATCCTCACAGTCGCTACAGCAGCTTCCCGACTGAGTGACTCCGTATAAAACCCATAGAGCTCATTTGCATAAGGAAGAAATCAGCCAATCAGGAGCTCGCTCATTTGCGCAGGGTTAGAATGTGAGCTCGGTGAAAACGCACAACATACTAAAAGAATTGTGTAATCAAGCTTCTAGCTAGCAGTTCAGCACTGTGCATTTCTAACTCCTCACACACTCGCCCCAAGGCATAGTTTGTCTCAATAACACAACTTGTACATTATATTCTCTCTATGGGAACACCCTCTCTCTCGCTCTCTCTCTCTCTCTCTCTAACACACACACACACACACACACACACACTGACCTCCATCGAGTGTGTTTGGAGCTCAAGGTTCTGTGAAAGAGCGTAAAGCATCAGCGAGCACGACTCCCACATTTCCCACTGTACCGGTCAGAAGCTCCATCACTCACATCACATCACATCTGCTCTCAGTACACACACACACACACACACACACACACACACACACACAGCGGACTGAGGAAACACACAGTCCAACACACCGACACACACATCAGACGTGAACCGCATTCAAATCACACACAAGAGCTGGAGTTACTGTGAGGAAATAACTGACGGTATTTAGAGCAGGGGTTGGTGTGTGTGTGTGTGTGTGTGTGTGTGTGTGTGTGTATTATTTTGGAGTTTGTGAAGGAATTTAATGAAGATGATGTTTAAGAGCGCAGGTCTGGAACTTTTTTACAGAAACTCCACAGACGCTCCTGAAGTCTGCAGCAGGCCTGCGCTGTCACGCTTATTTATTACAGCAGTTATAGAAATGGAGCTTTATTCCAGAACTTTCCACCCACAGAACCTGAGCCTGAAAAAACACTAGAACTACTAGTTGTGCTCATAGTGCTGGTGGTAGTAGTCATAGTATTAATACTAGTAATAGTACTAGTAGTCATAGAACAAGTACTAGTATTCATAGCAGTAATGCTAGTAATAATAGTAGTCATAGAAGTAGTAGTAGTAGTATTCATAGCAGTGATACTAGTAGTAGTCATAATAATACTACTAGTCAGAGTAGTAGTAGTAGTAGTATTCATAGCAGTGATACTAGTATTAGTAATAGTAGTACTAGTATTCATAGCAGTAATACTAGTAATAATAGTAGTCTTAGTAGTAGTAGTACTAGTATTCATATCAGTAATACTACTAGTAGCAGTAGTAATACTAGTAATTATAGTAGTCATAGTAGTAGTAGTAGTTCTAGTAGTATTCATAACAGTAATACTGGAAGCAATAGTAGTAGTCTTAGTAACAGTAGTAGTGGTAGTAGTACTAGTATTCATAGCAGTAATACTAGTAGTAGTAATACTAGTAATTATAGTAGTCATAGTAGTAGTAGTATTAGTATTCATAGCACTAATACTAGTAGTAGTCTTAGTAACAGTAGTAGTAGTAGTAGTTCTAGTAGTATTCATAGCAGTAATACTAGTAGTAGTCATAATAATACTACTAGTCAGAGTAGTAGTAGTCGTTCTAGTAGTATTCATAGCAGTGATACTAGTATTAATAGTAGTCATAGTAATAGTAGTACTAGTATTCATATCAGTAATACTACTAGTAGTAGTAATACTAGTAATTATAGTAGTAGTAGTAGTAGTAGTAGTAGTATTCATAGCAGTAATACTAGTAGTAGTCATAATAATACAGAGTCAGAGTAGTAGTAGTACTAGTAGTAGTAGTGTGTGCCCTTTATTGGTCTAAAAACCTGGAAATCACTTACTGATTGCTGATTTTTTAATTTTATTTTACAGAAAGAATGTTTTTATACACACACTTTTAGTTACTGTAAAGTTTCCCTGCTGTACCTGGATCATTTACAGCCCAACAGGTTCATAAAAAATCTGTTCCAGTCAGAATAACCTTTTAATTTCTATAATGAAATCCTTTATTTATGAAGTATTTGTTCTTAAATGTATCAGACGGCTCAGGATATGTAGTTTGGGTTTAATATAAACTAGATTTTTACTTAATCACAGAAATATTTGTTCTCTAAACATAGTCCATGTTGCATGATTGCTTTTGTCTCCTAAGGGATTGGGGAGGTTTTGATTCTTGGATAGTTTGGTAACTTGTCATGGATCCAGACATTGTGTTGCACAATATGGCATTTTTCAGAATTTTTTTATTATTATTTTCCACACTCCCTATGTGTGTGTGTGTGTGTGTGTGTGTGTGTGTGTGTGTGTGTGTGTGTGTGTGTGTGTGTGTGTGTGTGGGTGAGTAGATTAACTTGTGCACACTAAACTGACCACATCTTCCATACCTCACTGATAAGTCACTCTCTCTCTCTCTCTCTCTCTCTCTCTCTCACACACACCCACACACACGTACAAGTCACTAACTGACCCAAAACAATGTTATCGGCATGAATCGAGGTCCAACGGCTCCTAAAGCACATTAATGAAAGGAATAAATTAGAAATAACTTTTCTCAGATAATGACCGGGGATTATTCTCCCTCACATTGACCTGACCTGAACACCAGCACCGTTTACATCACACAATAACAACCTCCTGCTTTACTTAAAACCACCGACTGCCTGGCTTTGTACCTACACACTTTATTCTCTGTCTCGTTCAGTCCTGCACATACACCACCGGGTTTATCCTGATGCTGTGCGTGGAGAGACCCGCTCTTGTGTATTATCACAAGTTTTATATTTTTATTGAAATCACACTCCATCTGTTCATGTGGACTGTAAATAGGACGAGGATAAGAAACCGAGTCATGTGACTTTCTCACCGGAGAAACACTGCATTCATTTACATTTCAATGAGATTTGATGAAAAGGCCATGGTTTTGTGTGGCTGATTTTTTGGCGCAAATAAAGTCAAGTTAAGCTTCAGAAAGTGAAAATTAAGAAAAGTGCCACAGTATTGGAAAAAAAAATCACATCTTTAAACCTGGTCAGGTGAAATCCTGAGTATGAAGCAAAACACGAACTCGCAGAGCAGGAAAACAGATAATTTAATCTTCTCTACCTGTGAGAAATGAGCTACAGAGGAGCGATTCGTGTAGTTTAACATGTTCATGTCCAGTCGGCTTCAGAAAGCTTATCATTTAAATAGACTTTATAATATATCACACGTTGTAGAGCATATACAGTATAAAGCAGATTATAGAGGATATGGCTCGTCTTCATTCTTCTTCATCTTCCCCCTGCAGTAAAAACAATGTTATTAAGAACAATAATCTTGAAATGCTAGATAAATTTGACTTTATTCGACATATATTCCCTTTTATGATAAGAGTTTTGCAGTGTAAAATCTGACGGCTCACATAGAAAACCGAAACTATTTGGAGAGAAACATCTCGCATTACTTATTTGTCACGTCAGAAATTGCAGCAGAATATTCTTCATACTGAAAAAAACAAAAAACCAAACCCAAACCATGGTCTGAAGCGTGTAGAGAAGACGCTAAAACGCAGAAGTGACATAGAAACAAGAGGAAAACGTCACCGTGTCTTTGAGTGCGTTCGCGTCGGCGAGGGTCTCGGGCTCTTCCTGTCCGGGAGCTCCGCTCTCCATCGGAGCTGCTGATTGGTCTTCATCCACGTCGGTGTGTGTGAGCTCGGGGTCGTCCTGTTCCAGAGGAGAGCGTACTGAATTCTCACAGCCCTCATCACTCCATCCTCTCTGTCGCTTTGCTTTCATTTATTTATTATATACACTTGAACTCTTTCAGTGTATCTGTGATGTTAGAGGCTGAGAATAGAAGTGTCACCTGCAGCATCAGAGAAGGTTCAGGATTGACTGCTTCATCCTCTGCTGACTTGATCAGAATTTGTGACGCATCATCACCTGCTTGCTACAGGAAGTGACATCATGTGTGTCAACAAAACTGCTCTGGTTTTTCAGCTTTTTATCATTTCTACCACATCTTCCTTCTTCTTACGCTTATAGTCAGTAGAGCGTATCTACATAGCCTTTCTCTCCTTTCTTCATATCGCTCAGTTTATTTTTCTCTCTTGCTATCTTTTGCCTAATCTTTGGCACTTTTTCTCCATTTCTGACCACTCGAAGGACAGATCCTGACCTCTAGCAAGACGAATCATCATCATCATCATCAAAAAAAAAATCAAACAACAAATTCCACCTTCAGTCCTCACCTGTTCTTCTGCTTGTTTTTGGCTCGGTTGTGTCTCGCTCGCTGATTCTTCCGGATTTACCGCTGAGTCGTCTACTGAGACCATAGCGTCTACATCTGGAGGTTTCGACCCACCTGAATCCTAAAACCAAGTGTAGAAATGGCATCACTGTCCCATTCAGAATCCTCTCCCAGTGTTGATTCTTCTCTTACTGATTCATCTCTCATCTCTAGTCATCTCAGTTAATCACAGTAGAGCGCGCGATGCTGAAGCCAAACCAGGAGGCACAGCGTGAAAGGCAACGCGAGAAATGTGCCAGAAATCGAATTCACAAGAACAGGACGCACGGCGAAATGATTTCCGGGAAGTCGATTTACAGCCGATTGTTTACAGAAACACCAACATTTTATTCGCTATCTCGTTCACAAAGGAAAGGTATTTCACTTCATTTCTGAAGGTGTGAATCAGCTATCGGGTTAGGGTGATGATAACTGATGTTAGCACTGATGATAAGTAGCTAGATATGGAGTTCACTGATATCGTGTGTGTATCACTTCATATTTACCACATTTCACTGGTAGAACCCTTTCAGCTAGCTGTATCTGTAGTTAACTGGGCAGTCATGGCCTAATGGTCTGAGAGTCGGACTTGTAACCCGAAGGTGAACCTGAAGGTGGTGGGTTCGAGTCTNAAGGCACCGATCCCCCAACTGCTCCCCGGGCGCCGCAGCTAAAATGGCTGCCCACTGCTCCAGGTGTGTGTGTGTGTGTGTGTGTGTTCACTACTGTGTGTGTGCACTTGGATGGGTTAAATGCAGAGCACAACTTCTGAGTACGGGTCACCACACTTGGCCACAAAGTCACTTCACTAACTGAAAGCAGAGTGACGTGGTAGAAATCGATGAGGAGGAACACACAAACTTGAAGTTAAACTCCACTGGTTGGCTTGAGAGTCTGTCTGTTAGCTTCCTTCGCATATCAAACCATCTCTACTCACAGAAACTCTTCTACAAACTCTACTTGCGCTGATATTATACGTTTCCATTGCAGCTCACGGTTTTCTGTAAAACCTCATGAGCGTTGTTTGATTCTGCTGCTGTTGTTGTTGTTGTCGCAGAAGTAAAATTGCCCTCCGGAATCCCGGAAGTATAAAAAAGGTCTGTTGACAGTCAGTTTAGTAAGGCTGTAGCTCATCACATAAACCTCCTGCACTATTTGAGGTTTAAAAGCCAATGTGAAGGATTCCTGAGTGTCGCAGCGGAAAAGCGTTCGCCTTATCATCCGGAGATCGTGACTTCGAATCCCGACCTTTCCACAGCCATTCGTGGCCAGGGGTCCAAGAGAGCAAAATTGGCTGTGCTTTCTCAGTGGGAGGGGCATATGCTCTCTCCCCTGTCAATCACTAGCCAATCGTGGGCCTCCGTGAGCTCATGTATGCGGAAGAGGGTAGATAGCGCCTCAGAGGAAGCATGTGTAAGCCTACAGATTCAGTAACGAAGATAATGTGTTAATCGATGAACTTTTTATTAAATTAAGACTCTCGTCAGCATGTTTATGGTAAATATATCTATGCTTACTAATTGGTTTGAATGGAAATAGCTATGTGAAGAAATAATAAATAGTTTTCCATTTTTCTTGTCGTCTTTCTACCTACTGTCCGTCTTTCTCTCACTGAGCAATTAGACTGGCCTCACGTCCTCCTCTGCGTGGCTTTGACTTGGTTGTGTCTCGCTCACTTATTCCTCAGGATTTATCACTTCGCTCTCTGAGACCGTGATGCCTACATCTTGAGGTTTGTGACCTGTCTGAATCCTTCACCATAAAAGAAAAAAGGAGGAATGCTATCGTTCAAACTTTTTTTATCATTTCCACTCACAGTGCTGATCCTTCCTGATCCATCTGTCATTGCTACACTGAAGCCAAACGACTTTAAATATCAGCTTTTCCACCGCAATCTCAATCACAAGCACTTTATCGCCATTTGAAGCCATTGTTTTTACAGTTAAATTTGACGTCTTCTGTCCTCACCTCCTCTTCTGTCTGGCTTTGACTCGGTTGTGCCTCGCTCACTGGTTCTTCAGGATGTCTTGCTGCATCATCTGTGCTCTCTGAGACCGTACCTTCTACATCTGGAGGTTTCGAGTCATCGGAATCCTGCCATAATAATAATAATGCATGGAGGTAAAAAAAAAATAAAAAATCATTCACAATCATCTTTCTCTGGCTTCCCTACTGACCTGCGTTTCTGTCTCTCTTCTTCACTCTTTATAATAAAGTGTAATAAAGTGAACTACTTTCCATTTCCTTCCTGACATCTCTCTCTACCTCCTTCTCTCCTTCTGTCCTTCTCCAACAGGGAGTATGAACAATGATAAATGACATAATCACCCTCACAGTGGGTTCCTTCTCAGGTTCCTCGGCTGTGTCATCATTTGCAGCTCTAGAGGGCGCTCTCTCCGCATCTGTCGTCTCCGCCGTCTTTACGTCCTGGAGGTGAACACAAAAGCAGCTGGATTCTGCGGCTTTCTTCCTCTTTTCCAGTTCTGAGTCTCCACTTGGTTTTATACTCATTTTGGAAAAATGCATAATTATGTCTGAGGTGTAAAAGTTGGAGTACGTATAAAGAGAAGATGTGATAAAGCATGATGGAAAAATAATTTGTGCTCATTCAGTTGCACAACATCGTATTCGGATAAATATAGGTGACGTAGATTTAGCTTCTTTGGATTTGCACCTGAGCTACGAGGATAATGTAGCTAACGAGTGACGTATAGCTACCAGTTTAGCATTGTGTCTCAAACAGACTTGCTGATGTGGTTCCAGTTTTGCTGGTTTATGAAGATGTGTATGTATAAGTGGTGCTGTCGAGGCAATATCTTCTGACGCGACGCCAAACTGGTAGCTACAATCGGTATAATAAACGTTTTCTTTCAGGGCCCACGAGCCACCACGAGGGGGCAGCAGGATTTAACAATATACAGGGTTTCTGAAAATAATTCGCACGTGCGTGCGTCTCCTCCCTAGTGGACATTCCTGATGGGTGACATTCTTTAGATGCTTTACCTCCTCGTCTGGTGGGGCCTCTGCTGACGTCTCAGCTTCAGACTGCGTTTCTAGTTCTTCTGCCTGAGGTGGAGCGACAGGTTCTACAGGACCTGCTTCAGTTCCGGATTTTGGCTGGATTGGTGGAGATGAAAAAGGAGAGATGAAGTGTAGGATGAACTTTTCATAATTCTCTCACGCTGATGTGAGCATAAATAAACACACTCACGATGGATTTTTTTTGCTTTAGACTTCCCTGCATTCTGAGAAAATCTTATAAGCTGAAAAGATCAGGCTTTAAAAGAGACAAGAGCAAGAAAAGATGTAATGTAGCCAAATTTCACAGCAGCTCTGCAGAGAGCTCTGTCTTGTGAAGAGTAAAGAAGAATGCACAACCACCATCACTTCCAGCCCTACCACCCCTTCCATCAACACCACCATCACCATAACCATCACCATCACCCCCAACCATATCTCCACCGCCACCACCACCATAACCATCGCCATCACTTCCAGCCCTACCACCCCAACCATCAACACCACCATCACCATAACCATCGCCATCACCCCCAATCATACCGCCACCACCACCACCATAACCATCGCCATCACTTCCAGCCCTACCACCCCAACCATCAACACCATTACCACCATCACCACCACCAAAACCATCACCCCCAACCCTAACACCACCACTGCCACCACCACCATCACCACCTCCACCATTGCCATCACCCCAAACCCTTCCACCACTACCATCACCACTACCGCAACCATCACCAAAACCACCAACAGCACCATCACCAACAACATCACCACCAGAATCGCCATCACCACCATCACCATCATCACCATCATCACGACCACCATTACCATCACCCCCAACCCTACCAAACCATCACCACCACCACCAAAACCACCATTACTACCAACACCACCATCAACACAATCACCAACCAGTCAATCGATGCCAGTTGTCTTTGGAGCAGAATTTGTGGTGAAGATAGATAGTCCAGTGTTGGACATATTGCTTAGCCATCGTTGATGATGCACTGAGCCAAATTTCTGATATGACTAAGCACATCAATCTCCAATTTGGAGAAGGAGTACACCTGAAATTCAAAATCTCATAGCAGTGAAGACTTGTGAATGTCACTGGTCCTGTTTTTCCACCACGTACCCCATCAGCCTCCATCAGGACCTCCATCTTCGGTGGGTTCACCATCCTGGGTCGCTCTTGCAGTGGAGCTGGAGGAGGTGTAGATACGGGCTCTTGTGTGAGCTTTAAAAAACATAACAAAAAAAACTATTGTTGAAGAAATGCAGGGATAAAGTGTTATGATTTTCCTCCTTCCTGATCTTAGGAAGATTGAAGGGGCATTCCAGTGGATCTCTATTTACTGCACGTGTCATTTCTGATTACCGTGAACGAGCGTTTTTGTAGAAAAAAAGCTCATTTCACTTGTACTAGAAGTTTAAGGGCAGATGTTGAACGTTTACGTGAAACATGTATCTTTAATCCTATCTTTAATCAGAGATTATTTGTAAATAAAGTTGCAATGGTGTTGTTAACGGTGAGATCGTGTGGCTCTGATGGCGTAGGGATACCACAAAGCCTTTGATAGAGCAACCGGGACTACTTTTCTTACTGTTATGCTCCAGTGTTGGGAATTCGAAGTGGGAAAACTCCATAAGAACAGCTTTGGTTAATTTTTCTTTTTTACATTTAACTCCATAAACTCTTCGGTCGTGCCTCTGTATTCCCTGGAATAACTCCGGAAAGATAGAAAGACAAACTGAAAGAGCAGAAGACAAGCTTTCTTATGACGCCTAGTTAATGTCTGTATACGATAAAAAGTAAGCAGAGATGTTTCGTTTGAAATATTATACAAAATTATTTACTTCTTGTGCGCATGTTACTTTAAAGAAGTAAGATCGCCTGAAAGAACGCCTACATGCATATCTACGTCATATTTTGGCACGCGGAAAAAAGGGAAAAAAGTCACGTATTTTCTACTTAAACCTTTAATGACTCTAAAAATCTTAACACCTGCCCTCAGACTTCCATTAACACGAGTCTGGATTAAACCGGTTTTCTGTTGTTGTTGTTGTTGTTGTTGTTGTTGTTGTTGTTGTTGTTTTTTAAATGTATGTGACATATGAAATGTGATAAAATTCTTGTCTCTGGTAATCTCACACACTCACACACACACACACACACACACACACACACACACACACACACACAATGACGAGGTCGAAAACTCCTGGATTTCTCCTTCAATCTGAACGCTACCTCTCACCTCCTGCGCGGCTCGTATTCGCGCCTCCTCCTCCTTCAGCAGCTTCTGTTGCTCCGCCTCCTCTCTGGCTTTCTCCACCTCCTCCTCCACCTGCTTCACATTTGCAGCTGTCTGAGCGAAAGCAATGAGACAAGACATCATGAACTTTAAGGAAATATCCGCTCTGAATGACTCGCACGTTAACCTTCACAA
Organism: Pangasius macronema; assembly: GCA_037577455.1. Taxonomy (NCBI): domain Eukaryota; kingdom Metazoa; phylum Chordata; class Actinopteri; order Siluriformes; family Pangasiidae; genus Pangasius; species Pangasius macronema. The sequence goes on from CM074956.1 coordinate 22,194,878, forward strand.
CGAACGCGTGATCTTTAAGAGTGATTAATTTTGTAGTGAGATCTTTAGTTTAAACTTCTTTCATGGATACGTTGCTCTGTCTTCACTTAACGGTTAACGGTTTCCTACGTTACCCACAATGCCGCTCAGTGCAGCGTAGCGGGATTTCGCCAGAGCGCCATCACTACCTAAAGAGAGCGATGCAGCGGCGCTTTAGTCCTTTAATCTGCCCAGCTCTCTCACCTCCTCACTCTTAACTCACTTTCGCATCAACGCCATCACGCTTGTCATCTTGTAGATCACCATCTAGCTGTAACTCAGTGTCGTACAGCTGCATTGCATTCTGGGACTTTGAGTCCAGTGTTTTCTACACTGGATTTCTCATTAATATGAAAAATGGTGAGTGAGTGCCATTTGTCCGCCAAAAATGCCGGACAGTGCCGTGCGTAAGTATTCACCCCTCTTGCTGTGAAAGCTCTTCGTTAGTTTTTTGTGAAAATCACATGGCTCTGAGTTTAGTGCTCTATTTCGCGTCTTAGTGGAATAACAGATGCTAACTGTTTCTTCTTTCAATTCTATTAAAGTCCACAGTGTTGTAAAATCTTTATCAGGCTGGTTCTGACCCGCGGGTCGTGTGTTTCACACCCCTGACATAGATGCCTCTATGCTCTGTATAAATCCACATCTTAGAGCATGCAGTAAGTCCACATCTTTGAGTCCGGTTCAGAATGCAGCCTTGTTTTCAACGAGTTCTAAAGGACCCGCGTCGCTCCCTTTTTCTTCTCCCTCCACTCGCTTCCTGTAGCTGCCAGCATCGAATTCGAGGCCTTGAAGCTCATATACAAGACCTTATATGGAACAGCACCCCGTTACCTCAACGCTCTCCTTGAGGTTTACGTTCCTGCAACTAAACAGTTAACGAGCAACGCCTGGTACTGTAGCGCCTACTCAGCGAGGCATGAGGTCCCTGTCCAGAACCTTCAACCTGACCGTCCCTCAGAGGTGGAATGAACTTCCAACCTCAATCCGCACAGCAGAATCCATCACTACCTTCAAAAAAAAACTCATAAAGACCCACCTCTTAACGTGAAAACACTTAACTAACCCCTAATGATCTCACACCTCTACTCTGTGCACTTCGCTGCTCTGGCACTCACTCAGTTAAAAGTCTAGTAGCACTACTTGATGTATCGCTTTGCTTGTGTTTCCTCATTTGGATAAAAGCATCTGCTAAATGAATAAATGAATAAATGAATAAGTGTAAAGCAGCCTTTAGGTTTAAGCGAGTGATGTAGGGAAGTGCGTCCGGCCCAGCGATGGTGTGAAAGCACCTTTTTGGCGAACTCCATGTTTTCTTTGTATTTGTAGATGTAGTGAGCGAGAAACTCGATGGGGTCCATGGGCCTCTGCTCCACCACTTCTGCCAGAGCCTCCACCAAACATTTCCCCAGTCTGCACTTCAGGTACTCAGAGTCCATCCTGACTGGAAGAAAACAAACACTACCTTACTGATTAAAACAACAACAACAACAACCATGTACACACACACACAGGCCACTGTTAGATAAACAACAACAACCATGTACACACACACACAGGCCACTGTTAGATAAACAACAACAACCATGTACACACACACTCAGGCCGCTGTTAGATAAACAACAACAACCACCATGTACACACACACTCAGGCCACTGGTAGATAAACAACAACAACCATGTACACACACACTCAGGCCACTGGTAGATAAACAACAACAACCATGTACACACACACTCAGATATATTGTTAGATATTAAAAGGAAGTTCTGTGTAAATCCTTTCGTGTCCTAAAACATAATCTTTCAGTGTGGTATTAAAAACACAGGACTAGCAGGAGTAGAAAATGTATATAACAAATAAACAAACAAGTAGACATATAAGCAAGTAAATAAATAAATAAGTAAGCAAGTAAACAAACAAGTAAATAAATAAATAACAAACAAATAAATAAGCAAACAAGTAAATAAATAAATAAATAAATAAATAAATAACAAATAAATAAATAAGCAAACAAATAAATAGATAGATAGATAGATAGATAGATAAGTAAGTAAATACATAAGCAAGTAAACAAACAAACAAGCAATCAATAAATAGGTAAGTAAGGAAGGAAGTAATTAGATAAATAAATTAATAAGTAGATTAGATAGATAGATAGATAGATAGATAGATAGATAGATAGATAGATAGATAGATAGATAGATAGATAGATAGATAGGTAAGTAAGTAAGTAAGTAAATAAGTAAGAAGGCAAATAAATAAATAAATAAATAAATACATACATACATACATACATACATAAAATAAGGGTCCCCAGATGTTAAGTGCCTTATTAACATTATTATTAATAATAAAATGATCTTTAAAATGAATATTGTATAACAAGCCGTGATTCAGAGTTAAAGTAAACTTCACCTGGTGCTCGAACCTCCTGCTACAGCCACAGTGTTTATTATTCCTCCATTATACTCATTTTCTCACTACTTTGTTAAAATGTTAAACATATGGCGTGTTAATCTGACTAAAAGAAAAACATGTAACGCTAAATGTAAAAGATTTTACCTGCAATCAAACTGTTCAGCTGTTCGCGGCTCGTTTCCTCCCTGTGACTGTTTGCCGTTTCCATGGAAACCGTGCAACACGGTCAGTCTTCCCTCAGAAACAAAACAAGGTTCCTACATCAAACTAAACTAAACTAAACTAAACTAAACAGTTTATTAAATAATTAAAAAGATTAATTTATTTAGAAACTTCATCAGTGATTTGTGATCTTTTTAAATTAATACACAAATAGTGTGATAAAATGACAAACAAAAAGTGCGGCATGCCATAGAGAAAGGGGTGGAGTGATTGAGTGAGTTAATGCTCATTATACAATACACCATATGGCCAAAAGTATGTGCACCCCAGACCATCACACCCATGTGTGCTTGTTGAACGTCTCATTACAGATTTATTCCCCGTGTGTGTGCTGTTATAATGAGCTCCACTCTTCTGGGAAGCTTTCCACTAGATGTTGGAGCGAGGCTGTGGGGATTTG
>CM074956.1:22220505-22248085 GCA_037577455.1 Pangasius macronema
TGTGTGCACTTGGATGGGTTAAATGCAGAGCACAAATTCCGAGTATGGCTCACCACACTTGGCCACAAAGTCACTTCCCTTCGTCTAGTAAAATTAAAAACACAGAATGGTGTGAAAAGTGAGAAGCAAGGGGCTGATGTCTGGTTTTCTTTCTGGCCCAGAATGTAGATTCAGAGCCAATCAGTGACAGTCATGCGATTCGACAGTGTGACGGAGTGACACTGTGACACGCCCCCTAAATTACATCTCCATTACGCTGCTATTTTTTGTCATCAGCACCGATTGAGATGACTTAATCAATGAAAAATGTCTTTTGAGGAGAAGAAAAAATGAAAGTAGATCAAATCTACTACTACTAAATCTAATCGAGATATAAATTACACAGAAAGAAGAGATCACTGAACTTTTATTGGTTTGAGTGAAAGAGTTACAGCTTTCCTGTTTGTTTGGTACTCAGAGAAAACACAAAAATCAAATTAAAAGTGGCAAATAAGCTTGTCTATCTGTTTAACTGTGTGTGTGTGTGTGTGTGTGTGTGTGTGTGTGTGTGTGTGTGTGTGTGTGTGTCAGTAAGACCTCTGATTTAATGCAGTTTCACTGTTGAGTTATTAATAGATTTTTAGATTTTAGCCTTCACATGAAGTGTGTTAGTAATCATGTGTGTGTGTGTGTGTGTGTGTGTGTGTGTGTGTGTGTGTGTGTGTGTGCGCAGCTGTTTGATCCGGACAGGCACGGGGCGCTCGTGTTCACCAGTCCCAGAGCGGTCGAGGCTGTGAGACGATGCATTGAAAGCAGTACACACAGAGAAGGTGTGTTTGTGTGTGTGTGTGTGTGTGTGTGTGTGTGTGTGTGTGGTGAAACTTTACCTTAAGGAAGATTTTATTAATTAAGTGATCTTATTAATTGTTAAATAAAGCTCTTAAGCCTTTAAAGGTTTATTCGCTGTATTTTAGTCTTTATAATTATTACAGCATAACTCGACATCTGTTGTGTAAAAACGAGTAATAATTGTATTATTAATTGTAATCATTCCCAATAGACACTTTATTTAAGGCTTGTTGTACAATCTATCATGCATAATCTAATAAACTAGATGTCCGTGTTAGACCTGCAGGTTCTCTGCATTTACGTTTCAGTCCTTAATTAGTGATAACTAAAACTCTGCTTTAGCAAATAGAACACACATTACATTATTTCAGTGATTTGTTCAGATTTTATTAGCTCTTAAAGCCATAAACTGCACTCACTTGATGCTATATAGAACCTAAAAGTCCAACATGGGAGTAATAATTCATTATCAATAGTTTGTTTTTTAATAAAGTGTTTATTGCACATTGTTGGTGCCAGATGTGCCGGTTTGAGTATTTCTATACCTGATCTCCTGGGATTTTCACATACGACAGTCTCTAGTGTTTACTCAGAATGGTACAATAAGGAAAAAACATCCAGTGAGCTGCAGATCTGCGGACGGAAGCGACTTGTTGATGAGGGAGATCAGCGGCCAGATTGGTTCGAGCTGATTGAAAGGCTACAGTAACTCAGATGACCACTCTGTACAACTGTGGTGAGCAGAAAAGCATCTCAGGATGCACATCACGTTGGACCTTGAAGCGGATGGGCTACAACAGCAGGAGACCATGTCAGGTTCCCTTTCTGTCAGCCAAGAACAGGAAGCTGAGGCTGCACTGGGCACAGGCTCACCACAACTGGACAGCTGAAGACTGGAAAATGTAGCCTGGTCTGATGGATCTCGATTTCTGCTGAGGCACACAGGTGATAGGGTCAGAATTTCCCTCCAGCATGAGTCCATGGATCCAGTCTGCCTTGTGGCAACAGTCCAGGCTGGTGGAGGTAGTGTAATGGTGTGGGGAATGTTTTCTCGGCACACTTTGGGCCCGTTAATGCAAATCAATCATCGTGTAAATGCCACACTCTATTTGAGTATTGCTCCTGACCATGTGTTTTCCTTCATGGCCACAATTTACTATCTTCTAATGGCTTATCATTCCAGCGTGATAATGCACCACGTCACAAAGCAACAGTCATCTCAAACTGCTTTCATGAATATGATAATGTGGTCAGTGCTCTTCAGTGGCTTTCACAGCCACCGGGTCTGAATCCAGATGAACACCTTTGGGACGTGAAAGAACGGGAGATTCACAGCATGAAGGTGCTCCTGAAAGATCTGCAGGAATTGCGTGATGCAATCATCTCAACATGGATGAGAATCCCAAAGGAATGTTTCCAATATCTTGTGGAATCCATCCCATGAAGAATTGAGAGCAAAGGGACTGAGAGCCCTATCCAGTATTAGTGTAGTGTTCCTAATAAAGTGCTCGGGGGGAGTTTATATCAATAGCGCAATTTTTTTTTTTATAATGGATTGGAAGCAGTAATCGATTTGACGTTCAGATTTTTACTGAATTTTTAAACATGTAAAATGGTCAAATTTAATATACAGAATTTTTTTCCCTCCTTTTCAGTGTTCAATTATTTCTTTTTGTTGACACTAAATAAAAGTATCATTGAATACTGTTTTATTTACAGTATTTAAAAAATATTTGTTAGCAAACCTGTATGTAATATATAGAGATAGCAAACTGATACGGGGGGGGGAAAACATGAAGCACTTAAAAATACAAGAATGCAAATATTATAGAGTATAAATGTAGTCAAATCAATTCTAGTAAACAATACAACCAAGTAAACAAGTAAACATTTACAGCTCCAAAACCAATACTCCAAACTTTTCCTCTTGTTACAGGATCCGCTTAAATTCATTCTGTTTTTCTCCGACATCTAATCCACCATTTTTCCCCCTGGTATCCTCCTGATAATGATCCTGGATATCGGATCTGTGCCATCCCATACACGGTAGAAATGATTTCCACTATGATGATGTGATCTTCGTGTCATATCTCCGAAAGTATGAACTTTAAACACCACCAATAAAATAGTTATTAATTAATGCAGTAATACCGATTGACCACTAGGGGTCAGATGTTATCTGATTTTAATCTCAGCCTAAAAAAATCTTGATATTTAGGGTTTTTTTTGGGGTGGATTATGCTTCTAGCTTTCTGAAGGGGTTTCTGCGTGGAACCCTGTCTGATAGAGAAGGTTAGAAGAGTACTCTGAAGAGTACTGATACGTGTGGAAGTAAGAAAGACAAGTTATTTATGTTGACGTAACTATAAATCGTTCCCGTGTCCCTGAGTGTGCTCTGTGTTTATGTTTTCAGAGTGGAACACGGTGAGAGAACAGTGGAACGCAAAATCTGTGTATGTGGTGGGGAAAGCGACGGCGTCGTTAGGTGAGTGAGCCACACACACACACACACACACACACACACACATACTAATAAGTTTGTTTGGATTCGGTGTAGTTGCCAAAGTGTTAATGGTACAAAAAAAGAAAGAAAATTGGATTATTTTTCAAGTGACGCATCTGCTGCAGTGTTGTAAATGTAAATTTGCAGGTTATTTAATTAAATGAACTATATTATATACAATATATATATAGTAATGAATATAATTATTATGTTATATTATTGCCCAAAACCCAACAACATTGGAAAAAAGTCTCACAGAGAAACTAGCGACTAGCAGCCACAGCCGACTTGTAGCCAGCTTCCGGTATTTTCTTTTCCGCTGTAATGACGCCTCACAGAATGGGTATTAATGTGCGTCCTGTGTGAACGTGCGCTGAGTGTAATAACAGCGCTATAAAGTGAATTACGCAGTCGTAACACTCAGGAAGTTTGTTCAGGAGCTCAGCCACTGACTCTTACACAGAGGTGACATTCACACACTTCTGCTGCCTTTCTCTTTACTGCATTAGCTAATGAGCTGCTAATTAAAGTGTGTGTGTGTGGGTGTGTGTGTGTGTGTGTGTGTGTGTGTGTGTGTAGTTGAGGCTCTGGGTCTGAAGCCCCTCGGCGAACACACAGGCACGGCTGACATTCTGTCTCAAGTCATCATCAAGAGTAAGAAAAAAAAAACACCACACTATACAGTTTAGTAACATCTAATATGAAGTTATTTAGTGTGTGTGTGTGTGTGTGTGTGTGTGTGTGTGAAGGAGAAAACTCCACGTCTCTGCCTCTGTTCTTTCCCTGCGGCTCGCTGAAGAGAGAAGTGCTGCCTACCACACTGAGACAACACGGTGAGACACCAGAGTACCAACACGAGTGTTGAAAAAAGTGTGTGTGTGTGTGTGTGTGTGTGTGTGTGTGTGTGTGTGTGTGTGTGTGTTTACTTCTAATCACAGCACAGTGTCTGACTTACATGAAGAACATTAGCAGGTTATCTCTCTCTCTCTCTCTCTCTCTCTCTCTCACACACACACACACACTCACACACACACACACACCCCTTCTCTATCTTTCCCTCTTTTCGCTTGTTTTCTCTCTCTCTGTGTCTCTCTCTGTGTCTCTCTCTCTTGATCTATCTCTCTAACTTCTTTCTGTCTCACTCACTTTTCTCTCTCTGTCTCTTTTTAACACACACTTTCTCTGTCTCTCCCCCTCTCTCTCTCTCTCTCTCTCACACTCACACACACACACCTTCTCTGTCTCTCTCTCCCTCTTATTGCTTGTTTTCTGTCTCTCTGTCTGTCTGTCTCTCTCTCTCACTTCTTTCTCTCACTCACTTCTTTCTCTCTGTCACTTTTTAACACACACACCTTCTCTGTCTCTCCTTCTTTTCTCTTGCTCTCTCTCACTCACTTTGAATCTCTCTCTCTCTCTCTCTCTCTCTCTCTCTCTCTGCAGTATATCTCTCTCTGTAAATGAGTCAGAACTTTTCATCATCTTCTGGCTGTTTGTTTGTTATTTCATTAAAGAAAATCTTGCACTTCTGCTTCCTCAGGTATTTCTCTGGAGACACTAACAGTCTATGAGACGGCTGAACATCCGGACCTGGAGAAAAACATCACACACTACTTCAGCGAGCAGGTGAATGTTCACTCACAGCTTTAACCCTTTAAACTCCTGCCTTATTATTCAGATGTTCAGCTGTAAGTGTTAGCCCCTTTCCCTCGCCGAATCTGATCCTCACCTCAAGCTCTGTAGATGGAAGAGAAGTTGGAAGTAGACATGATCTCAGAGTCGATCATATGTTCATCAGAATAAAAATTATGAACGGTATGCAGAATAATTCTGACTCAGCACCTACAGGTCAAAGTGGCCCTGAAATCAAAATCTGTGTTTCAGAGCTTTTTGTTCCTGTCAAAAAAAATACGTTTTGGAGATTCACGTTTTAATTTTATGGTTCGTCACTGCAGGGAAATTGATTCCCCTTTTTGATGTCTTGAGATCATTTAATCAAATGCACTCTGTAATGTATTTGCCCCGCCCCCGGGGTCGTGTCTAGCTCTACAGGAGCAGCTCTTTAGCAGTAATCATGGCTCGTCTGTGTGTTTGTGGCGGCATCTTCCTGTTATTCCCTGTTATTCGCTATTCCCTTTTTCAAAAATCACTTGGTGGAGAATAAATGGGTGGAGCTTATTCGTTTGGAAGAGGGCGGAGTTTGTGTGAACACATACAACGTAACTCTGAAAATACACAGCGTCTCATTGGCCAGTGGTTGCACACTACAGCCAGTGTTTCCCTTTCGCTCCATTATTTCGTGTCGTGTTTCGCTTTGTGTGTGTGTGTGTGTGTGTGTGTGTGTGTGTGTGTGTGTGTGTGTGTGTGTGTGTGTCACGTCTTGAGTTCCCACTTTGTGTGGGCTGTTTGCTGTTTACCAGGGCTCTGACAGCAAGCAAGAACGCGCTCATACATCGCACAGCACGGAGGAAACTAACTGTCTAAACACCCTAGGGAAGAGGCGAGTGCCAACCCCTGTACTTGTGTTAGTGACGGAAGACCAGGGGAGTTAGATTTTAATTATTTTAGTTTCATTTTTGTTTCTAGGTGAGTGTGTGTGTGTGTGTGTGTGAAAATCGAGAATAGGGAAGTCCAGCCCTTTTGTTACAAACCTGTTGGTATTCTTCAATGTAGGAAAAAAAAACAGAAAAAAGAAAAACTCTGTTATACGACAGTATTGTTGTGGACTCTCAATTTTGGTTACAAGCCTAGCTAGGCATTTCCTGTTCACACTGGTAAACCACCCGTTACTGACCCCGAGTCACCCCTGGGCTCATCTTGGGCAATCGTCGTGCTTAAAGTGGACATGTTTGAGTGAAGGCGGCGGTGAGAAATCCTCCACAGCTGAAATCACTTCACTCTTCTCCATGTTTATCTACTTCACTAAGCTACTGTCCGGTTAGTTTAGGTTGGGCGAGGTTGGTGCATCTCAAACGCTATTGGCTGTTGTGCAAATCAGTCAAGCTCGCCAACACTTCCTGTTTCAAAAGGATAAGGACTTTAAAGTGCTTCATGTTCTATCTAAATACATTTTTTTTAAAAAAACTCTAACCAAGAACTAAGTTGAAAGTAATATAGTAAAATTCTCAAATAAGAAAAAGGGAATACAAATTTATATAATTATCAGTAGCAATAAAACTATACAGGGTTCTATATTAAAATATAAAAATGGCTAATCTATAATTACTGTTCAGTGTACAGTGTTTAACGTGTGTGTGTGTGTGTGTGTGTGTCAGGGAGTGCCAGCCAGCATTGCATTCTTCAGTCCTTCTGGAGTGAAGTTTTGTCTGGAGCTGGTAAAGAAGCTGGCTGGAGAAAAACTGGACCAGATCAAGGTGATGAATCCCACCTACTACAGCACTGCTGAATTCTGATTGGACAGAAAGTGTCTCGATTCATTTCCTATAACAGCAGCTCTGACAGTCACAGGTTTATATTAATGCACTCGTTCTAATACTTTATTGTTTCTAAAGTAACTGCTCATTCACAGCGATTTGGACAGACAACGTGTGGTCGTTGATATGGTGAAGTTTCTGGAGTCTCCAGTTTTTGTTTTTTGTCTTATTAATTTCAAGAGAGAGAAAAACAAAATGAGGTGGTGAAGGAACGAGTGTTTATAGGTGCTATAACGTAAGGACATGAGAACAAGAACTAACTTGTTTTGTGGACATTCCACGACATTAAATGTAACTATAAACAGATAAAAAATATGACTTCTTGTTTCTTAATAAATAAAAAAATTTAATTGTTGGCAAATCGCTGTGGCGTATGAGGAATAAAACACCTCAGGATGTGCTGTTATAGGAAAACAATCAACGAAGGGTGGATATATTTTTGCCCCTGTAGTTTCTGTACACCTTCATGAGTTATAATAATAATAATAATACGTTTGATCCATATTACAACTTTTAAAACGTTAAAATTTGTAAATTTTTTGCTGATTGCTGCAATATAAAAAGATTATAAATTTGTTAATGAATGATTTTATGCTTTATCACATTGGATTAGAGTATTATAAAACTGTATTATATGTAATTTAGGTTATAAGTATGTTCATTTGGATTGTGGTGTGTGTGTGTGTGTGTGTGTGTGTGTGTGTGTGTGTGTGTTGTAGTTCGCAGCTATCGGTCCCACAACGGCCGAGGCTCTACAGGAAGCGGGTATGAGCGTCAGCTGCTCGGCTCAGAAACCCACACCGCAGCACCTCGCCACAGCCATCACACACAGCCTGAGCGATGACCTCTGACCCCAGGCGCAGTCCGTCCAGACACCTGAGCCATCACGCCCAAAGCTGAAAGATATACTATAACGTTAAACGTCGAAATTGTAGCGTAACACGTCGTATTATTCTGTTTACTACAGTGGAATGTGGTTTAGGACAGAAAAAATGTATTTCAAGAGAATTATTAGTCTGTTAAAGTATAGATGAGACACTTTAAAGCCAAGAAAGATCACACAATTTACACAATATTCAATAAACATGTTGCTAATCGGTTGTAAGCTATACTAAACACACACCGTGATTTTATTTGTGAAGTCTTGCCATTTTTTTCATCTTAATTTCAGAATTGCACTAAATACAGAAATGTAACTGGAGGACTGGAAGACAGAAATCAATATACAATACTGATTTATGTAAAATGTAAGATCACAAAAACAACCTGAAATTGTTTTCAGTCAAATATTTTAGTGTCTATTTTACTGAACATTTTTATAATTTATTACAGTTGATACCCTGTGATACATCCATGCATTTATACAATAGAACGAATGTTTTCTGTATTTCATTTCTCAGCTGTTAGTTTGATTATCATCACGACTCGAGTATTTGATGCACTGAAATGAGTCACTGGGTTACAGCAAATAATTAGGAATGTGTGTGGATATGAGTGTTAAGTTCTGTTTGAGATGAAAATGCAAATAAAGGACAGTTTATATTTTCACAATGTTTGTTTTTCTCGCTTCGACAAAGCTGTGAGAGTGACTGCACATGCAGTAAGCCGAGTACGGAATAAAACACAACACGGGTGTCATTATAGGAAAATAATCAACAACGGGATGGTGTCTTTTTATTCCACAGCATTGTAATTTTTATCTGTTTATAGTTACATTCACAATTGTCTACAATGTTCTCACTTTCGTTATAGCAGCTATAACGTAATTATAATTAAAATTTAAATCCAGCTTCTTAGAGTATCTGTCCTGAAGTATTTATTATAGTTGAAAATGAAAAAAATTACAGTTTTATGCCTGGCTGTTACAAAGCACTGACATTGGAGACTCCTTCTAAAAGTGCTAATAAACAGGTCCTTACAGAAATCATCGCCATATCAACAATAATACATGTTTTTTAATCCGTTTATGTAGAACAATAACGTAATATAGAAAAGATAACATTAGAAAAAGCACCTGTTGCATGCTAATCTAGCTAGCTAACTTACACTAGATATCATTAGTGATTAATACAGCCATGACTGTAAGGGTATTTTTGTAGAGGTTCAATGTTAAACAAAATCACTATGAATATAAAAATGTAAATCAAGACTAAAAACTAAAATCCTACTTGTGTCAACCTGTGACAAATGTGAGCTAGTTCACTAGCAGTCAGCTAGCCAGCTAGATATATTTGCTAATATTTGTGATGTTAAGCTAGCTGCCATATTAGCATATTTATGCATATTCATAGATCCTGCTATTTGTAATAAGGGTAAAGGTGTGCCTTTCTTGTGATTTCTGAAGATACAAAGGTTTCATTTCATTAGAAATACATTTCTAACATTTGTAATTTTATTTCTCATGATTTGACATCACATGTTCAGTAGTTAAACATGGCATATCTGTGCAGTTTGGGTAATATATTTTGATTTTCCAGCTTTCATGTAAATATTATGTGAATAAAATGTTATTACTGGTATGCAGGGCCAAATGCACAAGTCATTATTGACTTTTAATTTTCATTCTGAGCAAACTTTGGGTTTATGAGTGGTAGATTTTACATTTGAACATGAAAAACATGCACGTGAACTTCACCTAACCAAACAACAACAACAACAACAACAACAACAAAAACTCAAATAAAGTCATAAAACGAAACCGTGCTGTTAGCTTTGAGTCAAGGCAGCTGGCTTTGCTTGTCAATAAAATGTAGTGGCACGTGCACGCGCAGGTGCGCTCACAGGTAGGTGTGAGGCGCGTGGCGCTCGTGCGCGTGCAGTAAAGATTTAAAAAATAATAAGTTGATGTTCATAGTTAATTTTCTTATTGGCTACAGTAAGTAGTTTGTTTTCTAAAAAAAAAAAATGTGTCGTTAAATAGGTTATATCAAGGCTTATTTGAACAGGAGTCAGTATTTTGAAACAATAAAAATGAGAGTTATTATCGTTTTCACACCCAACCGTCAGGCTGAGGCGATATAACCGTTACTGTTTGAATTTCTTTTAAACGAACTTCAAAGAGGACGCGCGTGACACCTGCTGCCTATATAACGGCTCGTCTAATGGCCGCTGCTTCACTGTTGAATGTTCACCCCAGAGTCAACATCATGTCTGATTTTAACGACTAAAACTTATCTCGGGTTTATGTAGCTTATTTTAATTCAAGAAACACTACGCTGTTAGATCGTCTACCCTTAAAAAAAACGTACTAAAAGTAGTGATGTCATCACAGCTGACTGTTTTTGTCTTCATGGCGGTCATGGGCTCGACGGTACCGGAGAAACTGTTCCACAGTCGGGATCACTCGGATGTAGAAATGACCTCCTCTCACCTGGCCGAGCTCATCACTGATACCAACACTGCTCAGGTGAGAAAGAGAAACACACTACACCTGTACACTCCACCTCCTGGAACAATCCAGAAAGGCTCACTTCAGCTGCACGTTTACTGTAGTAGAGTAAACCTTCCTACTTAACACTTTAACCCCCTAAACAAAAACAAAAGTTGGTTTAGTTCTTAAAAATTTCACACAGTGGCTTAGTGGTTAGCACTGTTACCTCACACCTCCGGGGTTGGGGGATCATTTCGTTTCTAGTTTGCATGTTCTCCCCATGTTTCGTTTTTTTTTCTCCGGGGACTCCGGTTTCCTCCTCCAGTCCAAAGACGTGTTTTAGGCTGATAGGTGTTTCCAATTTGTCCATAGTGTGTGTGTGCGATTATCGCTCCGCATCCAGTGTGTCCCCTCCTTTTCCCCAGAGTCCCCTGGGATAGGCTCCAGCCTCCCCCATGACCCTGTGTAGGATAAGCAGTACAGAAAATGGATGGATGAATATTTTGTCTGAATGACATCATTCATTCAGCCAAAACATACTTTTGAACATCAATACAGTGGGTCGTACCATTTCTCTCGACTCCGCTTGAAGAAGAAGCCTTTATTATGGATTAATTTTAGATGTAATTGTGAAGTGAAATGAGTATCTTGCCGAAACTGATTATGTGTGAATTCGCTAGCCATCTTAGAGTCGGGATTTTAAAATGAACTGTATTAACTGGAGCACACATCCGCACCTTATATTATGTAGACCTGTATACAATTTCTTGGGCTTCCCACCCTGGGATTTCTTCTGTCCAGACAAGTGTTAACTCCTTCAAGTACTTCAGATACTTCCTACAGTTTGTCCAGCCGGAAGCTACCTCTGTCCAGCCAGAAACTAAGTCTTGTTCCAGCCTGGGGCTTCTTCTGTCCAGTCTGAGGCTTCTTCCATCAAATCTGTCCTTCTACTGACCGGCCAGAAGTTGCCTTTGTCATGTCTGGGCCTCCTTCTGTCTAGCCTGGAGCTGGTTCTGTCCAGCCTGAAGCCTCCTCCGTCCAGCCTGAGGCTTCTTCCGTATTGTGTGGGGACAATGCATTGTTGGTTTGCAGGCCTGAAGCTGCATACTACAGATTTTTTTTACTTTTTTTGTGTGTGTTCAGTTTGCTTATTTTTTATGATTCATGTTGTGTCACTTTTATGTAAAAGTGTTTATTTGTTTTTGAATGTTTCTGAGTTCACTTACTGACACAATGTGTTTTCTGTTCTTCCATTCCATCTTTAGGATTTTCTGTTCAAGTATGGGTTCATGAAGCCAGTGAATTGGGAAAGCACCCAAAGCCCTGACCCCGACACTCTAACTGATGCTGACATCTTCTCAGAGGACACAGTGTCTCTCGTACAGGAGGGGAGATTCTCCTCGTCCCATTCAGGAGACAGCGAACATCCCCCAGAGTCACCCGACTTCGTCAGAGCTCTGCTGGAGTTCCAGCACGTGTCTGGTTTACCCGTTACAGGCGTGTTCGACGACGCTACCAAAGTGGCCATGAACAAACCAAGATGTGGTGTCCCTGACAAGGAAGAGGACCAGATTGAGACCGTGGAGACCACCACCACTGCAGAGGACCTGAATGAAACCTCTGAGCTTTTCAACACCACAGCGACACCACAGAGTAACAACACAGACATCGACGTAGTTCAGAACAGCACCTCTGACAAGGCCGAGACAGAAAAACAACACCACCTACAGACACTGATGCGTAAGACCAGAAGGAGAAAAAGAAGCACCAGTGCATTGTGGGGCCATGCTGCGTTCTCCAAGAGTGTCCTGACATGGCGGTTGATTGGCGAAGGCTACAGCAGCCAGCTCTCGGTGGACGAGCAGCGCTACGTCTTCAGGTTGGCCTTTAGGATGTGGAGCGAAGTCTCTCCACTGCAGTTCGTAGAGGATCTGCATTCACCGCTGGACGAGATTGACATCAGACTGGGCTTCGGCACAGGTGTTAATCTTCTTCATTATGGTCTGATATATTAATCCAGGCTGACCCTTTACATTTTATAGCAGCACAGTTGTATATTTCTGACATTTCAGCAAATATAACACAAATGCTAACTATAAACACAGAAAATGGATTTTAAGCACAAGTAAAATTGCACACTTAATTTGGAATAAAAAGAGAACATTGAGCTTCAGCTGTATTAATAAAAAATAGAAGAAGAGTATCTGGAAAATTGGTAAGCTTACCTGCAAAAAACTGACAACTATACCGAATAAATTCAAATTTTATCTTAGTTTAAACCAGGGGTCGTGAAATAGCAGACCACGGTCTGAATGCAGACTCAACAAAGTATTTAAGCAGACCGAGCACAGTACTTAGAAGAAAAAAAACTGTAGCAGAGCCGACTGGCTGTAATTCAGCTAATCTAGTTTCCTGCTTTGGAGCAGATCTTCTGTTACAGCTTAGCCAATCACATGCATGGATAGAGACTAGCTACAGCACTAGAGCCGTGAACTCAGAAAAGGGGAGTTTTCACAGACTTTCACAGATTTTCATTTTATTTTATCTGCTCTGGTCAGATTAATGAACTGACCTCCTTTTGGCTAGTTTAAAAAAAGTCAGTGAATGTTTAAAGACAATTCGAGAATTATGTCTTTATTCTCCCCGTATTCTCATAAATTGTCTTACTTATAATCATTAAACTCATTGTTAATGGTTAAACCATTATTAGGTAACTGTTGTCACCATTTATTCATGTTAGTCACTTGTTTACTGAACCTCTGTAAGCAGGGAATTTTAATTACCAGACCTTTAAAAATTTTAGCTGAAACAATACTGATGAAAACGAAGCCTTTTCTCCATATTTAAATCAGTACACATATTAAAATGCATTGTTCATGTTCATTACAGAATACCAAAAGAGTCATGTTGGAGAAATCATTTTAACAGAATTAAAATGGGTCATTTTGACCTGAACAGAAGATGAGGGGCAAATTAACATCCTAATGAGGCCATTAATGAAGCAGCAGGGACTAATAGCATGGCCTCATTTGCATAACTTAAGCTGGTGTCTTGCAGCTTTTAGTAATTATTAGCAACATTTGCATGGTTGGGTGAAATATTCCTTTACACAACAGTAGATGCAGAAGTATAAATGTGTAAGACTAATGTTTTGTAGGTCTTTGAGTCATGAGTGCAATGTACTTTAATATGTGTATATAGTAAATAATTTTAGGTATTATAGAACCTCAACACATAGAAGTCTATTAATATATTGTTGTTTACTAGCAAGTATTTGCCTAATTGTAATATTACTTCAAACTAGAATTGATTAAATGTTTTAGCAAAATGCTGCAGCTGTTATTTGATGACATTCTAAATACTTCATTTAATAAACCTTCTGCATTATCCAGATTTATTTTCACTTGTAAGGCATCTTTTTGCTCACACATTAACACATTCACCATCGTTCAATGGAACCGCTGAAAATATTCACTTTTCAGGAACAGCATCAATAAAACTAATGGATTTGTTACCAAAGAAAATCTGATGAAATGTTTCTGACTGCAGCGTCTCTCCAGTCCATAAATACAGTGGAATTCTGTAAAGCTCAATAGATGTTCAGATGAGAGTGTTAAAGGTGTCTACAGGGTTTTGTTTCAACCTGATTTCATTTCACTAATTATCTTTCCTTTGTGCAGGAAGAGAGCTCATTACTGAAATATGATTGAGCAGGAATGCACTGAATACCTGCATTGTTATCTTTGAATACCCCGACTATAGATTAGTGTCAGGCTGCACGCAGCGAGCATTATTCTCCTGTACTGTAGTAGCTGTCGAGTCTGCCCCACTGGAATAACAGCTTACTTCATACGCTTATAATCATATCATCAGATAGACAGAGGACGAGGATGTACAGCGGATCACAGAGTTGTTCTCTCTCACTAAGGTCGACACTTCGGATGCTCTCAGAGGTTCGATGGTGCTGGAAGGGAGTTTGCTCATGCCTGGTTCCTCGGTGACATCCATTTTGATGATGATGAACATTTCACGGCACCTAACACAGGAAATGGGATCAGCCTGCTTAAGGTAAAACTCTAAATCTAAATTTAGCCTCAGTGAAGGAGACGTGGCCCGTGTGCCCTTAATTATCTCCCAGAAAAGGAGGTGTGGCCTATGTACCATTCAGCTCCAGTAAAAGAGGTGTGGCCTATGTACCATTCAGCTCCAGTAAAGGAGGTGTGGCCTGTGTACCATTCAGCTCTAGTAAAGGAGGTGTGGCCTGTGTACCATTCAGCTCCAGTAAAGGAGGTGTGGCCTAGGCGCCATTCAGCCCTCACGAAATAGGTGTGTTCTATTTGCCAGTCATTGCCAATGTAGGTTGTGTGGCCTATGTGCAGTTCAGCCCTGGGGAAGGAGGTGTGGCCTGTTCTGTTCAACCATCCTGAAGAAGGCATGGCCTAGGTACCCTTAATTAAGTCCCATTAACAAAATGCCTGTGTAATTCCCAATGTAGATGGTACGGCCTATGTGCCATTCAGCCCCCAATGAAAAAAGTGTGGCCTATTTACCAAACATTCCCAATGTAGGAGTCATGGCCCATGTGCCATTCAGCCCCAGTGAGGAAGGCGTGGCCTATGTGTCATTCACCCCTTTGAAACAGGTGTGCCTTGTTTGCCAATCATTCTCAAGGAAGGAGATGTGGCCTATGTGCACACTCAGCCCCTGTGAAGGAGGTGTGGACTAGGTACCACTCAGCCCCAGTGAGGAAGGCGTGGCTTATGTTCCATTAATTCCCAGTGAATGAGGTGTGGCCTATGTGCCATTCAGCCCCTGTGAAAAGCCTGTGCATCATTCCCAGTGTAGTAGGTTTGGCCTATTAACCAATCAGTGCCAGTAATGTAGGAGGCGTGGCCTGTGTGCTATTAACTTCCTGTGAAACATGTTCCCTGTGTTAAGTCCCAGTGAAGGAGGCATGGTGTTTTTTTTAAATTTAATTATAAATTAATTAAAAAAAAATTTTTTAAATGTTATTTAAATTGGCACACTACTGACTCATATTGTACCACAGTAAAATCGTGTCACTTCTTTATGTTATCGTCTTTAATAGTTTTCATGTGCAAAAGTTTTGAATACGCATCTACAAAGGAGTACACACAGTTCGGGATTATAACATGAGCTCAAATGTAAGAAATGAGACACGGGTGTGAACAAACAGAAAAAAAGAGTCTTTCACTAATGGAACAAAAATATCTAACATTAGCAGGGATTATATTGAATTTTTGACTGATATTTTTCAGGTAGCTGTGCATGAGATCGGCCACGTGCTGGGCCTTCCTCATATTTACCGCTCAGGATCCATCATGCAGCCCAGCTATCGGCCCCAGGATGATGGCTTTGAGCTCGACTGGCTCGACAGGAAGACCATTCAGAACCTCTACGGTAAGTACTTTTGACTGAGTGTGACCTGGAGTAGGTGTGTGTGTGTGTGTGTGTGCAACACAGCACACATTTCCAGACCTGGAGGACAAACCCAGCAAAGCTTAGTATTTATACTGCTCATACAGATCTTATCCAATTTATTAGTATTTACATGTGATTAAAGGAAACCTAGTGCTGTATTTTTGTTATTGCTGTCAGGCATTAGCGGTTATCTGCCGCTCCGAGGTCACAAGGGGACGTTGTTATCGCTAGCGCAGTTAAAATGGTGTTTTATAGGAGAAAAGCAACAGCAAGATTTTCTTTTACACTCACCATATTGCAGTGACATTCAGTGTCATGCTACTGAGAGATCCAGTGCAGAATTAGCGGAGACGTTGGCGCAAACGCTGGACTCAGCGTCCCAGGATGCAATGCAGCTATACAACATCAGACACTCAGTAAGTTAGCGATTGACAAGATGACGAGTGCAGTGATATTAGCGTAAAAGTTGCAGCTTTGGAAGCTTCGATCTGATAGTAAATATCCAATGCTAACTATTTTTAGCTAGCTATTTTCTTCAAATGATACCAATTCCATTATGTTGGGATTAAATTTTTAAAAAAAAAGCTCCCATAAGCATTTTATCAGATTCTTCAGCTCACAAGCAGTATACTTAATGTACGTATTGTTATATATACTGTATATCAACTCTAAAGTGGCTCACAGATTGCTATTATAAATCTCTCCAGATGACAATTCATTAAGGATAATGATCGCTTTGCTGCAGAAAAGGCAAGCGTAAAACATCACGCTCTGCCCAAGCGAGTCCCAGCAGAGCAGCTGCTGTCACATCCATCAGCGTTATAATGGGATGTGTTTTGGAAGGTTCATTACCGCTGACTGGCCCTGATGTCACTGATCATGTCGGTCCTGAAAGTAAAACTCAGCTATAAAAAGTGCTGTAATGGCTTGTAAATAAAGTCTGTCATTTTCTGTGTAGTCTAAATCAGGAAGTCATGAGAAACAACAACACAGGTAGCACTCTATTCCGTGACATTTTTCTGCGGTTATGTCTACAGAATAAAAATAGTTCTTTGTTTAGTTCATTGCATGCTGTGCACATCCTCATGTTTGACAGATGCATTTAAATTATTGATGAACTGCAGAGATAAAATATACATTGTGGAGTCTTATATTGTAGTTGCACAGTTAAGTGCTGTTGAATTCTGGATTGTGATTGGTCAGAAGGTGTTGATGAATTTCCTAAAACAGCAGCTCTGACTCAGTAGCGCGGCTGCAAATCAGTTTTATGTTAATTATCACTTCTATAGTAACAGCTCATTCACAGCGGACGCTCCACATAAACAGATTAAAAAACAAGGAGACGTTTATTTAACAATAATGGAAGGAGTCTCCAGTGTCAGCACTTCGTAACAGTAAGTCCTCCACCACAGGATAGTCTTCAGGACTTTCTCAGTAACATGACAAGCTGAATTATTTTTGTCTAATTTAACTTCAAGGGAGAGGAAAAACAGTGTGTATAGCTGCTATAACATAAGTGAGAACAGGAATTAATTTCCACAACAATAAATGTAACTATAAACGGATTAAATGCATTACATGTCATTCATTAATAAATTTTAAAAATTGTAATCGTTGAATTGTTTTGGTATAAGATGAAAGAAAAGAATTCACTTCACCTGAACTACCATCAGCAAGGCCCATAATCTGCTCAGCTCCGTTCTAGTCGTTTTGGATAAAAGCATCTTCCAGATGATTAAAGGTTCTTTGTTTAATCTGGTTCTTGAACTGTTTGAGGTTCAACCTCACGTTTATGCTCAGTCTTTCTGTTTCGTTCCGTTCCTTCACGCTCAGGAGGGTGCGAGGGTCGGTTCAGCACCGTGTTTGATTGGATCAGAAAGGAGAGGACGGCGTACGGTGAGGTGGTCGTGCGCTTTAACACCTACTTCATGCGTAACGGCTGGTACTGGCTGTACGAGAACCGCAGCAACAGAACCCGTTACGGAGATCCCGTCTCCGTGCAGGTCGGATGGCACGGACTCCCATCTTCCGGCGTGGACGCCTACGTGCACGTGTGGAGCCGCACCGCGGACGCAGTGTATTTCTTCAAAGGTAAACTCAAATAAACAAACGCGAAAGTATGATTGATTTCGTTTCTTTATAATATGATCGTGTTGACCGGATGTGTTGTGCTGCAGGCACGCAGTATTGGAGATACGACAGTGAGAACGATCAGGCCTTCTCTGAAGACGCAGACGGCCAGCGTTATCCCCGTCTCATCTCTGAGGGATTCCCCGGCGTGCCGAGCCCCATCGACACGGCCTACTACGACAGGAGAGACGCTCACATCTACTTCTTCAGAGGTTCCATGGTAAGACCTGGGAACTATAATCCTGAGTAATACATGTCCACTACCCCACAAAATACAGTCATGTTTTAATGTTGAATTTCCCCCCAGGTTTATAGGTTCAACGTCCAAGCTAAAAAGCTAGCCGCTAAATCTCCTCAGAGAATGACCGAGTCGTTTCCTGCCCTGGCTCCGGGAGATCATCCTACGAGTAACCTGGACGCCGCATATTTCTCGTACACCCACAATGCCCTCTTCCTGCTAAAGGGCACCTCCTACTGGAGGGTGGTGGGAAGGAGGGAGCGCAAGACGAAGCGCTCGCTGCCCTACAACAGCCTGCTGCCAAGTCGAGAGGTGCAGCAGCAGTGGTTCGACATCTGCGACGTCCACGCCAGCGCTCTGAAAACTAGCCGCCGGTGACGGAGGGTCAGCGCTAGAACAGGCACTGCACATTTTTGACTACAGATGATGCTAGATATCAATAAGACAAGAATATCCTTTTTAAATGGAAGTAATGGCAGATCCTACTGAACCTAAAAGGGATCCACTCAGGTACGTCGGTCGATTACGTGCTGTCTGCTTCCACATTCAAATGAAATTACAGAATATAGTTTTACAAGCCAAGAACACCAAGAACCGGACATGACAAGATCGGTCATATTAGCAGTTAGCATTTATTCATTTACATTGATGCAATCGGTGAACATTTTATCCGAAAGTAGCTTTGAACTGAGGAAGCCATCTTGGAACCAGAACAAACAACTTTCCAGATGATTCCAGCAAACCAAGAGAAAGTTATTCAAACTCTGGGAAAATCACTGTAACATCTGTAGGCGTATTATGACACGAGTGTTATTGTTGACATGCGTATTTTTATATAAATCCGCCACGCAAACCCCGCTGACTCTCACACTGCGACTTAGACGTGTTTTGACACGTTTGTAAATTTCCCCAGCCGCTCCGATCTCGTAAGGTTTTAAAGGATATAAAGGTATGTGTAAAAGCTCAGGTATAGAGAGCTCTAGAGATCAATGTCTCATTTTACGCACTGTTATTTATAATCCTATTTATCTGTGTAAGACAAAAGCAGAGTGTTTACTTCCTGTTTGTTTGATTTTTTTTATTAATAATTGTTTATTTTTTGTATGAGTGCAATAAATGACAGCTCTTAGATTCATATCTATAGAGTACAAGAGAGTTTATATAAAGTTTAAACGTGTTATTGGTTTTTCTGCATGATTGTGCGTGTGAGTGTGTGTGTGTGTGTGTGTGTGTGTGTGAAGTCCAGATGTCTCAGTGCTAAGCTGTGTGAATTTAGTCTTTCGCTTGTTGATGTAATTCATTTTCACTGTGTGTGTTTTCTATAAAAAAAAAAGAAGAAGAAGAAGCAAGGCTGCAGGCACACATCGATCATGCAGTCAGTGTGTGTGCAATTCAAGTTTTTTTCTGTTCATTCACTGGCCGGAGCAAATTAAACTCCTGCTGGTGAATGACTTTATCCTGTTCTTCAGACACACACACACACACACACACACACACACACACAGACCAGTGCAAACACACAATTATATAGTGAGATGAGCACACAACACTACCAATGAGCATGTTCATCAAAAAATGAGCGCAATGTGGCGTGAATTGTGCCTTCATTCATGAGTGGCTCAGTGCTCAGTGCTCGCTGAAGTGAAGTGCTCTTCACAGTGCTCATCATTCGCCAGTTCCTTCACCGCACCTTTTAAGGTTTACGTCACATAAGATGATGGGCACATAAGTGCGAGCAAATGAGCATGATGGGACGCATCAATATCCATCATGCTCACCTGCTTATATTATTTTATCATTTTCATAATAACATATGATTAGCCATCTCTTGTAGATACCACAGTGATATTTCAGTGGTAGAAATAAGCAGCTGTCTGGATGAACTTATAACAAAGATACGTTATGACTCCCCTCATCATTTCTTCATCCGTCCCTGTGATGGCAATAAATTTAGCGACTCGGGTATCTAATTATTTCTGTTCAACGTTCGTTAATTACTGAATTGTTACAGATAAAATAATCAAGTTTCCTTAGTAGCGATATTAAATATTAAATAAATAATAAACATCTACAAAACCAGGTTGTGCAAAATTAAGACAGGGCTTTTAAGGCTAGGTTTGAAGTCAGGAAAATTCCCATCTTGGCATTGCGTTTGTGCTAACACAGGTCTCAGAAGTGTGTTATACTCAGGAAACTTACCCTTTGACCACAAAAAGAACAACTCAGTGCGAACAGGAACGATTTATCAAACTCCGCTTGCACCTGAACAAGCTGTGTATGAGTGCTAACAGACACCTTTGTGTGTTGGATTAATTATAGTGTGTGTGTGTGTGTGTGCGTGTGTGTTGTCTGGAATGAAGGTGTTACACTGCTCCCTTGTCAAGCTTTTACTGCCATATCATCATTACAGACACAGCAAGGAATATTTTACTGATTATTATATTCATCGAACTATTGATAGAGCGATTAAGAGCTGTTTAAGAAACACTCACACACCAAGCGACCAGTAGAGGGAGCTAAAACAACACATGGACTTTTTATTAGATTTCATTTATCTCTGTACTCTCTTTAATGTTTTGAAGCTGGAGTCGACGTCTTATTCCAGCTTGGCCATTCCAGCGATACGTAGCCCAAAGGAGACCGAATATGAGACACAAGTATTTTGCTGTAAAATAAATCCTGTAATGTTAGAGCATTTTTTTTACAGTGTAGAGCACACACACACACACACACACACACACACCAGTGGGGGATGGGACATATATACGCTTGGAAAGCATTTAATTGGAGGTTCACTAGACTAGTTCAGTATGAGTAATCAAAAATTTGTATTGTGTTCCTGGAAAAATCTTTTTAGTTTTGTTTTGTTTTTCTTTAGATATTCTATCATATTGGTGTCCGTGACTATAAGGGACAAGAAGAAAAGAAATCAGCAGATCAGCAGAAGGGAAGAACATACGGATGAGTTTTTTTTTTTTTCCTGCTTCAGCTGCTTGGCTAATTTCAGGCTGCTGCAGGTAATTATCAGAGACGTTCCACTCACTGCAGGAGTCGCTGCTTTACAGTCATTGATAATCGATCCATCGTTCCCCGTTATAGAAATGTTTAGGCATGTTTTTCTGGATTTGAAAAGCCGAGTCTCTAACGCGCGACAAACCGAATCAGGGAGCACGGTGTGCTGGTTTATAAAGTCCTCATATTCACGGGGGAATACAAGGTGCTTTGTGGAGTGTAGAGTAAAACTTATTAAATTATCCTTCACAGAAATGTAGCTACATTACAACCTGCATGGATTAGCGTCTGCTGCTCGGCTGACAAAACAGACTGTTTGTAAGCTACTCGATTTAAACGTTCACGACAGGAAATGCAGCTACAACAACCAAATAAGTGAGTTTGAGGAGTAGGGAGGAATATCACGATATTGATATTATATCATCGTATTGCCCAGCCCTACTGAAGAAAGACTCCGCGCCAAAGCTCAAAGCTCCTGTCAATCACACAGGAGAAGAATGCCATGTTCTGGACATTTCCGGTCTGGAATGTAAATTTCCACACTCCTCCCTCTTCACAGTGCCTTTAAAATTCCCACAATTTATCTGTCACTGGTCTGGAATTGTTGTAATTTGTATTGTTTTGTATTGTTCAGTATATTGTAGTTACACGGGTTATAACGCTGTAATAGGGTCTTTCGCACCACGGGAACCTTTTCATAGTACCTGAACTAATTGTGGAACTACCCACTTTTTGGCGTTTTCGCTCCTCTGGAACTGGGTGTGATTTTAGCACCTGCCTTTTTCAGGAACCAAATGAGCTCCTACTCCGGAGCAGGGTCTAACCGGCACAGCTGGTACTATCCGTGACGTAAGTAGACGTTGTACGCCAAACACGTACGAAAACGCCGTCACCCGCCATGATTTAAAACGCAGTGTAAACATACTGCGACTTATTTCGCAAGTCTGGAGAACAGCGATAGATGGACGGACGCTGAAGTGCAGCACGGCTCCGATCACGGCGTCCTCCATCCTCTGGGTGTTTACGTCGTTCCTCTTTGTTTCCGTTGTTCAACGCCGCGCACAAATGACGTCGCTGTCAACTGGCTTACGTCACTTCCTAGTGCCCGCTGTCGGTGCGAACGCAACCCTTTAAACCATACTGGGAAACAGTTCACGCAAAATCGCCCAGTTCTTTAGTACCGTACATTTAGTTCTGGGACTAAAGTGGTGCGAAAGGCCCTAATGAGGGCACTGTAAAATACTCGTACAGTAGGTGGAGATAATATGTCATAAACTGTTATGTCAAAAAACAGTATATTTTGCAAATCCCAAACTAACTATACAGACTGACACTACCTTATATAACACAATATACACAATAAACCAACGACAAGTGGCTTGTATAACTCGTTGACTCAAGCCACATCCAAAACAACATGGCAGCCAAGTCTTACACTCGGTAACTTCACATAAAGTACATACACAGAAAATTTACAAAGGTGACACTGTTTACACAAAGCAAAGCTAATACTTGAAACTCAAGAGCAAGCAAAGGCTCGTACACAACTATCATTCACAATCGACACAATGAGCGACGAGTGCTAGGCTGGCTCCGGAAGCGAACACACACACACACACACACACACACACACACACACACGCGCACAGAAAAAGTGTGGAGCATAACAACTTGAATACAAAGTGGTAGATTCAAGAGCAATACGACATGGATCATATTCTCCACATGGGGATGTAATAATAAAACAGCTAGACTAAATTGTAAACAGATTAATAAATAAGAAAGTAACAACCTGATCAGCAGCCGTGATCACCTGAGGGCTGATCACTTCAATCACCAGAAATTTTCATCTTAAAATAACGTGCAGCAACTTCTCAGCAACCCCCTTTGTGGGGCGCTTTAATTCCTGAGAACGAAGAGGACATAGCCTGCTTATCTGGCAGCCAGAAGCACAAGAGGAAGCAAGAAGAGGAGGAAAAGAGGAATAATGGAGGAGATAGTATGGCGAATGAACTAAGGATAATTAAAAGACAAACAAACCCACATCTTGTTGTCCATTTTCCGATTTATTTCACCTTATAATTTGCAAGATAAGAAGAATTATTGGTAATAGTTAGCTAGGGTTAGCATGTGTTAGTGCTAGCAGGTCTTAAATGCGGCTGAAATGCAGTAGGTGGTACGGGGAGTGATGCGCACACCAAGCAGTGGTACTGTCTCACTTCCTCCCACGAATCAGCACTTTACGTTGGTTAATATGTAAGTAAATATTAGTTAACATTAGCTAACAAAGAAAATACTCCTCACTGAGGTTTGATTTGCTATTTGTAAAAGAAACTCTTTCTGTTCTGTTCTGTATAAATCTACATTGTGTAATTATATCTCTGAGTAACATGAAGACATAACAGCAAAAATCTGTCAGAAGGGGCCACACAATCTAGGTGATAAACATCCCAGCACATACTTCACACACATCGAACCGCGACGGGAACGCACAGGGTGAGTGTTCTCAAAAAAATCATCATTTTCATTTTTCTGTCCGCATGAAATCAGAGGAAGTGGAGTTTGAAAATGTCTCCATCTTGGAGACCTTCATTTCAGAGGCTACACCTGTATACGTGTGGGCGGAGCCTGAGTCTTTCTTGCTCTACAAATCTTCTCATCTCCGTCTTTCTCTAATAAGCTCCCTCGTTTTCCTTTTTTAATCCCTCTTTTCTGTCTCACAAAGAACTGAGATGATGGAGTGAGCAGAACAGCAGCAGGTGATATCGGTTCTGATTTCTGCTGCATCAGTAGTCTTTTCTCTCTCTCTCTCTCTCTCTCTCTCTCTCTCTCTCTCTCTCTCTCTCTCTGTGTGTGTGTGTGTGTGTGTGTGTGTGTGTGTGTGTGCTAAAGAACTAAATCAAAAAGATCAAAAGACAAAGAGCACAGCAGGTTCTGAGTGTGAAAGCGAGCCCTGACACAGTGCTTCTGTCCTTCCTAAACCTCAGCGCCGTGTTTTAATGAACTTTGAATAGTGTGGAGCCTGATTCTGATTTTTACCCACAATTCCTGAGACGGAATAAAACACCATTAGCGTTAATTAAAGAAATCAGCATGAGGGGAAAAAAAACCCAGCAGATCTGCCCGTGAGGCTGGGATGGAGGACTTTTATACTGGATGTTAAACTGTGTATAATGAGTTAAGATCGGCTTTAAGATTATTTCTTAACAAACTGTATGAATAAGATCTGGGCTGAATTCTGTAACAGATTGCGTGATAACGTGTGTTCTCCATGTCGGATCAGACGATAAAGATCCTCTAATGATAGACCTGTGATTAAACACAATTACGACATCATCTGTCCAGGCTTGTTAGCCATAGTTAGCCTGACCTGATCGGGGTAAAAGAGACTTTTTCTCTTGTTCAGAAATCAACATTTGCATTTGTCACACACATGCACACAATTTGCAGTTGCGTGCAGGATAACAACAGTCTGATGTGGCTCCGCCCACTCAGATGTGATGGATGATCTTTGACCTGATATAAATACTGACAAGCTGGTGCTGCCATGCTGAGTGACAGCTGTGAGAGGAAGTGTAAATGGAGTGGGTGGTGTGTGTGTGTGTGTGTGTGTGTGTGTGTGTGTGTGTGCCTGTTTGTGAATGAATGCATAGGTCCTTCAGATGACTTCTATACGTGCCTGCATATAAGCAGCAGACATTTCTTTAGCCCTGCCAGTGTGAACACACACCTCACCGACGGAGAAAGAAAGCAGATGTAGGATGTAGAATGTAGACTGGGTCTGCATCCTTGTTATTATTGTTATTATTTTTTATTTATATGGTCATTTAAAAATGAAATGTATTAAACTCGGACTGACAAATTATCTGTGTAAGAAATCTCTCTGAATCTGAATATCCTGTTCGTTTATTTATAAAAAAAAGAAAAAAGAAAAGTCAAAATTACTTTGAATTTGCATGCGATTATCGAGTAATAAACCATCTAAAATTCCACTCAGCCTCTCTCTCTCTCTCTCTCTCTCTCTCTCACACACACACTCTCTCTCTCTCTCTCTCTCACACACACTCTCTCTGTCTCTCAGACATGGGAAACCCTTCTGCTTTCTAAACTGCAGGTCTCTTTCAGTTTGACTTTATTTTATTGTGGTTATTAAATTATTTAGATCTGTTCTGTATCTAACCTGGTTTTAGTCAGAGAGCTGTGTGTGTGTGTGTGTGTGTGTGTGTGTGTGTGTGTGTGTCAGTGAAGGTTTCACTTCTGAGAGTTTTGTGTTACACTGTTAAATGTGTTAATACTTGTCTGTGGTTTGCTATAAATACTTGTGCAGTGCTTTTCTAATGTGTTTTATATATATAACCCATATTAGCTGTATTTAGTATTATTTTAAAAATATTGGCGTTAATTAAACAGAAACCGCGTGTAAAGTTATGCAGCCCATATACAGTATAACCTCTATATGCTCCAATCGAAGTCCTAGATCAAATACGAAAAAAAAAATCTTATGCTTAGTTATGTTATTAAATTTACATTTAATGCTGTTAAAGTTAATTCCTGTTTCCACTTACGTTATAGCAGCTATAAAGAGTCGTTCGCTCACCAGCCTCTCTTTCTTCTCTCTCTTTCAGTTAATACAAATAACAAAAAAAAAAAGCAGCTTGTCATGTTACTGAGAAACCGCAAAGTGTGAGAGAGAGAAACACAGAGAGAGCAAGAATGAGAGAGAGAGAGAGAGAGAGAGAGAGACAGAGAGAGAGAGAGAGAGAGAGAGAGAGGGAGAGAATGAGAGATAGAGAAAGTGAAAGACAAAGAGAAACCAAGAGAGAGAGAGACAGAGAGACAGAAAGATACAGACCGAGAACGAGAGAGAGAGAGAGAGAGAGAGAGAGAGGGGTCTTTGCACTTCACCCTAATTATGTTGCAGGTCTTGTACAAAGCTAATCATCTTCATTGGAGTGGCTGTGTGTGTGTGTGTGTGTGTGTGTGTGTGTGTGTGTGTGTGTGTGTGTGTGTGTGTGTGTTCAGACCACCCAGATGTTTTTGTTTCACACCTGCTTCTCAGCATCTGCACCTGCTGTCTACACACATACGCACACACAAAGGCACTCTTACACATGACTGTGTGTGTGTGTGTGTGTGTGTGTGTGTGTGTGTATGCGTGCATATTTATACACACAAGATCACATGTTGATGGTGTTGAATATTTAACACATCCTGATTCCTGCAATGATCGTACTCTAATCTGTGGTTTTTCCCTCAGGAGCGCTGCGTGTGTAGAGGAAAGCATTTGTCGAAGCTAAATTCTTATTTATTTCACATCATGGTGATATTTCAATGGCGTGAGCTTTGATTCTGTTTGTCATAACAAACGCTCGCGGCGTTACTCATCGCTGTGATCTCCGTCGAATGACTGATTGCTCGCCATTTCCATTTCCAGGGTTAAGACAGACACACTGGAGTACTTTTGCGTACAAGGCGATTCTTCCTCCACATCTAGAAATGACAGACCATCTAACCCAGTCTCACAGACAAAACATTCACACCCAGCACCTTCTATATGTCGAATATCAACGTTCTGGCACGAGCAACTTATCAGACTTTCACTCGAATGCTCTGTAGGAGATGTTCTACTCCAACGTTATTTAACCACATCCACCTCTACCACTACTCTGTGAGACTCTGTGAGATTTATTGGTAAGAAAGCTCCCAAAATGCATCTGGAACTGTACTGTATCCTGTTTGTGCCTTAACATTTCAATCATCTAGTCCAGTTTCCAGCATGAAGGCAAAGACATTATACAAGATTGGATGGTGTGAGACAACATCATAGCTGTATGGAAACCATATTTGAGTCAATTTAGCAGGACAAAAAAATCCACCACATGTCCGAAGTTCTCTTTCACCCCTTAACATGAAATCCTTGTCGTGTGTATGCGCACACTTACAGCCATCTTTTCATTTCTTCTGCGTGTGGATCTATCATCTTAGCGGCTTGTGGCTATGCTCCGAGCTCCAGATATCCGGGTGATACACTCATTACTCATCTCATCTCTTCTGCTGCGGTGAGTGTATTTTTTTTTTAAAAATACATTATGAGTGCTACAGAACTCATTATACAACTATTAGCTGCACATTTCCCCTTTGACCATCTGAAATGAGGCGAATCATCAAAATGATGCTCATAACTAGTGCAAGTTCTTTCTTTAATAAGGATTTTATCCATTCATCTTATCTTAAACTTAAATTAAAAAGTTGATTGAATAATTAAAATTAAAAAAGACATTTAGTGCTTTCTCACGTTTGGTTTGAATACTCGAGTCTGCACTCAGGACTGATTCTGGGCTCATTTAGGGACGAGGCTCATAATCTCAGGGTTTTTGCGTTCACATAGAAGAATTCCTTCCAAAATTGGGATCAAATGTGCAATGCCATATATCACATTTTGGTGCATGCAGATTTGCAAAATAATACACACCACTGTAGGTTCATCCGTTTGCTATTTTTATTATTTTTCTCTGGTACCAAAAAA
Source organism: Pangasius macronema (assembly GCA_037577455.1). Classification (NCBI taxonomy): domain Eukaryota; kingdom Metazoa; phylum Chordata; class Actinopteri; order Siluriformes; family Pangasiidae; genus Pangasius; species Pangasius macronema. The sequence continues at coordinate 22,247,986 of CM074956.1, forward strand.
ATCAATTGTTGAAGAACGGAGCGTTTCGGATGGACAGCACGTCATCATACAGGAATACCTCCAAACGACGAGCTTCGTTTCTTCTTTCTTCTTCTTCTTC
>CM074956.1:22348662-22353662 GCA_037577455.1 Pangasius macronema
AGCCAAGGATCAGCACATTAAACACTCACTCTGGGGCATTTATTACTGTTTACTGCTCTTTATAGGGTTTATTTAATTGTAGAAACATTTAGTTTCATTATTTGTGAAGGCATCTTTGCTCTACAGCGTTTCTTTACATGTGCCTACATGCTGTACATCTGGGTTTTTAAAGTGTTTGGATGATCCGAGTAGTAAGATGCTTTTGTCTGAAGTCCAGAGTTAGTTAAAGTCTTTTATTTTGAATGCTGCTTTGAGTCGTCTTTTTTTTAAAATATCGTGGCGTGTTATATTTGAAGTTCTGAAAAGACATGATTATTTATTTAAAAAAGTAGTTTCCATGAAGCATAGCATAGATGTTTCTCATGTCATATCTTGATTGCCTATGCCATGAGCTAAACAAAAGGAAGGAGATATCAAATGTCCACTTGTGCAGAGACAAAGGGGTTGCACGAATGCCCTTTGGACTAGCACCAGCTCTCGGATTGGCTTCTTAGAAACTCTATGTCATGACCTGACTGACTGCTTACGGCAGGGCGTAGGCTGCCAGTCCTTACTGGGCATCATTAGATATCAGACTAATGTAGGTGAAAGAAACCACATGTAGCATGAGGCATTGCTATTATTTTCTCTCTAGTTCAAGTAAAGCCTCAGGGCTCAGTGGAATTAAGCAGGTTTTATTTTGACTAATCCCTCATGGCAATGGCGGGGGTTTGTAAAATGGCCTTGCCACAGGAAAGGATAAAAAGCCCACTGGATTAGCGTGACCCCCTCCTCTCTTATCTTTATTCTCAGCTGTCGTAGTCCAGTATTCAAAATATAGACGCAACTACCTACTGTATGTGTTCCTTACTGGAATAGAGGCCACTCTCATAAGGTGTGTGGTTTTATTTTTTTGTGTGTGGGTGTGTGTCTTGTGCTTGTGCCTTTGTGTTATGTCTTGTCCCATTTTGCTTGCCCTCCCCTCCCTGTCATACTTATGTTTCCAGGGCTGAATAATTTAGGGGCTACCTGGCAATATGTGGCTACATGATAGCGTTGCCCGCAGGGAGAGGAAAAATGCCTCCTGTAGATCAGGTGAAATGATCCCTATATACCTCATCTTTTTTTTTCTTTACCTGAAACCTGAGAGGTGAAATGGAAACCCTTGCTCCTTTTTTCCACACCTCACTCCTCCTTTTGTTTTCTCCCCTTTTCAAGAACCGTGTAGTGCTGCTTTAGTCTTCGTCTTGGCAAGATCGAGTTAAGATCGATTGACGGCTGGTAGGATAGCACTACTCCTGACAATTCTGTCAACATTGCGTCGCGAAGGAATTCTGTCTCCTTTGGGAGTGACGGTAAACTTTGGTTTGATCCTCTTCTGCCGCCTTGCTCCTTGCTGTACCCTGAACTAGAGCCAGACCACGGGGGTTTTTTTGGCTACCAGGACAAACTGTACAACTACAGTGACCTTGAAAGGTATGCTTATCTTTCCATGAAGACTGATCCCGTAGCTGAATCTAGCAACCACCTGGAGGAAGCCATGGCTGTGAGAGGCACTGTTCCTCCTCCTGATTACTACCCGTTTGACACTGCCTTATCTGCTCAGCCACCTGAAGATCTGCAGGGATTTTATAGAGGAAGCCACCAGCTTCTTAGCAGATCAGGCTCGCATTATGGGCTGAGTGCAGGAGGGGTTAGATCTGCCTGGGATCAAGGGCAAAATAGGGCTCCTACTCGTGCACCTACACCTGGCCCCGCTCCACCTCCCCCTCCACCGCCACCGCCGCCTCCTCCTCCACCTCCCCCTCCCATGGCTCATGAGCTGAGCCGTTTCTACAGGGATTCTCTAGCCTTCGCAGATAGCCAGCGTATCCGCAGTAGGGCCGGCTCTCCTTCCTGTTTCGGGATTGCGGCCGATCAGGCCTCTCTGGCAGGCCATTCTGGTTACGGCGAAGTCAACGGCATTCATCTTGACCACCCTCCCTCCACCTGTATCATGATGGATCCTGCACCCACTGCTGTTGTGGATGGAAGTATACCTCGAGGAATGTCTGCTTATGGTACTGTACCTGCTCAAAGGTTGCCCTATGATCCTGCTTATGATGCCGGCGCAGCTATGGTGGCTGCTACGCCAGCTCAGCTCACAGCTGGGATCACAACCCACCACCCATCAGCAACTATTACCATAGACCCAAAGAGGGCTGTGGATCCGAATTTCCTAACGTATCTGCGTACTGAGGGTCTATCTGAAAGCACCATTAACCTTCTGTTGCAGCAAGGCTTTGACTCTTCTGCCATGTTGTCCATGATGGAAGAGCATGATATTCGGTCCATGGCTCCAAACCTTGGCCAGGCCCGGGTGCTATCCAGGGTGGTGCTTAACTGCAAGACAGGAGGCACTGGAGTGCCAACAATACGTGGCCGCTCCAACAGCTTCAGTCACCGTAACGATCTCTACACGCAGCCTCAAGGTTTGGCCGTGGACTCCCACCTCTTGCAGCAGCCCTTAAACACCCTGCAGACCATGTCTCCAAGGTTAGGCGAGTTTACCAACCGCAGACCAAGCAGTGCACCTTCGCAACATCTGTTAGACACCACAGGCTATCCTGGGGTGCGTTCTCTTGGCAGTCTTCAAGCCAATCCTGGGACATATAGCACTTCCACGATGCAGACACGGCCGCTAACGATGTACAACTCTCATACTGGTCTGCCGATGTCGAGCCACCCTCAGCCACAGCAGTCAGGGATTATGGGTACCCCTGGTCTAGTACCCAAAGCTTTCTCTAGCACCTACACACCTATAGAGCTGATGAAGAGAGCACCTAGTCTACCTCATATGCCTCAAACACCAGGCTCTCACCCCAGTCCCCAGCTCTTGAGGAAAGGGGCTGCTGTGGAGAATCCGGTCGTGTCTACCACTGCCCAGTCTCAGGCCCTTAACCAGAACAATAAGATGAGTCGCCGTACTGGTCCTCCGGTCATTGTTTCAACCATGGCTTCACCGGAAACAAGTAAAAAACATAATAATTCTTCACTCATCCTTTTCTTTTCCTGTCTCCCATCTCTAGATTTAGCTTCTGTATGTTCTGTGGTGACTATCAGGATTTAGCTTTATGGTTGATCGTTGCTGTTTTCTCTACCGTCTTCCCTGCTGCACATAAAATCCACCTTTTTCCATTAAGTGGATCTTTTGTGTAAAACTTTCAAATTCTTTCAAAGACTTTTCCACTCTTTGTAAACTGTATACCTTTCGGGAACTCGGCTTGAAAGTTTTGAAATTTGCGCATTGAATTCACTTGAGCTACATCATGTAAATCTTTAGCTAAATGTGTATCTGATGCTTTTTTTGTGTACGTGTTTGCGTCTGTATGATAGAGACAGCTCTTTGAGGCTATGGCAATAATATAACCTTCTGTTTCAGTGATTTGCTCTGTAAATTAGACTATAACTAGCTATCCTAATTATCGTGTAGTACATGTAGTAGTGAAGAGAACAAAAGATCTGTAATATATTCTGTAATATATGTCATGTGACTCACTAGTATAATGTTTTACTTTGGGTCAAACCAAACATTTCTTGGTTAACGCAGCTGGTAGAATTTTCTGTGTGGTCTAACGTTAGTTATATTGGACTCACTCTTTATTTACACTCTACTTTCCTTCTCTGCTGAAGTAATAATAGTCTTAAATCCCTGAAATCCCTTTAGAGCTAATAGGATGCAGAAGACACGAGCACGTTGCTACGCCGGCTTTTTAAAGATACGAGACTGAAGGTAGTAAACGTGTTGGAGAGTTATAGTGATGACTGAAAACGGGAAAAATAAATAACCGAAATCATTAATAAATCGACAGTATTGATTTATTTTCCATAGCGTGATCATTTCTAAATCCTTTAGCAAGATCTATGATGTGATTTATGATTTGAATTTTTTTTATCTTTTATTTTTCCATTTCTTTTATCCTTATAAATATTGTTTATGGCTGTGCATTGTTTTATTATTTGTTTAATTTTTAACCTATTAAGTAAAGAACTTTGAGATTTTAGACAAAATTTTAAATTATTATTAAAGATTATTAATATAATTGTAGTATTACTTTAGCCTTTGTTAAAGTCACTATGAAATTAGTGTTTTGACTTAAATATGATCGATTATTGATTTGGGATGGAAATTATTTGTTTGTTTGTTGTTTTTTTTTTAAATGTGATTGGTTACAGTGGTTGGGAGCTGCGGTCTGATTGGTTAAACTGGTATTGGAGGTTTTTGAACTGTGATCTGATTGGTTAAACTGGCATTGGAGGTTTTTGAGCTGCAATCTGATTGGTTAAACTGGTATTGGAGGTTTTTGAACTGTGATCTGATTGGTTAAACTGGTATTGGAGGTTTTTGAACTGTGATCTGATTGGTTAAACTGGCATTGGAGGCTTCTGAGCTGTGATCTGATTGGTTAAACTGGCATTGGAGGCTTCTGAGCTGCGGTCTGGTTGGTTAAACTGGTATTGAGGGTTTTTGAGCTGCGGTCTGATTGGTTAAACTGTTATTGGAGGTTTTTGAGCTGCGGTCTGATTGGTTAAACTGGTATTGGAGGTTTTTGAGCTGCGGTCCGGTTGGTTTAACTGTCATTGAAGGTTTTTGAGCTGTGGTCTGATTGGTTAAACTGGTATTGGAGGTTTTTGAGCTGTGGTCTGATTGGTTAAACTGGTATTGAAGGTTTTTGAGCTGTGGTCTGATTGGTTAAACTGGTATTGAAGGTTTTTGAGCTGTGGTCTGATTGGTTAAACTGGTATTGGAGGTTTTTGAGCTGCGGTCTGATTGGTTAAACTGGTGTTGGAAGTTTTTGAGCTGCGGTCTGATTGGTTAAACTGGCATTGGAGGTTTTTGAGCTGTGGTCTGATTGGTTAAACTGGTGTTGGAGGTTTTTGAGCTGCGGTCTGATTGGTTAAACTGGTGTTGGAGGTTTTTGAGCTGCAGTCTGATTGGTTAAACTGGTGTTGGAGGTTTTTGAGCTGCGGTCTGATTGGTT
>CM074956.1:22358662-22360253 GCA_037577455.1 Pangasius macronema
TGGAAGAAATACTGAAGTGGTGACTGATGGTCGGTATGGCAACTGCAGCCCTCCATGACCTGTCGTCATGGCGAAAGTCACCTGGCAACCGCAGCTGTGGCAGCTGTGAAAACTGTAGACTGTAGGAAAGACGGAGAAATGTTGTGATTTCCTGTGGTGACATCAGGGGAAAAGTTAGTAATTGGTTGATGACACAATTTTGTGATTTAATCTTGTGTGCACGCGTGCGTGTGTGTGTGTGTGTGTGTGTGTGTGACAATGTCAGCTCTCAGGTAAAAGTGAACTGGAAAGAGGAGAGCATAAACTGAATGACTTACACTGTTTGTTTCCTTGTTCTGATACCTGGTTCTGATCCTTCATGGTGAAATTCTGATACCTCGATTTGATAACCTTGTTCTGACACCTCATTCCTACACTGTTCTGATCCTTCACAGTGATTCCTCATTCTGGATACCTCGTTCTGATCTTTCACAGTGATTCCTCATTCTGGATACCTCGTTCTGATCCTTCATGGTGATACCTCGTTCTGATCCTTCACAGTGATACCTCATTCTGGATACCCTGTTCTGATCCTTCATGGTCATACCTCGTTCTGATCCTTCACAGTGATTCCTCATTCTGGATACCCTGTTCTGATCCTTCATGGTGATACCTCATTCAGATCAAAGTCAAAAAGTCAAAGTCTGCTTTAGAGAGAGAGTTGAGCTTCCTGACAGTCTGGTGGATGAAGCTGTTCTTCAGTCTGCTGGTCCTGGCCTGAAGACTCTGCAGTCTCCTCCCTGATGGCAGACTGAAGAAGCTGTGAGTCGGGTGGGTGGGATCCCCTGCAATGCAGAGGGCTTTCCGGGTGAGACGGGTGAGGCGTAATAGTCTCTATCCCCCGCCACTGGCTCCGGGTGTTTCTGCTGTCACTAAAACGATGAACTATCCTCCTGGAGTACTGCCTCTTAGCCTCTCTGATGCCTCGGGAAAGGTTGGCCCTAGCTGTCCTCAGGCCCACATCATCTCCGGTTCTGAAGGCAGCGTTACGAGCCTACAGGAGTCTGTAGACCTCACCTGTCAGCCACGGTTTCTGATTGGCCCGAACAGTGATGGCCTTGGTGACTGTTACATCATCCATACACTTGGTGATGTAATCAGTGACAGTCTCTGTGTATTGCTGGAGGTCAGTGGTGTTGTTGTATGTGGCAGTTTGCTTAAACATATTCCATTAAACGGATATAGTCCAGTTTATTGTCCAAACATTGCCCCTCTTCTGCTTCCTCTCACACCGCTTGTGGCGCAAACTCACGACTGTATACGCGCTTAAAGACAGATAGACGTGACGAATACTTACAGTAACACTGCGACTTACAAGATAAACAACAAGAAAACACCGTTCTGTCGGGAGTGAGAGAAGCCGCAGCGTGTGCACGAGCCGCCATGTTACAGCAGATACGAAATAAATGCCCACAGATACCACATTCCTCTGACTACATTCTGATACCTCGTTCTGATCCTTCATGGTGACACCTCATTCTGATACCTCGTTCTGATCCTTCACAGTGGTATCTCATTTTAATACCTCGTTCTGATCCTTCACAGTGGTATC
>CM074956.1:22397208-22415438 GCA_037577455.1 Pangasius macronema
TAAATTTCTGTGCTAATCTCAGTTGGCAGCTGGTTTTAATTACTGTATGTTATTATGACTCTTTTCTGTAGCACTTTGAGATTTTCATCAAAATGTAAAGTGCTTTATAAATAAAATGTATTATTATTATTATTATTATTAAAAACACATCTGAGGTAAATGTTTCTGATGATTTTGTCTCATTTCTACTGCCAATACACTGTATAAAAACATAGCTACATGATCGCTAGCTATATTATTAGTATTAGTCATTAGCTAGCATTCTCATGACTTAAACAGTAAGCCTATTCTGTTCCTGTTCTGCTACTTTCATTTGTTTACCTTGCTAGCCATTGATGCTAACTGGAATTATAATGTAATTATAGTTAAATAGATTCTTTTTCTACTGATTTAAAAACACATCTGAGTTAAATGTTGATATTTCTAATGGTTTTGTCTCATTTCTACTGCCAGTACACCTGTACACTGTTTAAAAACATAACAGCTACATGATAGCTAGGTAAATTATTACTTGGCATACATATTTACCAGCTGCCTAGCAACTCACACAACATTGTCCACAAGTTTTGTTTGACCACACAATTACACACACGATGTAGGTCACTGCTAAAGGCTGTTACAGCCAAAAGAGGAACTCTGTGACTATTAAACATGTCATTTTTATTACACCATTTCCCTAGGATTCACACTTCCTCATGCACTCCTCATGCTGCTAAACTGCATCCAAAGCTTCAAGTGTCACAGAAAACCTGATAGGTGTGACCGGAGTGCTAACACCCACAAATAAGCTCTGTTGTCCTCACTGAACGTGAACCGGAGGCCTGTGCCCTTCTGAAACACCTTAAACCGATGGCTTACATGATATGTGACGTACACCGGTGGATCAGTTGACGTAATGCGGATTGGGTAACTGAAAAATCCACATTCCTCTTTTTGGTTTCTCGCGTTAGTTGAGAAAGCCATGGCAATCATATTACTCAATTTAATTCTTAAATCCTTGTTTAATTGGATTATAATATATGAGAAGTACTATAGATGGTGTGTGCTCCATCTATTTCAATCATTAATTCATTATTCATTATCATATCATGGGAGCGTCACCTTTGTTACTGATGCTATATTCAAATATCGTCCTGTCCTGTTCACAAACTTTTTATGATGTGAACATTTTTGTGGTATTCATGATTGTCTAACTCTAACTTTTATGACAGTTCATGAGTATGTAATTCAATGCTGGTGTTTCTCAGCATGGCTGAACCCATATAACCTTTTAAATAAAGCAATATTAGTCATACAGAGTCTTTACATTTTGTTTATGAAAGACTTGTGTATAAAAGTGATGTGCTAGCTAGCTATATTGTTAGCCTTATTTATTACCTAGCTTCTATACTCACCAGATATATTCCATTATTCCATGATTAATATTAAAATACATATATTAATATTAAAACACTTAGGGACGTGCTATTATATTATAAATATAAATAATATATAAATAATCAACGACAGGGTGGTGAGATGAAGGTGATTATTTTCATATAACAGCACGTCCCTAAGTGTTTTATTCCTCTTATACTAGAGCAGATCTTTTTATTATTAGCCTTAGATTATGTAGATTGTCCAGCATACAGTACGTGTAACTGTGGATGTACGCTGTATTTGTGTTTCAGCTACCAAATTGCAAAGGTAACAACAAAAAAGTATATTAATAAATACACCAAACAATTGGTAAATACATATTCTGTTTACATACTGGTTTACTTCTGGCTGTTTGCTAGTCATTTTCTTTAAAAAATACATATGTACAGTGTATGTATGTGTAAAGTTATTTATAAGCTTTTAATACAGATTATTACACTATAAATTTTATTACACATTATATAGTTTTATATATAATATATTTTTATTCATTTTGTCATTTGAAGCATAGGAATAAATTCAAAATAACGGCCGTTATTTTTCAAATACTTTTTTTTCGCACGCGCGTTCTAATATGTTAACGGTCACCAAGGCACGCGCTGTCAAATCTCAAACCTCATAAATTAAAATAAGACAATTTTATGTGTATTTTATAAACACAAAGTATATTACTAAAAAGAAATCCCAGGTAGGCCATTAAAAAAAAAAAAAAAAAAAAAAAAAAAAAACAGCCTCAGAGTAACACTTAAACTGCGTCATCGCTTCTTCAACCTCATTTGTGTTAGCGTTTTCATCCCCGGTGAGCTTGTACCACTCGGACAGGGTGGTGCGTCTGTTCTGTAGGATTATTTTGTCAAGAAAATATTACAACTCGAATATTTTATTTACCTAACTTATTATATTAGTCTTGTATTTGATTATAATATCTTGCATCATCACATTGTGTTGAATTTATTTGGAAATGGGTCTTCTTGATTAAAAAACACACCCCTGCGTGGAGTTGCGAATGGTTGGTCCGGGTCTCCACTTTGCACATTAGCGCTATGAGCGCAGTGTGTGTGTGCATGTTTAGTAGGAAACATGAAGCAGTAAGGAAACACGACAGTGTACGAGTGTGTGTGTGTGGTTGTGTGTATGTGTGCGCGCATGTGTGTGTGTGTGTCTGTGTGTGGCTTTTTTTTAAACAAAATATTTTTAACTTTTTAGTATAGTATGTAGTAAACAAAAAACAAACAAACACCAGGCTGAGTTGTGGATGTTGTGCGACTATTCGACCAGCCTGAAAAGATGTTTGGTTTTGGTGAGTAACTTTTTTATTACTGTCTTAAAATGGCCGAGAACAAAGTCAGATTCTTGTTTTGATAATATCTAAACCAAGTTGAGGTTCTTTAGGTGCTAATCTAACATATAACGCGTCATGTCAGCCCCTGGCTGCTGGGATAAACTTTTACTTTTGTCGTCACTATGTTCACGAGTTGTCCAAACCGCTCCGACTTTGATATGTAGTGCACTATGTAGGGCGCACTTTCTGGCCTTTATACACACTAGGTAGTGCGCATGCGCAGCGAGTGAGCAGCGATTTGGGATTCAGCCTTCATCTAGTTGGTAGGCTAACTTGAAGCCATTGTTTGCCAGGGCATGTTTTGAACCTGTGTGTACACTATTCTTCTGTGTATATATATGTATATATGGTTTATTTAAATTATTTGAGCTGTAATATATTGGATTTAAAGATTTCTGTAAATTATTTAATTATGATCTTGTTAAATTTACAAAGACAGAAAGTATATTATTATACATATATATACATAAACATGTACATTATGTATCTAAAATATAGACCTAATAATCCAGTTTATTTAGCTATCACTCTTATCTAGTGCAAGTTTTCTTATTAAAGTGCATTATTTTAACTTGTATATTGTATGCACTCTTTCATCTTTAAAAGTGTAAAATGTTAAATCAGGTGATTAAACCAGTCATATCTGGTGACTTTATATGTGAGTCAGTGACGAAGAGTGAGCAGAGTCGTGAATTAAGGTCAGGCATCACGTTTAATTCCATCTTAAAGCAGATTAGTCTTTGTTTAACCCACAGAGAAGTGAGAGAAGTCTGGATCCCTCTCGTAGGGGGCAGCAGGAACCACGCCGGGGCTAATGAGCAGGCCGTGCACGCATGGCAACGGCGCAACTTCTTTTCTTGTCGGACCAGGATCTCCAACCACGCATGCAAATTATCATCAATTATCCATCTGGTTAGGCTTCGTGATCCAGATTCTGATCTGCATAAACACTACGCTGTTTCGGCACAGACTACACGTGATGAGCGTCCTCGGGTTACTTCTAGTGAAGGAGTAAAACTCTCCGCGTCACGCTGTTATGGGAAAATAATCAACGACGGGGGCGGCGCGATAAGGCGGAGTTACAGTCACCTCCCCGAACTGGTTTATTTTACGGGTTTTTACAACATCAAAATTGCCTGTGATTATTTTATTATATTTAATTTTTGGAAAGGAAACAACAAAAAAAAACACCTCGTCGTACTTTTTATCCATTTAGAGTTACATTTAACGTTGAGGAAAACAAGCCCCGTTACAGCAGCTGTTCCCTCACCAGCCTCTCTTTCTTCTCTGTCTTAAGAAAAAAAGAAATAATAATAATATAAAGAAAATAAATACAAAAAAACACAGCTTGTCAGTGCGATGTGTCAGAAAGTTACGGCTTTACCTCTGACTGACGCTGGAGACTCCTTCCATAAATGTTACGTAAACATCTCCTTACGGAAAACGTCACCACATCGGCTATTTATTTATTTATTTATTTATTTATTTAAATGTGAACGAGCTGTTACTATGGAAACGATGACATATCAGAACAACGGCTGTTATAGAAACGAATCCGCACCATTCTGACCAATCAGAATCCAGCATTCAACAACAGCGGTTACAGATGAAGGATTATAACGATTAAGGAACTTAAAAGGAACAAAGATTGAACCCTTTAATGATATAATCATAAAGAAATCCATTATATACTGCATATTATATAATTATAACAATGTTTTTTAACCATCAATTTTCTGTTCATTAAAAAAGAATTAGCGAGCTAATGAGGTATTTTTGTCACCCACTTTCGCAGGAGTACGTTCGACTGACATTTTAAACGACCAATCGCAGACCTTTAGCCGAAACACGTGATCATGATTCGTTTAAAAAAAATCTTTTTTTGTAAAGTTGTTTTGAAGGTGTGATCGAGTAGCTATATCTTTTAACCGCAAAAAGTTTCCCCGTTGGAGGCTAGCACTCAGAAGTGCCGAGAGCCAATCGTATGGCAGCCTTTAAGATTCTGAATCTCGTGGACAGAAAAGTGTACAAGACATGCGAGATGGTTCGTGGATGACGGAGGAGCGTCTGAGGTGGAGACTAATGCTGCGTTGGATTTAATTCGCAAGTGGGATTTCGGAACTCGGGATTATGTTATTTTTTGAGCCAAAAATTGCGGGACAAACACTTAAAGTGCCACTTTATCGATTGTTTGGTGATGTTAGAAGTCGCGTTGATTCAGTGTCACATGCTGAGAAGAATTTCCCGAGTTTCTGAGTGGGAATTCCAAGCAGAGGAAGTGTTTTCTTTGGGTTTTCCTAAATAGAGTTTGGAAATTCCGACTTATTCCGGACGCTTTAGTCGAACGCAGCATTATGTGGATTTTTCACCGCTTTCGACAGTTTTTAAAAAAAAAAGCATAAAAGTTTTAGATTCTGAAAATAAAAGTTGGAAGCATGTTTTATTCTTTTCCTAAGGATACCGTACTCTTTTGTGTGTTTACTAAAAGCCGCTGTTTTAAAAATTGCCACGTAACAATCCTCGTTTATCAATCTTTTAGTAAAGTTGTGTGTAAATGTTCATAAAACCGAGCTAAAGTTTTCCTCCAGATTTACAAAGGTCTCGGAAACGGTACCGTTCCTTGTACCTGTGTGCGCACGTCGATCAGACGTAAAGTGCAAAGCGCGTTCCTGACGCAGCTCATTTGCATTTAGCGACGCCCACAAAACTCCATAAAAGGTCAAGACAGCTGGGAGCACGAAATTAACAATCAGGGTAAAGCATGAAAAACAGAAGTGGAAGTTATTTTGACTCATTAGTATGTTTGCCAATGAAAATATTTAATAATAATAATAATAATAATAATAATAATAAGAGAGTATTACTTTATGGCGCAGACAGGGCGGCCCGTCCTCCTTTTATACGCCACCATTTCTTTTATCATGACAGAATGATTAGTTTTATTTGTCTTAATTCATGGGTTTGTGTTGCCTCACTTTCTGAATTTTTCAAAATATTTTTTAATTACTGCCAATAAAACAAAGTGACTGGTTTTTCACTGAATGTTCTGGACGGAGCTCTGAGTCCCAGACCGGGTGAACTAGCATGAGGATGTGTTCCTGATCGAGACTCCAAAGCTCTTCTGTAAGCCGCTCTGGATAAGGGCGTCCGCTAAACGCCGCAAACGCAATAAAAATAAAGAGTTTAAATATATAAAAGCGCAGTAACTCGCTGCAGATGATTACGATTTGAAGTGGATCGAGTCGAGGTTTACGTTAAGTCAGCCTTCTCATGCGTAGATTTACACACGCTCAGGATTTTCATGAATTCCACATTCTTGTTGATTTACGAATAAATCCGTTTGTATCCAGCCTGATAAGTGAGTAATCCATGTAGGTGAAGACATGGTGTTTAGCTTTATTTCTTTCATGTAAAAGTTGTTGAGAAAACAAAAACAACTGAACGCTGAATAATGAAGGCGGAAACATAGTGCGATGGAATGATGTTCTGTATCGTAGCTTATTTAGTAGCTAGCTAGCATGCTTATTAGTTGAATTAGCCTGAGGTTAGTCTGGCTGTATGATTTAGATAACATAGTAAAATAATGAAATAAAGTTAGCTGTTACATTTAACTAACTCGTTACGTTAATACGTTCACATTGCGAGACTAATAATAATAATAATAATAATAATAATAATAATAAAACAACAATAACGAACAGGAAATCTTGTTAAAACAAATTCTGTGCATCATTTTTAAAATGTCCAGCATCTTATACGAGCGCTAGCTAGTCAGGAATGAAGCCCATGTTGCTCCACGTAACCAAGAAACTTTCATATTAATGATTTTTTTTAATCCTAAAAACTCAACTCCAAAATATTTTTTTTTCTCTTGTGTTCTCATGGCTTTTATTATTATTATTATTCTTTTTTTGGAAGCGAGGCTTTGGGTGTGGTCTTAAGTTGGTAATATGCCTAATTTTCTTAAGACGTCGGAAACAAGTGCGAACAGAATGGGTCTGGCATCGAATAACTGCCGCTTATTAGAAATCCAAGCCAACAGCGTCCCCCCTCCTCCCTCCCCCCGCTGGCACGAGACCAGGCGACCTCTACGTGCATGTTTACAAGATATATTTTTTTCCCTTTATTGTTTTCGACGGAGCAGGGCTGTGATTTATACACTCAGATATCCTACGAATAATAGGAACGATATTTTCAGTACTAGACGTGCCAGTATAAATGTTTATACACCTTATATGTAAACAGTCTGTATTTTTACCACCATTTCTGTCCCATTTTACAAGTAACATGTCAGTTATTGCTACATTTGCGTGGCTAAGCGATTAAAATCGCATTTGTTAATCATTCTACAGCAATAGGACTCCAAGGCACAGCTAAAGCGGGAATGACGCAGAAGTGACTGACTGTGTGAAACTGTTATCGGCTGTTTCTAGCTAGCTAGCTAAATTTTTAACATCGAGTAACAGTGGAGCGTCTCTCGTGGGATTTTTGGTACCTAGTTGCCTAGCAACCTTGTTTTTTTTTTTTAAATATATATGTCGTAATATGTCGTACGTTTATCTTTCCCTACTCTGTTTGTTTTTTAGTATATTATTTTAAAAATTATATTGAAGTTACGTACTCACTGGAAATCTGGATTTAGCTGACGTTTTATGACTTTATATATAAAAAAAAACGTGAGATTTTATCATTGTTATTAAACAATTTTAAAAAGATAAAAATCAAGTCACGACTGAGTGACGCGGCGTTTACTTTGCGCAATATAGCTAGTTCAGGCTAAGCCGATGCTAGGCGTAATTACAGTCATTAGGAGTCTTTTCGTACTAATTAACAACACGGATGAATAAACGTAGACAACGTTCATGTCGGATAGATTATTTTACAGATATGTTGAAAACGCAGTGGAATGGTTTTGCCTTTTGTTTTGCCTTTTATGGAGTTGTGGGTGTGGCTAAACGTAAACGTGCCTTGAACGTGATTGGTCATTCACGGCCGATTGGATTATTATTTATCAACGTGAGCACACGACTGTGAAGAAAATCAGGAACCTTTGTATGAAAACGTTTACTCGCAACTTTATTCAAAGCTTGATAAACAAGGCCGTGTGTGTGTGTGTGTGTGTGTGTGTGTGTGTGTGTGTGTGTGTGTGTGTGTGTGTGTGTGTACAGTGCAAATGATTTCCTGTTTCTATGGCAACAATAGAAACGCGCAAAGACACTGTGGTTTAATTTGTTCCATTTGCATCAAAGATAAAAATCTGTGATCTGATTGGCTACAGTGCCACTGTGGGTACAGCAGCCTGTGATCTGATTGGTTACTGGGGGAGGGGGGGGGGGCTCTTTTGATCTTACAGACAGGATCTGAGAGCATCCCTTGTTCTAGTCCGGAGCTTTGACTTTAAAACGTTTACACACCAGCCGAAACGAAGCGCGTATCCAGACACCGAGGACTTCTCACCATGGCTGCACGATATATCAGAATGATCGAAATATCGCGATGTGCGGATCATAAGGGCTTGTGATAACTGAGCGATTCGAAAACGTTACAAGAAGTCCGAGTTTTAGGGCGACGCAGACAGTAGAGAATGCTTTCTTTTCCTCAGAAGAACATGAAACGTTTGTTGGTTATGCCATTGAAAGTAAGGAGCATTAGAAGGTCAACGTTCTCGTAGTGACCCACGATGATTGTGATGATTATTTGTGTATATAATGAGTTGGGTGTTGGAGTACACGTACTGCATAACTGATGATCATAACCCCCCTAATGTAGCTTTGACTTTATGATGATTCACAGAAGCACCGTCTGCGGCGTGCAGATTAAAGCGCCGAGACAGAAGCGAGTTATCAGACGTTCACACATGGCCGAGCCCGGCCTTATTAAGTTTCCGATTATACTGTGGAGGCCTTTGTACTCCGGAGGCTCCGGGAGGCTGCGTGCTAGCGCGCATGGCTCTGGTGTTTTACAGCCGCTGCCGCTTTGCCATTAACTAGGTCACTCTGTTTCCAGCACGTGACCCCACCTAGACTGGAAGTTCCCCTGTCCGTTTACAGGTTTTATTACCTCACAGCTGGGAGGTCGGCGCTTAGAACTTCAGCTTTTATCATCATCATCATCATCATCATCATCGTCTATCCACGTTTATACAGTGGCATGAAATGTGTTTGAGGACTGTAGGGTCAGACAACTTCTGTGTGAAAACAGATGTGTGTGTGTGTGTGTGTGTGTGTGTGTGTGTGTGTGTGTGTGTGTGTGTGTGTGTGTGTGTGTTAAGCTAGTTTCAGTCGAATGACAGCTTCTTCAACAGAGCTGTATAAATAAACATCCAGGGTTTGCACTACACTTGTGTATTTTGACAGCTTAATAAGCCCCTACGTGAATATCCGTGTCCAAGACAATGGATCTAATCTATCCGGAAAAAAATCCTCGTCAAATTAACACCAGCAAGTCTTTGAGCCGTTAGCCGAGTCGCTATGCTGGAATTGGCCGTATGCCCCGGTGTCTGGATACGCGCTTCGTCTCAGCTGGTGTGTAAACGTGAGCCGATGGCGTGTCGTACTCGCAGAGTCATACGACACTTTCTGCAGTAAATCTTCTGCCGGTCTGTCGGGGTTTTAAAGTCAAAGCTCTGGACTAGAGCAAGGGATGCTCCCCCCATCCCCCCCCCAAATTGTAACCAATCAGATCACAGTTTTTAACCCCAATGCAAATGGAACAAATTTAAACCACAGCGTCAGTGCGCGTTTCTATCGTTGCCATAGAAACAGAAAATCGTTTGCGCTATCGGCGAGAGATCCGGTTTGAATCCCGACGATGCCACAGCCGTCCCTGATCAGGAGTCTAAGAGAGCAGAATCAGCCCTGCTGTCTGAGTGGGAGGGGCTTACTCTGTCTCCCCTGTCAATCACAGCGACTCTAGCCAATCACAGGCGTCTGTAAGCTCTTGTATGCGGAAGAGGGCGGACAGCTCTTTCCTCAGATTGTGTTACGCCGCACTGTGAGATTACCTCAGCTCTGTGGAACGAGTGTTTGGACGGAGAACATCGTGATAAACACACATCCTGAAGATGAAATGATTACAGAGAAAAGACTACAATACTCTCTCTTTCTCTCTCTTTTTCTCTCCTTGTTTTTCTGTCTCTCTATCGTTCATCCTCCCCCGTCTCTCTCTCTCTCTCTCTCTCTCTCCTTCTTTGTCCTCCCCTGTCCACATTGACTCTGTCTCTCTTTCTGTTTTTGTTTGTCTTGTTCTCCATCATCTCTCTCTCTCTCTCTCGTTCTTCATCCTCCACCTCTTTTGTTCTTCTGTCACCCCTCTTTCTTTCTCTCACTCTGTCTCTCATTCTTAGTCCTCCCAATTTCTCTCTCTCTCTCTTTTGCTCAGCATCCTTCTCTCTGTCTCTGTCTCTCTCCCTGTCTCTCTCTCCCCGTCTCTCTCTCTTTCACTCTCTCTCTCTCTCTCTCTCTCTCTCTCTCTCTAAGATGGACAGGGCTTTTGTGTATATGCTAAACACACGAGGCAGCTGTGTGTGTGTGTGTGTGTGTGTGTGTGTGTGACACACACAATACTTTCGACACACAAACCACAAAGAAACGGGGCTCACGACACACTCGACTGTCCAAACGGGAGGACCCTGTGACGCTCATGTTCATACGCCTGATGTACACCACCAGCGTCCTCATGTACAACGCTTTTACTAAGCATCTGTACGTCTTTATTAAACATACAGATATCACATCTGCAATACAAACGCCGCGTTATTGCGTTTCTGTTATTAAAGCCAGTTACCTCCACCCCAGTATTTAGTTCTCACGGGGTTACACGAGACAGGAAGTTAGATGTATAGTTACAGCAGGAGAGCGCTAACCGCTCGCTTTTCTATTACGTGAGCAGATGGAAGTGTGATGAGAAGCTCCAGATGATCAGAAGGTTCCTTCTGCATGGATAAAGAGAAGAAGCGATAACGTTCTCGAAGATGTTGTAAAACCTAAAGTTACAGCTGTACCTCTGACACTTGAGACTCCTTCCACAAACGTTAAGTAAACGTCTCTTTACTGAAAACTTTACGGATTGGAATCCTGTGCACGGTTTTCAGTGCTGTGGCGTACAGGAGGTTGTGGTTGGAATAAATGATGACACAGCAAGTGTGTTTCAGTTTGTCCGAAAGTTTCGATTGATGCCTTTTTAGACATTAAACTGAAAATATGTGGCTGGAAACAAACCCAATGACTCATCAGCGGCCCTGAAACTCGAGCTGTTTCATAAGACGAGGAGTTTCTGCTTTTCTGAACCTATTTTAGTTAGTGATTGACGATGACAGCGGCTGAGACGGTGTTCGGCAGCGCTGCAGGTTCCGACAGTAACGAGCGCATTTCTTTCTGAACGCCGAGAGCAAGGCCGAGAGGGTCGAGTGCACCTGCAGCTCCGCTCGAACAAAACACCACAGATACCTCTTTACTCGTAAAAAAGGGCTGTTTCTGCTAAAGTGGGACTCATTATGGGTCATTACCAACCACCCTGGAGTTTACACCTTCAGTTACTCACCATCCTCTCTGACACAGACACACGGAGAGAGGGAGAGAGACAGGGGACACAGAGAGAGAGAGAGAGAGAGAAAGCTGGGACAGGGAGAGAGATGGGAGAGAAAGAGAGAGAGAGAGAAAGTGAGATGGGGAGAGAGAGAGAGAGCTGGTGGAGAGATGGGGGAGAGAGATGGGGAGAAAGAGAGAGAGAGAGAGAGAGAGAGACATGGGGAGTGAGAGATGGAGGGAGAGAGTGAGAGAGAGAGAGATGGGGAGAGAAAGAGAGATGGGGAGAGCGAGCGAGAGAGAGAGAGATGGAGGGAGAGAGATAGAGAGAGATGGGGAGAGCGAGACAGAGAGAGAGAGAGAGAGAGAGATGGGGAGAGCAAGTGAGAGAGAGACATGGAGGGAGGGAGAGAGAGAGATGGGGAGAGAGAGAGATGGGGAGAGCGAGCGAGGGAGAGAGATGGGGAGAGCGAGCGAGGGAGAGAGATGGGGAGAGAGAGATGGAGGGAGAGAGCGAGAGAGAGATGGAGAGAGAGAGAGATCTTTTTTTAGATTGCTAATACTTGTATTAATGCTTAATTTCTGTTCTCCGTGCTCTCAGTAATCAGTGAAAGTGAAAGTGAAGTAAAGGTTTGCTCAGACAGACAGAAGGTGGAATCTGTTCCCACACTTTCATCATCATCAGCTCTGAATCCCGAATGTTTTTATTAAACTGTGATTCGTGTGTCTCCTGATAAAATAGAGTTAAAATAGCCAATAAAGACACTTGAAATGACCTTAGACAAGTGTGCGTTGGAGGTCAAGGAGACGGATCTGTTTCTCTGAACACGGCGCGAGGTTTTCTAAACCACTCCGTCCTCCCTGTTCCTCGTCCTCGTCCTCCCTGTTCCTGGTCCTCGTCCTCCCTGTTCCTGGTCCTCGTCCTCCCTGTTCCTCGTCCTCCCTGTTCCTCGTCCTCCCTGTTCCTCGTCCTCCCTGTTCCTGGTCCTCGTCCTCCCTGGTCCTCGTCCTCCCTGGTCCTCGTCCTCCCTGGTCCTGGTCCTCCCTGGTCCTGGTCCTGGTCCTTGTCCTCCCTGGTCCTCGTCCTCGTCCTCCCCGTTCCTCATCCTCCCCGTTCCTCGTCCTCCTTGTCTTCGCCACAGCTATAGCGTGAGAAACAGCTTAACAGCCTTTAGCATGTCCACACAGTGTGTGTGTGTGCGCGCGCCTTGTGGCTGAAGACTCATAAAACTAGGAGGCGGAGCTTAATTTCCCCCGAAGCGTTAAATTCCTCCCTGTAGTAAAGAGCCAGTGTGCGCGAGTGCTGCGATTCTGTGATATAATCACGCTGTAGCAGCTGCTGATTAAAGGTTTGTGTTTATTGGTGAGGTTATTATCTATACAACCGTAATCTGCTTATTACGACCCACGTGTCCTCAGTGGTGAAAACGGTGAAACCGTGCCTTTAAAGTCTCCAGGCTCACACACCAAAGAATCGCATTTCAGGCCTTCTAGTAACGAAAGCTATCGGAGCGAACGAAAGCTGCCCAAGCAAGCGAAGGCCACTCTAGAGAGCACCAGCTAGCCTAGCATAAGCGATATAAGGCGAGCTTTTAGACAGAGATTTTGATGAGTGAATGAATAAAGAGCAAAAATTTAGGGGAAAAAAAAAAGGTTTACTGTAGGACTGGGACATTTAGGGATTTTCGAGCGCTAAGCTGCGTCTTCCAGGGAGTTTCCTGAGTTACTTTCATAAATAAAACCGAAAAGTTTACATGCTGCTTAAAACCAGGTACAGGTGAAGGGAAAGGGCTGAGGTTGGGGCTGTAGTGTGTCATATTAACATGGTCATGTGACTAATCGTGTTAGCATGCAAGCAGATAAGCGTGTGTGTGTGTGTGTGTGTGTGTGTGTGTGTGTGTGGTAACAGACTGACACGCTGTACGGTTGCTCTGTCATTGCCTCCGACTCAGATAAAGCCGCGTAACACCTTCGTCCTCATCCTTCCTGCTTTCTTTCCCTTTCTCTCGAAGTTTTCACTTCACCTGAGGGACGAGAGTCGTGACTTTAACTTTAACCGTCTGAAACTAACGCGCGTGACGGGACGGAGCCGGGCGCAGAGGAATCGTGCGGCTCAGAAGGCCACCTGCGCCGCTGTGAGTCACTTCTCTCTCTCGCGCTTAAGGACGCGCTGCTTCTGTTTCATTTCAGCTGTAACGAGTTTCACTCTTTTTTTTTTTTTAAATCAGAGTAATATAAAAGCATAAACCTTTACAGCAGCGAGTGTTCATCTGTGCGTTCAGACTCGGGTAGGAAGGCGGACTTTAGAACTGCGTTACGTCAGAGCTGATTCGCACGATCTGCTTTCGGATCTTTAATCTCTGACGTGGTCGCTGTAAACCTGTTATTCGTTTCGTACTACAGCCGAGACGACGTAGCGTAGCGTCGACTTCATGACGAGTCATGTCGGAGACGTCGTCGGTGTCTTTGATATATTTTTATTTATTTATTTTTATAAGCATTAGAAACTCGGATTGAAATGTTCAAATGATAGTTAAGCAACATCGCACAAGAAGGAGCGCGGTTATACTGAAATAATCTCGTTCTATAAACAACATCGAGTTAAGTGACGTTTCAGACGCGAATGTTTTATTTAAAAAATAAAAACGAGGCGATCGCCTTTATCTAGGGCTTCTTCGGTGTGGGTGCAATATCGCGCAGGCGATCGATCGAAGCTCACATCGATTTTTGTACATTCCAGTTAAAGGTGTTTGCGGTTAAACCGGCGTCCTTTCTACCTTTTCATCTGCATCTGATGAGCTTTCAGATCTCAAGTCAAACGTTACGGTCACGAAAAAGTTTCGTTCGCCGCACGCGCCGTCGATGGAGACGGTTTCATAACCATGGTAACCGTTTCGAACTGAGAAACGTAGTGAACACAGACGAAATACATTTCACATACAAAATATATAAAAAGATACGTTTTTCACGTTCAGCATTAAGTAAGTTAAGTAAGTGGAAAAAACTAAAACAAACTTCACACCAAACATCGTTTTGGCTGATTGACTTCGTTTGGTGTAAAAAAGAAAGACCTCATTCTTCTAAATTTTAACTTTTGGTCAAACGATGAGTTTTAATAGCCGACTGAGGAAACCCTTTCCCAGAGATGAGGAGTGTTTTTGGAAGACGTCTGTACTAGCAGAGCGTTCACGCTGGATCCCACATCGCCCGCTGTCTCTCTCTCTCTCTCTCTCTCTCTCTCTCTCTCTCTCTCTCTCTCTCTCTCTCTCTCTCCGGAGCGTCCGTGTTTACTCAGCCCCAACTCCTGACAAAAACCCGACCACAGTCCTTTCCATCTGCTTTCCAAATGTGTGTTTTGTTTTTTGTTTTGTTTTGTTTTGTTTTTTGCGAAAGCCGCCGCGCTGCCATTGTGGCTTTCCACATGCAAAAGCTGAGCCCTGAGCTCTTGTTCTGTTTGTTTTTTCCGAGGCCCCGGCGCGTCCTCCGCCTTTCAGGTGTAACAAAGACGAACGAACGCACTCGTCCTGGAGGCAAACCGTCTGTCGCTCACGGTCATCATTCCACCACCGTGTATCGATCACAGGGATGTGTTTAACCACTGAAACAAAAAAGGGAAGGGGAAAATAAAAAAAAGAAAAGAAAACACGCTCCCGGCTCTACCACTTTTATCTGAGAACTCCATGTGTTTTACGCTTCTCCAGTCTGCACGTGTCGGCGCCAGATTTCCGAAAAAACTTTAAAGAAAAAAAAATTCCAGCTGCTTCCGTTCGGTTCCATTTAGTTTGGAATGATTTAAAACCATTATAATACTGACGATATGTCAGAAAAGTGTACCGTGACCTAAACGATCGCAATATCATTGATATCGTATCGTCATACCTCTACCTCACGTTAGAGGCGTTTCAGCTGAAAATTCCAGATGTTTACGCGCACCGTGCGATTCTGTGAGGAAGACATTGAGTAGCATCTCTGGGCCGCGGACCCTCCGCACATCTCCAAGTCTTTGCGGAGCTTAATCCCAGAGATGATTGAAGATTAATTTAAAGTCACTTCCGGTAGCGTTTCATTAAAGGCGTCGTACGAGTGCCGTATTTGCGTTCGGGGCTGTTTGCTTTTGGCTCACGAGGCCACGCTGTGTCCATTTTGTTTCCTTCCTCGGGGGCGAAGCGTTACTCAGACTGGGTGGTCGGTTTTCAGCGGTGATTATCGGTGATGTATGAGCGGCCTCGGGCCGGAGACTGGAATGTTCCTGGTTATACATCACTGAAGGGGGAAAAACGTGTTTCAGAATGTGAGCTAAAGAGCCAGCGTTGGGGCTGAAATGACGATCTAGAAATTGCGTCACTGTGCACTTCTGAGATACATCTTTTTATAACATTTAAAAAAAATTTCAAATTGTCACCACCACTGATCGGAAGAATGGTAGGTTTGTACTGGTCTGAATCTTAAAAAAAATAGTTTTGCTGAATAATTTTGTTCTTGTGGACGTTATATAAAAGTATCAACCCCCAGTTAGAGCTCTGCGATCATACGCCAGCTACCGATCCGGCTTCCTCTGAGACACGTGAAGTCTGCATCTTTTTTGGAAAGCTGCTCCCTCGGAGGAAAGTGCTATCTGCCCTCTTCCACATACACGAGCTCACGGATGGCTACGATTGGCTGCTGTCACCGTGACTGACAGGAGAAAGAGAGCATGCCCCGCCCACCCAGAGAGCACGGCAGATCGTGGCCGTGGCTCAAATCTCTGGATGATAGAGCGAACACTTTTTTTCTGTTCAACTCTGTTTTTAAAAAAATGTTTTTTCCTGCAGTTCATTAGCAAACTTGTACATGTCTTCAAGCACATATCGCATTAACCACGAAGATCTGACATAGTAATGCGATATACGTCAGATATCGTCTACCGATGGATCGGCGAGCTAACCCAGTCTGAACAAATTTCAGTCGAATGCATCAAAATACATTTAAATATATTAAGTATACTATAGCTACTTTTTAACAGAAGAATTGCCTCAGCTTGCAATGGATTTTGGGAAAGTTTTTAGCCAGAGACGATAGTCATGGGGTAACGCATAACACTCAACATAGTGGCTGTAGTACATAAGCCCCTCCCCTCCTGTAAACAGAGCCAATCGCCTTGCCGTGTGTTCACTCGCGTTGACACAGTAGTGGAAAATATTTTAAAAAGTACGTAATATTTCTGAGTAAATGTTCTTGATCACTTTAGTTATGCTTGATGTCCCAAAGCTAACAAGCGAGGGAAGAATATAGCTAGTTTAGCATTCAGAAATGTCTGAAACTCGTCACGTTACCACGCGCCGACGTTGCGCCGTCAGTCTGACTTCGCGCTCTGTCATTAAAGCTTTGATTTTGCTAACTTAAGCAAAAGTCAGATAGTCGACAGCATACATAAAAGAAACTTTAATCTGTTAGTAGAATGGCTTCAAGTTACAAACCAGCGCGTTCAAGCCATCATGCCACCAGACTGCTGTTTTTATGTTTTGTAACTGATTGTAACTGATTTTTTAAAATCGATTTTAAAAACCATACAGTATAGCGTCGGTAAACCCGATGTTCATTCCCAGTTATGTTCCTGATATGATGGTTAATGCTAGTCAGCATGTTTTTAAACAGCTTTGCTGTAAGTGTGGAGTTTATTATCCAGTGACCTGTTTTGCGTATTTCAGTATTTCTTTCGTGCTATGCGTTTTCTCTGAAAGCCCAAATCATTCATCGTATGCCAAGTTTACATAACGGTTGCCCTTCTGGATCACGGCCTGCGTGTGTATGTACTTTTGCTGGAAACCCGAGCATTTGGTGATGTAATCGGATGAGACGAGACGAAGCGAGACGAAGCGAGGCGAGCGGCGGTCCTGAAAACACCCGAGTGATCGTTGAACCTCTCGCGTACGTATGGCAGCAATCAGCAGGGTTACAGAGCGAGGAGTGTTCGGCTCACTGAGGAGAGCGTGGATGTTTTGATAAACGCAGGGTCAGTGCTATTCTCAGCCCGTGTCCCGATGAGCTGATTACACGACTCGGCCTTAACCTCTGGACATCGGCTCGCAATAAAGAAGGATTACACGTGCAAGCGAGACGTGGATCTGTGGGTGTATTCAGCGAGTTATGGCATTGTCATAAAGGCTTTTAGTGCTTTTAGTGCCTTTGATTGGTCTCCATTATGATACCGAGGTTTCCTTTAGTTAAAGCTGATGGACACTTGGCTAAACAGAAGGTCTGAAATGACTGAAACAAAACGGGCTTATTGTATTTTACACCACAGCACAGTCGAATTCTTGACTTTGTGGCCAAGTGTGGTGACCCAGACTCGGAATTTGTGCTCTGCATTTAACCCATGCACACACACACACACACACACAGTAGTGAACACACACGCACACACCCGTGAACACACACCCGGAGCAGTGGGCAGCCATTTTAGCTGCGGCGCCCGGGGAGCANCGGACCCGAGACTCGAACCCACCACCTTCAGGTTCACCTTCGGGTTACAAGGCCGACTCTCAGACCATTAGGCCACGCCTGCCCCGTAACGTAGTAGTCCCGCCTGTAATCCAAATCACGGGTCTATATCAACGCGCTCGCTCTAGTACGTCATCGTTTCTATAGCAACCGCTCATTCACAGCGAACAGTCCACATAAAAAACGCGTGTATTCGTTGTTCTGCAAGCAGACGTTTATTTAACATTTACAGAAGGAGTCTCCAGCGTCGTCGCCTTGTAACAGTCCGCAAGTTTTCCGACATCTTCAGGACGGAGGAGTTTACGCTCTTCGCGGTTTCTCGGTAACATGACGCGTCGGGAATGAGCATTTGTAGCTGCTATAACGTAAGTGAGAACAGGAACTCGGTTGTTTCCTGGACAATCGCCAGCATTTGACGTGACAACAAACCGATTAAAAATGAAAAATGGCGTCATTCTTGAATT
>CM074956.1:22424317-22426817 GCA_037577455.1 Pangasius macronema
TTTGTCCTTCATATCTCACGTCTGTATTTAAAGTCAAACCTGCTCGCTCTCTCCGCTTCTGTTTAATACACGTTCCTTAACTGTTTAACACGTGATCAGGGAAGATTTATGAATATGCATGAATATGCAAATCTAATGTGGAGGAACCTGAAAATGAATGAGTGTAAGGTAGTTCTTGTTTTTTTTTTTTCTTCAGTCACACTTCTGTGATGGCAGCTGTCTTGTCGTTCCAGCTGTTGCTTTCTCTCTCTGTCATGCTCGTTACACACAATAAAAGTGTGTGTGTAGTGTGTGTGTAGCGTGTGTGCTTCCTGTGTGTGTAAGGGACAGAATGGTGGAGGTAAAACATGGCCTGATTTACAAACCAAATATTCTGTCTCTGAAGCAACGAAGCTTGACCATAGCTAGTACAGTGTGTGTGTGTGTGTGTGTGTGTGTGAGAGACAGGATGCCTGAAAGTGATCATACACACCTCTCTGTAGGGGTTCTCACCTGATCTGACCCCACTCCCTCTCCGTGTAACCCTGACCGATGTGTTAGTTTTGGTTTTACTCTGCCTCTTTGTGGACCTGTAAATTCTCGCGACCCGTGAGCAGGGTTTTCCCCGGTGTAGGCGCTGCACACGGCGGCGAAGTAGGCGGATGGTGGCTTGTCGTCAGTTTCCTCTCGCTCGCATAACCGTCAATAAATGAACTACCGTGAACGAGTACAGGTGGGACGGATGTGGCGAGCTGGGTAACCGCTATCGATCTGTTCATGAATTTATCAATTTGCATAAATGCAGATTTGTTGTTGTTGTTGTTGTTTAATAGTACAATGCGGTGTCCCTCAAGGTTCAGTTTTAGGCCTGGTATCGTTGTCTCTTGTCAAATGATAATCTTTAATAATCATATCATCATTACAGATGCATCAACACCATTTTTTTTTCAGACCAATAAATAAAAAATAAATACTTATAAATACTTTTAGGGGCGTTAGGGGGAATCTCGGGACATTTTATTTAGCTCTGTCTGTGTTGGTTGCTGTGATGTGCTGCTTAGTGACGAACTCCTCATACTGGTTTATTTATTTATTTGTTTTTTGGTTTAAGATGTTTCGGTCTCTCTCTTCCCACCGCCTCTGTTTTTCTGTTTTTAAGTTTATTTTAATTTAAACATAATTTAATCTTGGCCAATTCCCACCCACCAGCCAGATCATACAACAGCTGCTCAGTGGGGAGGGGCGAAGGCTAACGCTCTCGGAGGAAAGCGCTATCTACCGTCTTCCACATACACGAGCTCACAGACACCCATGATGGCGCTACTAGGGCTGTGATTGACAGGAGCGAGGGAGTAAGCCCCTCCCACCCTTTGGCAGTACGCCATCACGCGAGAGGAGTCTCCCTCTGCAATTCAGGACGTGAATGAACCTGTCAGTCACAGACTTTAAATAAACAATTAAATTATTTTATTCACGTTCTCGTAAAATTCTCAAAAGGCATTCGCGATTAAATATTTTAGAGACATTTAATAGACATGCGTATTAAGAAATACTTCCACTTCCATTGACACCCGTATTAAGAAAAAAAATATTTATTTATAAATACACAGACGAAACACATCAGAGAAAGAGCAGAACGCGTTGAGGGAAGTTATTAACGTTTCTTCCGTGTCGTCCAGACGGAACTATATGTCAGTGGTACGAGCCAGGATGAAAGCTTCCTGATTGGTCAGGGCTACATGGCTGCCGCTTCTAATTTGCATAAAGCTGAAACCGGCTCAGTGTTTCTCGCCAGTCACTATCCCACAATCCTTTGTGCTTTGGTCTCGCCGCTCCTCGTCGGGGTGAAGAATCCGCGTACAGCGGACATCTAGCCAAAGTGCAGACGCTGGCGAAAGGGAGTGGGCGTGTCCCAGTGCTCAGTGCTCGCTGAACTGAAGCGCTCTCCTCTCACACTTTGTATATAATGTCATATCACAATACTACACGATCGTCATCGATACAAATATTACATCATCACGTACCTATGTGAGTAGCATCACGCCTATCGGAGGCGTGGCCTAAAGAAGATCTACGGTGCTGTTAAGTATAAACGGCGTTACCGAGACAAACCAGCAGCATCTGTTGCTCGTTAGCATCGTGATAAGAATGAGAAAGAGAGAGAAATAAGAATGATCGTCAGAAACCGAACGCGTTCACAGCACCATCCCTTTAAAAAAACAAACAAAAAAAAATACCAGCTTAATGAATCTACTCAAAATAAAAGCGCTCAGGTGGAACAAAAGCGTAAAACCTGCAGAGCTTAGCGAGCAGGCTTTTCCTGTCAGTCCTGTGTGCCGTAACAGATGTGCAACAGCGAAAACATTCTCGTAGGCGTCGATATTTGTACATTTTTTAAATTGCCGTAACTGTCTGACTTTTAGCGATTTCGTAAAACATGCTTTGAAGACCATAATGTTTTTTTTTTTTCTATTTTAAACAAGTCGCTTGACGTCTTAGCTCAGAGACAGATTCCAGATTC
>CM074956.1:22431817-22439646 GCA_037577455.1 Pangasius macronema
TGTCCTGCCTGAGGTTCTTTGATCCTGACATCCAGCCTGGGGCTTCTTCCATCCAGCCATCCAACCACAGGCTTTTCCAACCCAGACCTTCAGCATGGGTCTTCTCTTGAGCGTAACCTGACACAGCCCATACAGCCATTCAGCTGTACTTTTGTCTGCTGGACAGATGGTCTGATATCTGCCTACAGATTGCTTTGGTACAATAAAGAGTTCATGGTTGCCACAATCACTGTAAGATGCCCTGAACCTGTGGCTGCAAAACACGCCCAAATCATCACTGCTGCACCACCATGCTTGACAGTGGGCATGAGGTGTTTGTGGTGATATGCCAGATTTAGCTTTCACTAAACATGGTTCTGTGCATGATGACAAAACATCTGCACTTTTGTCTCATCTGTCCAAAGGACATTGTTCCATAAAAGTTGAGGTTTTGTTTTGATGTAATACTGCAAACCTTGTAAAAGAGGCTTCCTCTTATGGCGACCATAAAAGCCATACTCGTTAAGTCTTTTTCTCATAATGTCATGAACCTCAACACTTAATATCCTAACTTAACCCTGGAGATCCCTCTTGGGTTCTTTGGAGTTTCTCTGATCATCAGATGGTTTGACCTTGACGTGAATTTGCTGGGACGTCCACTCCTGGGGAACCATTCTTGAACGTTCTCCATTTTTTTAAGAATCCGTCTCAGTGTAGAGTGTTGGATTTGAAATTCCTTCCCAGACTGATAAGGAGCAACTCTGAGATCATTGCTCCTGGCTGCAAATTACCTCAATAATTGATGTAGAACTAGTTATATTTTTACACATGCCTTATACAATATGGGCTTATTTTTGTGCTAGACGAGAATATCATATCGTTACTGATTACATTTTGGCGTTGATGTGAATATGGTCAAGGTAAATTTGAAAAGTATTTGAGACCAAATAATTAACTAGAAGGACTAGAAGGAGGCACCACACTGGTGTCAATTTCTACTTGTTTGGTAAATAAATAATGACACAGTAGAATTTATATGCTGTTTGTTCTCTCATGTGAGATTTACTACTAAGTTTAGGGCCGGATGAGGACCAGATGATTTTGGGAAAAGTGTTTGTGTTTTATTATTTGCTAGGTACCATCCCATAATCGTAACATCGTTCTTCGTTGACAGTCTTACAGCGTACAATTCGACACTCCGATAATCCGGAAATTCCGCTGCGGTTTGGGGAACTCTGCGGAGAACGAGTGCTCTCGAGGGTGTAACCTGACACTCTTTATATCTCTGTCTCTCCCACACACACACTGCTTTCCTCTATGCCGGAGGTCTGTGTGGTGGGAGTGCGGTGGTGTCATGTCAGTTTCTAGCATGGCTGAAATGATAATGTAGCATTTTCAGAGCTGCGTCACACGCTGTGACATTCAAACCGGAGATCACTGCGGAACAGAGCGGCGTTATTGTCTCAGGGTTACGACTGCGCTTATCGCGACTGCGTTTAACCTTCCTGCAGCGCTCACTACCGTACTGATGTACTGTCTCATCGCCCACGCACCATCTGCTTGACTTTCACAGCAGTATAAGAGAAACTTTGATTTTCTGGATGAAAATGACACAAAGTTCTTCTTCAGGCTTGGGGATCATCCTGAAGGAAGGGAGAAATGAAAATTAGAGATTTGTATAGCGCCTTTAACAATGAACGTTGTCTCAAAGCAGCGTTACAGAACATAAGAAACAGAAAAACATGTAAACAAACAAAAACAGTCCTAGAAGTTAGACAAAATTATCCCTAGTGAGCCTGGGGCTTCCACATCACTGGCCAAGCTGGAGGCATTCTTCCTTCCAGTCTGGGGCTCCTTCTGTTCAGGTTAGGGTTTCTTTCTCTAGCGACCCCGAAGAGGGTAGGTCCCTGAGAGCTTCTTCTGTCCAGCTTAGGGCTTCTTTTCTGTCCATTCTGGGCATCCAATCCACTAACCAGACTGGAGCCTGTTCTGTCTAACCTGGGGTCTGTTCTGTCCAGCTTGGGACTTCGTCTTTTTTTTTTTCTAGCCAAGGGCTGCTTTTGTCCAGCTGGGGACTTTTCTGTCCATCTTGGGGCCTTCATTCCACTAGCCAGAATAGGGCTTGGGGTTTTCTTTCATTCAGCCTGGGATATTTTCAGTTCAGTCTGGGGCCTCCACCTCACTAGCCAGACTGGGTCTTCCTTTTTTTCCTTTTTTATTCACCCTTGAATTTCTTCTGTCCATTCTGCAGGCTCTTTTCTCTAGCCTGGGGTTTCTTCTCTTTAGCCTGAGAGTTTTTACGTCCATCCTGGGACCTCTTCTGTCCAGCATGAAATCTCTCCTATCTACCCTGGGGCTTTCTCTAGCCAAGGCTCTGCTTTATTCGCTCACAGTTATGACCTTCAAAAGTTTGACCACAGATGTATTTGATGACCTCAGTGTCTATTAATGACTGTATGAGAAACACACACACTAATCTGTTTGCCTTATTACAGATCAACACCGAGCATAGTTGAGTGTTTTGTGTGTGTGTGTGTGTGTGAGAAAGTCTGAATGTGAGCCTCTCAGTGTATTACAAATGCTGCTTATTCACACCTCTCACTCTGTGTGTTGCATTTACGTCGTCCCACTGAATAAAGTGTGTGAACTCACTACCTGAATGCCCTTACGTTACATAGAGAAATCTAACATCACCCGAGAGATGTGACGAGAGACAGAGGGGTGAGAACTAACACACACGCACTCTAAAACACACACACACACTCACACACTCATTTTGTGTGATAAGAATTATGGATCTAGGGTAATCCACAAATTGTAAATCGAAGAACCATAAATCACCTGAGTAATAAAAAAGGTTCTTTAAAATTTAAAATGACCGAGAAAGAGAGGTGGGAATAGAGAGAGAGAGAGAGAGAGAGAGAGAGAAGACTGCGATGGAGAGAGTAAAGCAAAAGGGAGGGAGATAGAAAGTGAGAGAGAGAAATGTGGGAGAAAGAAAAACAGTGAGTGGGAGACAAATAGAAAGAGAGAGAGGAAAAAGGAGTTCCTTTCTGTACACACACACATACACACACACATCAGGGCCTGTGTGTGTGTGTGTGTGTGAAAGAGTGTGCATGTAAAACATGTGCAAACTTGAAACCATGATTTAGCCCTCTAAAGCGCAGCCTGGTGCTTCATGTGTCTATCCTGGGGCTTTTCTGCCCAGCCTCGGTCCTCTATCATCCATCCCAGGGCTTTTCTTGTCCTGAACTGGGCCTCCTTTAGCCTGAGGTATTTTACATCTAGCCTGGACCTTCCTCTGTCCAGCCAAGAGCTTCCTTCATCTAGTCTGGGGCTTCTCCCATCTCCATCCAGGTTGCAGTTTATCCTATCCAGCCCAGGATCTCCTCTGTCCCGAGGCCTCTTTTGTCCAACCTGGGACTTCTAACACCTAGCCTTTGGCCTCTAAGAACCATCATGGGACCTCTCCCTTCCAGACTCCTTCTCTTGCTTTGGGCTTTTTAAGATCTCTCATGTTCAGCCTGGGACTTCTCCCACTGAGCCTTTTTCTCCTTAATTTGGCCACCTGTCAATTCCCACCCACCAGCCTGGGGTCCTGGGTCTCCTCTGTCCTTCCCAGGACTTTGTCTCTCCAGCTTACTGTTTCTTCCGTCCATCCCAGGGCCTGAGGCTTTTCACATTCAGCCTGAAGCCGCTTTTGTCCAGCCTGGGACCTCTCCCATCTAGCCTGGGGCTTTTACTGCTCTGTCTGGGATTTCTAACATCCAGCCTGGGGCTTCTAACGGGCCATATGAACCATCACGTGACCTCTCTTCTCCATAATGGGGCCTTGCTTGTCCAGCCTGGGACCTCTCCCTTCTCTCCCTTACAGCCATGGGTTTCTTCTATCCTGAGGATTTTTCTGTTCAGCCTGAGGCCTCTATTATCCAGTCTGGGACCTCTCTCACCTAGCCCGGGGTTTTTAATGCCCATCCATGGGCTTCTAATGTAACGGCATGGGGCTTCTACATACCATCCTTGGGCCTCTAACAGCCATGGCTCTATATAGCTGGAAAAACACATACACACACACACACACACACATATATATATATATATATACACACACACACACACGCCCGATCTGTGTCTCTAAAACTGCTCAGTGTTTTCCCAGGCGCTCAGAGTTGCTATAGGTTACCTGCCTCTCCCAAATGCAGGTGTGTGTGTGTGTGTGTCTGTGTGTGTGTGTCTCCACCAACACACACACATACATTTCCTGTTTGGCAGGAAGCCTTCAGAAGCTGCAGGGGTTAGCAATACACTGCCATGTGTGTTGTGGGGTCGGGTATGCATGCATGTATCCCGTTAATGGTGTGTGTGTGTGTGTGTGTGTTCTCATTTAGTTCTTAGCATAACCAACAGTATCAGGTGTGTTGTGTTGGAACGGTATTATTGTGGATTAGCTGTTGAGACATTTGTCACACTGCAATCTCTATTCGAGGCAATGACCTTTTTTTGTGTGTCTGTCCGTCTGTGTCCGTCTGTGTGGCAGACACACACACACACACACACACACACACACTCACACAAACATGCAGCTTCCTGTGATCTCCCAGAGGCTATGGTGAGGCTGAACAGGAAATGACATAATGATGTGTGTCTAAGAAAAGTGAAAGGGGGACTCACAATTTGTAATAAGTGTTTACACCACCGTGCTGTTGAATCCTGGACTGTGATTGGTCAGAAGGTGTTGATTAATTTTCTATAACAGCAGCTCGGACAGAAGTGCAGCTGCAACTCACAGGTTTATATTAATTATCGTTTCTATGGTAACCCTTACATACGAGCTGACCGGTGAGTTACGGGTCAGTGCTCGTATCTTTAATTACAACTTCAACTGTAGAGAATTTGCTTAAAAACTAACAATTTCTCAGAGACAGAGTTTTCAGTACACACACATTTGTGTCTGTGGTTTATAGAAGAACCTAAAATCTGCGCACACATTAAAACATTTACATTTATTGTGCATATTTTCTTACTCCACAAGCTGTTAGCGCACAACAAAACACAGCAGACGGAGGCTTTTTTTTTAAACCAAGCATGCTATGGAAACCTCCCCAGGCAGAATCATAACATTGTGGTGAACTATATATTTCTCTCTCTCTCACACACACACACACACACACACACACACACACACACATTTCCCTCTCACATCTAATCCCTGAATACAGGGAAGCAAAATGTCAACATGGTACAGTCCATTTAACATACATTCTTTATAGTGCTAAAGTCTCTGCTGCATTACATTCCCACTGAAACACACACACACACACACACACACACACACACACACACACACACACACACACCATAGCCAGTCTGTGGGAAAAATAGTTTAAAATGTTTTCATTGCCCAAGAATCGACAAAAAAATGCTTAAGCCCACCTGTACAAGGACAGAAGCTTTGAATATGCAAAAATCTGCAAATTTGAAAACATCCTCGTGACCTCCTGCCATTCAAGGTAGCATAGTATCACTGACATCAGCAAAATTATACCTTTAAACGAGTGTAATACACCTTTAAACCGGAGTTATATACCCTTCAACCAGAAAATTCACCTTTAAACCGGTGTAACATACATTTAAACCAGTGTAATGTACATTTAAACCGGTCTATCCTACCTTTAAACCAGTATAAAATACCTTTAAACCAGTGTAACATACATTTAAACCGGTGTATCCTACCTTTAAACTGGTGTAACGTACCTTTAAACCGGTGTAACGTACCTTTAAACCAGTGTAACATATATTTAAATCGGTGTAACGTACCTTTAAACCAGTGTAACATATATTTAAATCGGTGTAAAATACCTTTAAACCAGTGTAACATGCATTTAAACCAGTCTAATGTACCTTTAATATACCTTTATTCATAACAATGTAGTGCATGTTCCTGTTGTAATAGGATTTACTTAACAATTCATTCTATAAGTAACAGCAGTTGAGCTCATATAAGAGCACATAGTGTGTGATGATGTACACAGATAATTACTAATTAATTTGTTTTAAAGTTCCTCTCAGCAGGTCTGAGATCAGGGACGTGTTCGTCTCTAAACGCGGCGGTGTTTCAGTATGGCGTCCACAGCGCAGGCCAGATTGTCCACGTATCCATCAGCGGTAACCGTAGTGTGTCTCTCATCGCTCGGCCTACACACACACACACACACACACACACAGTAGAGAGAGAAAGTCATATCATCATATTCCTTCAGTATTATATTTACAAGATTTTATTTTCAACCCCTTCCTTATCTGACAGGTTCCTATACACACAGTCTCCTCCGAAAGTATTGGAACAGCAAGCACAATTCTTTTCTTTTTGCTAAACATTGAAGACATTTGGGTTTGAGATCAGAAGATGAATATAAGATGATAAGACTTATATCTAGAACTATATCTAGACTTAGAACATGGCGGCTTTGGTGGGAGAACCACTCGACTCTTAACGTGAGCAAAAGTATTGGAACAGATAGACTTAACGTCAATAACACTAAATATTTGGTTTCACGTCTCTTGCTCGCAATAACTGCATCAAGCCAAAGACCCAGTGACATCACCGAACTGCTGCATCCTTCTTTTGTGAAGCTTTTCTCCCTTCAGTCTCCTCTTCAGGAGGTGAAATGCTGCTCCACAGGGTTAAGGTCTGCTGATGGACTTGGCCAGTTTAAAACCTTTCACTTTTCCCCCTGATGAAGTGCTTTGTTGTCTTGCCGAATGATGAAGATCCTCCTAATAAGTTTGGATGCATTTCTCTGTAAATTGTCAGACTTAATGTTTCTGTAGACTTCTGAACTCATTCTGCTGCTACCATCATGAGCTCCATCATCAATAAAGATTAGTGAGTCTGTTCCAGAAGCAGCCATGCAAGCCCAAGCCATGACACTACCTCCACCATGCTTGAACCATGAGCTTGTATGTTTTGGATCATGAGCAGATCCTTTCTTTCTCCACACTTTGGTAGAGGTTCATCTCGGTTCCAGAGCTTTTGTGGCTCATCTCTGTATTTCTTTGTGAATTCCAATCTGGACTTCTGGTTCTTACTGCTGATGAGAGGTTTGCATCTTGGGCCTAAAATTTCTGCTCTCAAAGTCTTCTTCTAACAGTGGACTATGATACCTTCACCCCAGCCCTGTGGAGGTTGTTGGTGATGTCACTGACTGTTGTTTTGGGGTTTTTCTTCACAGGTTGTTAATACACCAGTGATTCCAAATTGTTGTATTTTTCTATTCCCAGTGCTTATGCAATGGCTCTGTTCGACTTTCCCTCTTTTCTCAGCTCCACAATGGCTTGCTTTTCTCCCATAGGCAGCTCTCTGGTCTGCATGTTGGTTTATCCTTTTCAACAACAAATGCAGTCTTCACAGGTGAAACTCAGGGCTCAAACCAAGAGTAGACATTCAGAGATATTAATTGTTTAAACAATCGATTTAACAAGGCTCACCTGGGCAATAAGTAACACCTGTCAGTCACATGTTCCAATATTTTTGATCACTAGAAGAATGCGTGGGTTCAAACAAATGTATATGTGGCAGCGGGGGCGTGGTCGAGGGTAAGCTACGGATGGAGAGGCAGAGGGTTGAACCAGCAGGTGAAGTGTGATGATTCTCACCTGTGTGTGATCACGCTGAGCTTACCTGTGCGTTTACCCTATTACACTGACTTTACCTGTGCGTTTACCCTATTACACTGAGCTTACCTGTGCGTTTACCCTATTACACTGAGTTTACCTGTGCGTTTACCCTATTACACTGAGCTTACCTGTGCGTTTACCCTATTACACTGAGCTTACCTGTGCGTTTA
>CM074956.1:22470785-22480785 GCA_037577455.1 Pangasius macronema
CCCAAAGAAGAAGTTCCTTGCGGCCTGAGCGATGTCTCCTTTCAGTGGAATTTCTGAATAAGGTGTTTACATGTAACAACTTTCCGATTAAAACAGGCATATTCCAGAGACAAGAATCGGAATTTGGGGAATCAGAATATCGTCTTAATCTGAATCGGGCAATCGGATTGCGGCGTTTACATTCACGGCCAATCAGAATATCGCCAAATACGGATTAATATCGGACTGATGTGGATATAAACGAAGGCAATGAGACAACCTGACCTGGGATAGCATCAGAGATGATGGCATACTCTTTTGTTTTTGTAGGAATCTTGAAATTTTTAAGGAATTGTGACTATGATAAAAGTAATCCTTGCTCATTAAACAACTGAAAAACTGAGGTTTTTTTTTTTCCCATTATCACACCAAACATTTATTTTTGCACAAGATATCCGTGTTATTCCAAACTTAACACCGATTTTGGTGAGAAATTGTAGAAAAGATAACTGCACAGCCCGTATCGCCTGGGATTTGTTTTCAATAGAAAATTTACATTAGATTTATTTAAAAAAAAAGAGTTAAGTAAAAATAACAGGAAAACGTCCATCCACTATCTTAGCTTTTAATAAATTCAAACATCCATTTTATAATTTTTTTTTTAAATCTGTGAAATCTAATACCCCAAAGCCTCCATGTTCTTTAACATATCATATTTTTTTAGTAAGTTGTTTTTTTTCCGCGATATAAAGTCAGAAATAGACTTCCTCCTTCCTCCTTGCGCGCGCGCACACACCCCCAGGCCGTCGCAAATCGTCTACTTCTTGCGTCATCCGACCCACGTGACTCTCTCTAGACCCTGCGGCTCGGCAGTGCGCATGCGCAGAAAACCGAGAGGAAAATTACGCAGCGCAGGCATCTCTCTCTCTCTCCCGGGGTAAGTGGCTCACTTTTATAAAAAGAATAAAATACTAGCGAGAGGTTTTTTTTTTTAAATTCGTTCATGAGTTTATCTTGATGTGAATCGTCTTGATATGAGGTTTGTAATGAAGCTGGGAAGTGAGATACTGAAGATGGATGAGTGGCCGCATGGACCTGCTGCTCCATCAGCTGCTCCACAGCCACATCATCACCTCTATAACGCTTTATAACGCTTTGTAACGCACAGATACACGGCTTATGCCTGTCATAAGCACGCAGCTCACTGGCCAGATCAGCTGCGTCAGAGGATGAGGAAAATCTAACACCAGTGATCTTATCCGTGATCAGAAATGCAGCGTTACACGTCTGTAACATCTGGATGGACATATTAATTAACGTGTGTGTGTGTGTGTGTGTGTGTGTGTTTTGCAATGTGGACTCATACAGCTTTCTGTGATGTAGAATAACCTAGCAGCTCGTGCAGGGTTTATATTAAACTAACCACTAAACCAGTGTTTAACTTTAAAAGTTGTTTTCTTTTGGCTCGGTGAGAAGGTTAGAGCCGGACTAGAAGTCTCCTGATGACGTCACAAACTTATTTGCATATTCGTTAGATCATCAGGATCATTTGCATAGCTAAAAATTTTACACCAAGAACGAGTCTTTTTTTTGCCGAAGGCACTCCGTGTCCTGCTGTTACAGGAAAATAATCAACAGCGAGATGGTGTTGTTGATGATGATGAGGCAGAGTCACAGTCAGGGCTGGACGTTGATTATTTTCCTGTAACAGCGCATCATGAAGTGTTTTATTCCTCTTCTGTGATGAGCTGTTACTGTAGAGACCGTGGCGTGTCAGAGGAGCGCTGCTGTCACAGCTGCTGTTACAGAAAAGCACTCAGCACCTTGTTGGAAATGTGTGTGAGTCAGTCACGTAAGCAGTGCGCCCACCACTTCACACATACGCACACACACACACACACATACGCACACATACGCACACATACGCACACATACTTTGACGCAGTGGGAGGAAAAGTCACACAGCTGAAGTGAGGTTGTGTAAACAAGTTAAGCTCGGTTCATTGAGTGCAAGCTGTTCGTCCTTATTTCATCTCTCGCTCGCTGACACACAGTCACAACCATGCAGTCACAGACACACAGTCGCAGCCACAACCACGCAGTCACAACCACGCAGTCACAGACACGCAGTCACAGCCACAACCACGCAGTCACAGACACGCAGTCACAGCCACAACCACGCAGTCACAGACACNCAGCCATGCAGTCGCAGCCACAACCATGCAGTCACAACCATGCAGTCACAGACACACAGTCGCAGCCACAACCACGAAGTCACATACACGCAGTCGCAGCCACAACCACGCAGTCACAGACACGCAGTCGCAGCCACAACCTCACAGTCACGCAGTCGCAGCCACAGCCTCACAGTCGCAGCCACGCAGTCGCAGCCACGCAGTCGCAGCCACAACCTCACAGTCATGCAGTCGCAGCCATGCAGTCACAGCCACGCAGTCCCAGCCACAGCCACGTAGTCACAGCCACGCAGTCGCAGCCACAACCACACAGTTACAGTCACACAGTCGCAGTCACAACCACGCAGTCACAGACACGCAGTCGCAGCCACAACCTCACAGTCACGCAGTCGCAGCCACAACCTCACAGTCACAGCCACGCAGTCGCAGCCACGCAGTCGCAGCCACGCAGTCGCAGCCAGAACCACACAGTCACGCAGTCGCAGCCATGCAGTCACAACCACACAGTCGCAGCCACAGCCACGTAGTCACAGCCACGCAGTCGCAGCCACAACCACACAGTCGCAGCCACAGCCACGTAGTCACAGCCACGCAGTCGCAGCCACAACCACACAGTCACAGTCACACAGTCGCAGCTACATAGTTGCAACCACGCAGTCACAGCCACGCAGTCGCAGCCACGCAGTCGCAGCCACGCAGTCGCAGCCACAGCCACCCAGTCGCAGCCACGCAGTTGGAGCCACAAAGTCATAGCCACGCAGTCGTAGCCAAAACCACGCAGTCGCAGCCACGCAGTCGCAGCCACGCAGTCCCAGCCACAGCCACGTAGTCACAGCCACGCAGTCGCAGCCACAATGAAAGAATTCTGGACTGTGATTGGTCGGAAGGTTTTGATGAATTTTCTAGAACAGCAGCTCTGACAGTAGCGCAGTTTTATATGAATGCACTCATTCTAATACGTTATCGTTTCTATAGCAACGCCTCATTCACAGGGACTTGTTCAGTGTGTTAGCATAGATACCAGCTAGCTAGCTAGCTAAGCCAGAAATCTGCTAAATCGTATTAATTAGCATAAAACTTTTATCAGCGTTTTGTTAGCGGGTTATTTCTCCTCTTCTGCTTTAGATAGGAGCTCATGGCGCCCTCTGGTGGTCCGTATGCCCTGAGCGACCGAAAAACAAGAAACGGCCCTGCGTAGTACGATCCGATTTCGATTCTTACGACTACGATTTGATATTTGACGATACCGCAGCACTGTTCAGAAGCTAGACCAGGTCTACCGTCAATTCGTGAGTGATGATGACGACGTAGAGAAGAATTTTTTNCAGAGCACCTTGCTAGTCTGTTAAACTATTTACACGTCATTTGACAGATATTAGAATTGTAAATATTTCGTACGCAGGAGTTCGTTGTTCAGCGCTAATCAGATTACGATCGTTGCCTCGATTCAGATCAGATCAGCAGATCATCACAGCTCTATTATACACGGTTTTTTTTTAATACATAAAAATGATGCATGCCTCATCGTGTTTTATTCCTGCGTTGTACGTCATGAGTCTCTATATTTTTTTTATTTGAATGTTAGCTACCTTGAGCTAAGCTCACTAACATTACACTATTTTAATATTCGTTATTACGTTATTACGTTATTACGACTCAAATGCAAGCAGCTGAACAGTCTGGTTCGAAGCGCCCAAAACGCACACATCACAATTATTAATAAAAAAACTGTTTATTGTATAGTAACGTTGTCCTAATGCACTGAGTGTGTGTGATTAATGGCTGTAACGTTGCGTGGTTGTGTGTAATGTGTAATAATTAGCTTATTAGCCCGCAAGGGTTTAAGGGTTTATTTAAAGCTGTACGTGGGATGGATCAGATGTTTCCCAGATCTGTCATGGCTCTGTGTGTGTGTGTGTGTGTGTGTGTGTGTGTGTGTGTGTGTGTGTGTGTGTGTGTCTTTATTTAGTCGTTGGCTGTCTCACAGAGGGCGTGTGAGGGGCTGTGCTGTCTCGGCCTATCAACTTCTAGCTTAACAAGGAAATCGAGGTCACCGTGCCTGTGTGTGTGTCACCGTGCCTGTGCGTGTGTGTGTGTGTGTGTGTGTGTGTGTGTGTGTGCAGTCTACAGATGATTAATGTTCATGTCTGCAAGCCTCTTTCTTGGAAATATGATTGATCTTCACAGATATGTGAATGATACACCGCTGCACGTTTCTCGTCCTGTATCTACGTCAGTGAAATGAAAAAAAAAAAATTTCATTTCAATTTTATTTAGATTTGTGTATTTATTGTGCATTTCTTTATGATCACGATCTTTTTTAATAATAAAAAAACGAGCATTTTTTTTATATCACACACTAGATTTGCATGATTATTTTTCATAATTATTCAGACAAATTAGAGTTTAAACAAACGAATAAAGAATTAAAATAAAAAGGTTTAAAAAGTGAAACACGTGTTAAAGGGCTGATTTCACAGTTTAACACTGGATTAAAGTTGCGTAATTCTGCTTATTTAAATTACTTTAATTCCTTTAATTCTCAGACAGTTTCAGGAAGTTTAAAGGGACGATTGCGCGGAAGACTTCCTGCCAGTACTGACGCGTTCTTCATGCTGTTATCTGAGCTTAAATCGGACACGGTGCATATTTAAACCCTGCTGTAAATCTTTCAGTTATGTGCGGCGTGTGTGTGTGTGTGTGTGTGTGTGTGTGTGTGTGTGTGTGTTTAGCTGAATGTGCTAATCTGTAGTTAGTGAACAATAGGTTGAGTGTACACTCAGTAAAGCCCATATTGTCATGGCTGTGAAAGAGAGCTGCTGATCGTGGAAACGTTAGATCGTGTTTTATAACCAGGAACTGGTTCTGATCTTCAGCTGAACGTTGCGGTTTTAGTTCCTTTTTCTGTATAATTTAGCAGGAATCATCACTCAACGCTGTTGTTGTCCTCTGTCTTCACTCCAAAAGCTGCTTCACTGTGTATGTGGGGAAAGTTCCTGGTATTCAGTGTCGTGTTACGCACACCTGCTCACGTGGGTTCTCTGAGCTCCACATTCAGACAATTAAAATTACCTGCGTGTATTTCACACCAGGTTTTTCTTGAAGTGGGATTTATTTATTTATTTGTTTATTTATTTAGCCCACTGCCTTTAAACACAAGCGTTTGCCTTTAAAGCTGAAAAGAAGTCAGGGATAGAAAACGAGGCACGAAGACGGAAATCGTTCGCTATCAGGCGTAATATGATGCAACATTAATGCAAGAGACACATTTAGAAAAAAAGGGGGAAAATTAAAAGACTAATATGATGATACGTGATTAAAAAGATGGCGAGCGTCGATCGTAGGCTAGCATATCGCTAATATATCGCTGCGTGAATAGTCCTAGTGGTAATAATTACATTAATCACAAAACAAAACGAGTGGCTTCCGCACTCATTATTCAGCAGCGCACAGAATAGCACTTGATCCAGCACAGAATGATATTTTGCGTTTGGTTTTTTTAAAATTTCGTTCTCAGGCAGTAACTCGTGTGTACGATGTAATGAAGACATGACAGACTGTAGCACAGGTCATGAAATCATAATGTGCGTCTTTTTAATTCGTTATTTTGCATTACGTCTGAGATTAAATTAACACCGAATACGGCCTTATGTGATTTATTTTGGTCCGTGTGCGTGTGTATGTGTGTGTGTGTGTGTGTGTGTGTGTGTGTGTGTGTGTGTCCTGCTTAAGTCCACACACCAAAATTAGTTCCTCTTTGTGATCAGGTAACATGAGCTGAGCTGGGAATTGTGGGCGGAGCTAAAAATAGCTCACGGTGACGTTAGTGACCTTGTGCTTCTCGTCTGGTTTTATTTTCTGGCAGATTTACGTTTCTTATGTTTGTGTAATTTTTATTAACATTCTTTAGCTTGATTTTACAGAGCGATACACCGTATGTACTCGTTTTGTTGTTTTAATTGTTTCCTGATAAGGTTTGCACTCAATGCTCGGTACCTTCAGTACAGAAGTAAAGTATTGGCACCCTGCTCTGAGTTTGCCCTTGGACGTTTCCATTAAAGCAAATTTGCCGTGTGTCAAGGTCAATAGTCGTGATTTCGAAATCATGACTCAATGACCTTCTGAGAAAACGCCTCCTGATGTCACAGGTCGAGGGATGACACACACACACACACACACACACACACACTGTCTATGTGTGTGTGTGTGTGTGTGTGTGTGTGTGTTTGTTCCTGAGCCTTGCAGTGCTGTTCAGTGGAAAGTAATGAAAGTGTTTTTAAAAAGCTGAACGTTTGATACAAAGTCAGGATTTTTTTTTAACTGAATTCATTTCGTTCGAGTGCTAAAGACTCTCTCTGGACCCTCAGTTAATCACTGAAAACCTTTATTTTAAATCTGAATGAAAATAAAAAACGTGAGAGGATGCGCGAGGTCTTTCGGGTGGTCCGTGTCTGACTTGTGTTCTCTCTGTACACAGGTATCACAATGAAGTGCATGCTGACTCGCCTGAGCCGCTGGGCCACGCCCACCCTGAGCCGCGCCGCTCATTCCGGGATGCGCTCGTCCTCGACGGCCGCGTCTTACGCGAAACGTGACGACAGAGTGCTCTCATCCGAGGAGGTTTTCTCCCGAGAGGAGCGATACGGTGCTCACAACTACCACCCGCTACCTGTCGCGCTGCACAGAGGAGAGGGTGAGACACGGCCGCGCATTCACACCTCGCACTGCTACTGTGATAGAAAATATGCAAATCAGCATTGAGTGTTTGAGTAAAACTCCGTCAGACACGTTAAACATCAGCTGAAGTTCATTCCAGAAATGGAGCTGCAGTCTGTATTCACTGTGCAGCTTCAGTTATTTATTTACCGTAGTGAAGAGATTCATTTCGGTGCTTTCGCACTACCCTTTCATACATACACTATTTATACACATATCCACATTCCTTAGATTTTCTTTTAACTTAAAATTGCCTGACACATGAATTCTTACGATTCTGCCTAAATATCGAAATATCTCAATGTTAAAAAGTAAATGGATCGGCCATGAGTTTAGAAAAGGCCAAAGTAGTGTAAGTGAAGTAATAATAATTTTAAAAAACGTTTAACAGAGGTTAGCACTGTTGCTTCGCGCCTCTGGGGTTCCCCCAAGGAGAAGCCAAGGAGACGGGGCACACACGAAGTCCCCAAAGGAGGCCCATGAGGCCAAAGGAGGGGGTCACCAAAGTCATGCCAAAGCTGATTGGCATTTCCAGATTGTCCGTAGTGTGTGAATGTGTGTGATTGTGCCCTTAACCTGAAGTTACCCTCCTCAGTGATTACATCATCGTATGCTCTGTGTATATATATATGTGTGTGTGTGTGTGTGTGTGTGTGTGTGTTTCAGGAATTCACGTGTGGGACGTGGAGGGCCGTCGGTATTTTGACTTCCTGAGTGCGTACAGTGCTGTAAATCAGGGTCACTGCCACCCGAAAATCGTGGCGGCTCTGAGCGAGCAGGCCTCCAGACTCACGCTGACCTCCAGAGCCTTCTACAACGACGTGCTGGGGGAGTACGAGGAGTTCATCACCTCCCTGTTCGGCTACAACAAAGTGCTGCCCATGAACACAGGTTTCTCTCACACACGCACACACGCACACACACACACACACACACACGCACGCACGCACGCACACACACGCGCGCACACACACACACACACACGCGCACGCGCACACGCACACACACACACACGCCTTCTGTGTCTCTAAGTGAAACTAACAGTGTAATGTTCATGCACCATACACAACCTACAACCTGATTTGCGGTGCCCTGAAGAAAGTTTTGGCCCCCCTTCCTTCACCATAAGCAGACCGTGACTAGCACTGAGGAGATATTATTATTATTATTATTATTATTATTATATTATTATATTATTATGGTGCTGGTTGAGGATGAGAGGAACTGACAAGAGTGCAAGAAATGAGAAGAGGAAAACTGGAATAGTAAGGATCCGGAATTAAGAGGAACGGAAGGGGCGAAAAGACGGGAAATGGGAGGAGGAGGAGGAGGAGGAGGAGAACGGAGAGGAGTCAGAGAGGTAGGAACAGGAAAGGGAAGGGCAGGAATTGGGAGTACGGGAATGGTGAGGTACAGGAAAGGGAAGACGGAAAGGAAGGAACAGGAACGAGGAGGTGAGGGACAGGGAAACAGGAAGAAGTGAGGAATGGGAATGGGGAAGAACAGGAAAGTGGAGGACAGATGGGAAAGGGGGAAGGTCAGGAATGATAGTGGCAGGAAAGGGGAGGACAGGAAAGAGAGGATGCAAAGGAAAGGGAAAGGAATGGGAATGGGAAGGAGAGACAGATGGGAGAAAAGGAAAATGGAGGACGGATGGGGAAGTGGAGGGTGAGGAGTAAAAGAAACAGGAAAGTAGAGGACTTGTAGGAATGGGGAGAGCAGGAACGTGGAAGGGAAGCACGTGAAGGGAAAGGGGAGGAAGATGGGAGGAAAGAAGAGGTAACATGAGGTGAGAGATGGAACAAAACAAAAACGAGAGTCGGCTGTTGACGTTAATCCGTGGGAAAATTGTTACGCTGATTTTAAAGTCGTTCGGATTAAAAGTTTAGAGGTAAATAAATATGGGTGTCGGCTGCTAGTCAGGGCGTGAGTTTAACACACGCTAATCTCCGCTCTGTTCACTG
Source organism: Pangasius macronema (assembly GCA_037577455.1). NCBI lineage: Eukaryota > Metazoa > Chordata > Actinopteri > Siluriformes > Pangasiidae > Pangasius > Pangasius macronema. The sequence continues at coordinate 22,479,640 of CM074956.1, forward strand.
GGCCATGACGAGCTGCTGCACAGAAACACACAGTGTAGAACACACACACACACACACACACACACACACACATACACACACACACACACACACACACCTGCCCGTCAGACTCTCCTCAGCTTAAATCTGATGTGTGTGTGATGCAGGTTTAGCACAAGCACACGTCCATCACGCGATTGTCAGATGATTCGTGTGTTGTGTAACGCCGGAGCTAATTTTATTTCTTCTCTGCGCTGAATCACGAAGGTGTCGAAGGCGGAGAGACGGCGTGCAAACTGGCACGCAAATGGGCTTATGGTGTTAAAGGCGTTCCCCAGAACCAGGCCAAGATCATCTTCGCACGTGAGTCAACATCTCCGAGTTACAGCTCACTCTCAGAGACGTTTGAGCATGACACCACAATCTCATATATATAAGTGAGGAATAAAACAGTATAGGGAGTGCTGTTACAGGAAAATAATCAACAGCGGGGTGATGAGAGAAGTGTTCCTGCCTTCCTTTTACTCTACCGAAAAAAGATTAATAAAAAGGTTCAGAGAATAAATTCCTGTGAGCCGTGAAGTCAGACGAAGAAAATAAATGTGTAATAAATTTAAAGAAAATAAAATAAAAAATCATTGTAATAAATGTCGTGCACTTCAGTAATGGATACACAAATAATAAATAAATAAATAAATAAATAAATGAATAAATAAATAAATAAATACAGGCACTTATGATAAATGTGAACTAAATAGTAAACTAAAAAGTTAGAAAAAAAAAGGAACATGGTTATAAATTATTAAATAAATTAAATAAATTAAATTAATAAATATTGATATCATTAAAATAATTGGACAGATTGTAATTAATTTAAAAAGTATTAATATTAATTTTATTTATTCTGTCTGTATTGTGTGTGTGTGTGTGTGTGTGTGTGTGTGTGTGTGTGTGTGTGTGAGAGAGAGAGAGAGAGCTGTGTGTCAGGACTTTCTGGACGATTCTGCAGCGTAATTCTATCAAATAATCTGTGATTTTTTTTTTTTGTTTTTTTTTAACAGAGGGGAATTTCTGGGGTCGTACGATGGCAGCCATTTCCAGCTCCACTGACCCCAGCAGCTACGAGGGGTTTGGGCCGTTCATGCCCGGGTTCGAGCTCGTGCCCTA
>CM074956.1:22490548-22501083 GCA_037577455.1 Pangasius macronema
CTTATTCTCCAGTTCGCACATTACGCTCTTCAGATACCGGTCTACTGTTAATTCCTCGCCACAGATTAGCATCGTTTTGGTGGACGAGCTTTCTGTCTCTCTGCTCCCACACTCTGGAATTTTCTCCCCAAAAACATCCGTGATCTTTCTTCGTTACAAGATTTCAAAACCCATCTTAAAACACATCTTTTTCTTTATTATTTTTCTGATCTCACTGTTTGACCTGATTCATGTCATGTTTTTTTTTTTTTTTTTCTTCTTTGTCTGCTTGTAAAGTGACCTTGAGTTTGCAGAAAGGCGCTATATAAAATAAACTTATTATTATTATTATTATTAAAAGTATGCACTATTAGGTTGAAATCAAGGGAATGACTTGGCCATTGAAGAATATTCCATTTTTTTGTTTTCAAAAAGTCTTGAGTTGCTTTCGCAGTATGTTCATGTTCATCTTGCTACTTCTGTCAGGAGTCACATCATCAATATACACAAGTGAGCCCGTTCCATTGGCAACCATACATGCCCATGATATAACACTGCCTCCACCATGTTCAACAGATGATGTGGTATACTTTGGATCATGAGCTGTTCATTTCTTTCACCATGCACCATGCATGATTCTCTTCCAATAATTCTTGTTTTTGCACTAAATGTAAATATCTATACACTCACACATGCCATGTATGTTTATAGTGTATTGTATTTTATTTTATTTTATTTTAGCATATATTTTATTGCATTTTATCTTACTTTTTCTTCCTTTAAATACTTGTCTTATGTTGGTTTCTCACACCATGGGTCTGAGTGAAACGAAATTTCAATACTCTGTGTGTCCTGTACATATAGCAGAATTGACAATAAAGTTGACTTTGACTTTGACTTTGATTCTGGTACAAGTTAATCTTGGTTTCTTCAGTCCAAAGAATCTTATTCCAGAACATGGGAGGCTTTTTTAGATGTTTTCTGACAAAGTCTAATCTGGCTTTCCTGTTCTTGAATGTTACCATTGGTGTGCACCTTGTTGTAAACCCTTTGTATTTACATTCATGAAGGCATCTCTTGTAGATTTTGGCAATGATACACCTAGCTTCTCTAGAGTATTCTTGAATTCTGTTGATGTTGGGAAGGGGTTTTTCTTCACCAAGGAAAGGATTCTGTGATCGTCCGCTTTAGTTGTCTTCCGTGGTCTTCCAGGCCTTTCAAAGTTGTTGAGCTTACCAGTGCTTCGTTGATTTGACTACACCCAAGGTTCCCCTTCAGGAACTCTAGCTGCGTCAAAATGCTATGGGAACACCTTCAGCGTGACCGCGCTCTGAATCACGTGTGTAGTCCAAAGGATGGGCGAGACGTCACGGGCGGGGTGACGTAGCGACCCGGAAGCATAAAAGCTCAAGCGGCATGCGCCGCGCTAGCTTTCTGCCATTCAGCAAGCGCTTTGTGTGTGTGTCTGTCCTTTTTGTCTGTCTGTTTTGTCATGTTGGAGGCTATGCCAGTGCATAAAGCCAAAGACAAAACCAAACATAGGGGCGAGAGTGGACACCGTTTTAGGCTGTGTGTTCCTCCCTGTCCACGCTACATCATGGGCAGTGATACACACAGTCTTTGCGTTGTCTGCTTGGCAGCGGAGCACGCAGAGTCTGCTCTTGAGGGAGACAGCTGCTCACATTGTGAGTACTTGCCGCTGCGTGCGCTTCGCTCCCGGAAGGCTCTCTTTGAGGAGGGAGCCTTCACTCGCGTGCCTCGCGGTGCTGGCCCTGCTTCTGCCATGGCAGGGCTCGCAGTTGGATCTGGTGGAGGGAATGGAGTTGAGCGAGTCCCTATCTCCTTCCTCACCCTCCAGATTTGCTGTCCGCTCTCTGGGGTTGGAAGCCCGCTCTGCAGTTTCTTCCCCCTGAGAAGCAGGCCCGGCGCTCCTCCTCTCTTCCTCCGAGGAGGTTGATGTGGAGGGTGCCGGCTCTGATTTGCCGCAGTCTCCACAATATGAGGAGCTGCTGGAGGTGGTTTCGCGGGCTGTTGCTAAGCTTAGCATCGACTGGCTGGCTGAAACACGGGTTTAACCACAGGGGTCAAAGCTGGATGAGCGCTTCCTGCACAGTAGACCGCCATGCCAGAGCCTGTCTTTTTTACCTGACATCCACACTGAGGTGTCGAGGTCGTGGAAGAGACCTTTTTCAGCCCGTTTATTCAGTCCCGCCTCCTCTTACTATGCTAACGTGGTGGGGCTGGACGGTGCTGGCTACAGGGCAATGCCAAGGGTGGAACAGACGCTAGCTAGCTATCTGTCCCTGGTGCAGCGTCATCCCTGAAGGCTCCGGCAAAGCATACACGGCAGTGGGTCAGGCTGGTCTGTTCGGCTACGCGTGTGACTCCATCATCAACAATTACCAGCAGGCTCGCACTCGGGCGGCAGCGTTTCAGCAGTCGCTCTGTGGCTCTTGGGGCTGCTGGGCGGGAGCAGCCCCCTCCGTGTACGGCCTCCTCTCACAGGGAGGTGCAAAAACAGAGTGTCGCCTCTCGTGTTCTCCCGCGGCGGGACTGGCAGTCTCGGCCTGGTCCCTCCGACACGAAGACGGATCTGAGGACCGTTCTTCTGTCTAGGAAGGCCGGGACTAAGAAGCCCTGATGCCTTGGGCCCAGGGCTTCTGAGGGAGGGCCCCTCTGGGGCAAGACGGCATACGCCTCATTATACGGTTCCCATCCCACCTCAATGCCCTCAGGAGGTCGTTCTGCCAACCCTGCCAGTTCCCGCCCAGGGATGTAGTGGGTCTGGGAGGCTTGCGGCCTCTCTCGAGGCCTGCCAAGCAGCTAGTTCGGTTGTCTCCTGTTGGTTCGCCGCTCCCGGGCACCAGCCTAGCTGCTCTCACTGTACCAGAGGTCAGTCTTGATAGGCTGATCCCCTTAGCGAGCTATTCGGCAGTGTGGAAACTTCTGCCGAATGTGTCTCAATGGGTTCTGCATACTGTAGAATTCAGTTCAGCTCTCCTCCGCCTCGTTTTTCTAGGGTTCTTCCCACTCTGGTGGGCCCCGAGCAGGCCATAGTTGGAACAGGAAGTACACACTCTCCTGAGGAAGGAGGCCATCAAGGTGGTCCCTCCTCATGACAGGGAGTCCGGGTTCTACAACCGGTACTTCATTGTTCCCAAGAAGGATGGAGGGCTGTGTCCCATTTTGGACCTGTGGCAGCTAAACCTCTCAGGATGCTCACGGTCAAGCAGGTCGTGTCTCAGATCAGCTCCGAGGACTGGCTTGTCACGATGAACCTAAGAGATGCATATTTCCACATCTCCATGCTTCCTCAGCACAAGAAGTTCCTGAGGTTTGCTTTCAGGGGCAAAGCTTACCAATATCGGGTTCTTCCGTTCGGCCTAGCACTCTCACCCCGCACCTTCACGAAGTGTGTGGATGCTGCTCTGGCTCCTATGTGACTCCAGGGCATCCGCATACTGAAATATATCGATGATTGTTTGATATTAGCTCACTCAGAGCGGATGGCGGTCCGGCATCGAGATGTCGTTCTCGCCCATATGAAGCAGCTGGGGTTGAGACTGAATGCCAAGAAGAGTGTGCTTTCTCCAGTGCAGAGAATCACTTATCTGGGCGTGGTGTGGGATTCGACCACAATGCAGGCACGTCTGTCTCCTGCTCAGATTGAATCGATCCTCACAGCAGTCGTGAGTATGAGAGAGGGCCGGTCACTCACTGTGAAGCAGTTTCAGAGACTGCTGGGTCTGCTGGCAGCTGCATCCAACGTAATACCTACAGTCCCCTACAGTGGTGGCTCAAGACAAGGGGGTTCTCCCTGAGGGGAAACCCGCTCTGCATGATCAGGGTCACGCAGTGATGCCTACACTGCATTCCACATTATTATGCAAATTGTGTTTAAAGGTCATAAAGGTCATTTTTTTTTGTCTGTCAGTTTAAACACATGGATGGGAATGTGTGTCAGGGCTCTTCCAATCACTCCAATCAATCTCAGACACCTGTGCCAAGTAGTTTGCATGTGAATTAAAGGGAAAACTACTGCCACTGCAAAGCAGCAAACAGGTATTCGAAGCTGCTGGTGTCTCTGGACTGCCAAGAACATCAAGGTGTAGGATCCTCAAGAGGGTTGCAGTTATGCATAAACCTGTCATTCAGCCACCCTTAACCAAAGCTCAGAAGGAGAAACGCCTGCAGTGGGCCTACACGTACATGAAGACTAATTTCCAAACAGTGTTGTTCACTAATGAGTGCCGTGCAACCATGGATGGTCCAGATGGATGGAGTCGTGGATGGTTGGTGAATGGCCACCATGTCCCGACAAGGCTGCGACGTCAGCAAGGAGGTGATGGCACCATGTTTTGGGCTGGAATCATGGGTAGAGAGCTGGTCGGCCCCTTCAAGGTCCCTGAAGGTATAAAAATGACCTCTGTGAAATATGTGGAGTTTCTGACTGACCGTGAGTTTTGTAAGAACCATGCGTTTTGTAGCAAGATCATCTTTATGCATGACAATGCACCATCCCATGCTGCAAGGAATACCTGTGCATCATTGACTGCTATGGGCATAAAACAAGAAAACCTCATGGTGTGGCCCCCATCCTCCCCTGATCTCAACCCTATTGAGAACCTTTGGAGCATCATGAAGCAAAAGATCTATGAGGGTGGGAGGCAATTCACATCAAAACAGCATCTCTGGGAGGCTATTCTGACATCCTGCAAAGAAATTCCAGCAGAAACCATCCAAACACTGACAACTTCCAGGGATGCAAGAATTGTGGAGCTCCTATCCAATAAGGGGTCCTATGTGAAAATGTAATTTGGCCTGTTAAGATATTTCTGATTGAAAGAGCTTTTGATTTCAGCAAATATAACCTGCAAATGCTTGCAGTTAAACTAATGACCATTTTCAGTTGTTTACAACAAGAAAATGTTTTGAAACTCTATTGTGCGTAAAATTTGGAACAGTGCATTTTAAGATTTTGATTTTTTTTTTTAAAAGTTATGATTTGGAGGTTTGTTCGAAAACAGTCGAGTTATACTCTAATGCTTGATGACTTAAATTATGAGAACTATCATTTTTATAGATTATTTAGGAAAAAGAGAGAAAAATTACATTTGCATAATAATGTGGAATGCAGTGTACGGGCCCTAGACATGTGGAGGGAACCTGGGTTCTTGAAACTCCTCTTGCTAAGAGCGGTTTATATCCCTGGCCGTCTCAGTATGGGAGCGGACGCCCTGTCGAGGCAGGGGCCGAGGCCCGGGGAATGGAGGCTCCACCCCAAGGTGGTGGAGCAGATATGGCTTATGTTCGGCCGAGCTCAAGTGGATCTGTTTGCAACTCAGGAGACATCGCACTGTCCCCTTTGGTTCTCTCTGACTCATCCAGCTCCCCTAGGACTGGATGCTATCGGACAGACGTGGCCGAGGCCGCGTCTGTACGCCTTTCCCCCGGTCGTTCTGCTCCCGGGAGTTCTGGAGAGAGTGCGCCGGGACAGGGTCCGCTTGCTGCTAGTTGCCCCGTTCTGGCCGGGTCGAGTGTGGTTCTCGGACCTGATTTCCCTTCTCAATGGCTCTCCATGGGAGATTCCCGTCAGGAGGGACCTCTTCTCACAGGCGGGGGGCGGCATTCTTCACCCCCGCCCGGAGCTGTGGAAGCTGTGAGTGTGGCCTCTGAGGAAGCACACCTCTACGAGGAAACTGTACGCCCTGAAGTGGAAACTTTTCTCTTCCTGGTGCGGAGACCACCGTCTCGACCCTGTTCACTGCCCAGTTGGTACAGTGCTGGAGTTCCTGCAGGCCCGTTTCTTCACAGGGCTGACCCACTCCACCCTGAAGGTCTACATGGCAGCTGTTTCGGCCTACCATGCCCCTCTCGGTGGTCAGTCAGTGGGCAGGCACCCCCTGGTTACACATTTCCTCCGCGGTGCGATGAGGCTCAGACCTCCAGTGCAATCTCAGGTCCCTCCCTGGGACCTGGCTGTGGTTTTAGAGGCGCTTTCAAAACCCCCCCTTTGAGCCTGTGGAGGAGATCTCGGACCATCTTCTGACGATGAAAACGGCCTTTCTTTTGGCTATTTCCTCTCTTAGGAGAGTGGGGGAACTTCAGACCCTCTCGGTGGCCCCTTCTTACCTAGACTTTGCGCCCGGTCTGGCCAAAGCATTCTTGTGCCCCTGAGCGGGGTACATACCGAAAGTTCCCTCCTCTGCACCACGGCCAGTCGTGCTGCAGGCCCTCTGTCCTCCTCCCTTTCGGGAGCCCGACCATCGGAAGCTTAAATGTACGTGTCAAGTGCAAGCACTAGATGCGTACATCCACAGAACTGCCCTGTGGAGGAGGGCGGACCAGCTGTTTGTATGCTTCGGTCCCCCTAAGAGGGGTTTCTCTGCTACCAAGCAGACCCTCAGCCGGTGGATTGTGCAGGTCATCTCCCTGGCTTACGAGTCCTCTGCCCTTGGGAGTCAGGGCTCACTTGACCCGAGGTGTGGCGGCCTCTAAAGCCTTTCTCACGGGTGTGCCCATGCAGGATAACTGCAAAGCGGCGGGTTGGTCCACGCCCCTCACCTTTACCAGGTTTTACAGCCTGGATGTGTGAGCCACTCCTGGCTCTTCTGTCCTTTTGCCCTAGCTGTGCCTCTTCCACACTGGGCAGGTAAGTATGGCAGCATGGGCATACTTGTTCCCATAGCATTTCGACACAGCTTGAGTTCCTGAATGGAAACGTCTCCAGGTTCCGCATGTAACCATGGTTCCCCGAGGGAACGAGACGCTGCGTCTCAGTGCCACACTTCCGGCATCCCTGCTGCGCTTGCCTATTTTATGCTTCCAGGTTGTTACGTCACCCCGCCCATGACGTCTCGCCCATCCTTTGGACTGATTATACACACGATTCAGAGTGCGGTCACGCTGAAGGCGTTCCCATAGCGTTTCAATGCAGTGTCTCGTTCCCTCTAGGAACCATGGTTACATGCAGAACCTGGAGACGTTTTTGCTATCTCTCTTCAATTGCATCAAGATCTCCTTGGACTTCATATTGGTAGCTCGAACAGCTGCCAAATGCCAGCTCAATACCTGATATCAACTCTAGACCTTTTATCTGCTTCATTTGTATTGAAGTAACAAGGGAATGGCCCATACGTGGTCAATTAACTTCTTGTCAGTCAATTGTCCAAATACCTTTGAGGCCCTAAAAATTGAAGTACTTTGCTTAAAATGGCTGTAATTCCTAAATGTTAAATGCCATATTTTTGTGGAACCTCTTAAAATAAAGCTGAAAGTCTACACTTCAATCACATCTTGATTATTTTATTTCAAATCCACTGTGATGGTGTATAAAGGAAAAAATCACAAAAACACTGTCACTGTCCAAATACCTCTGGACCTGACTGTATGTGGCTGTTCATCTTGTTCCAGAGACGAGTGAAAGGTCCAGTAGTCCACAATGTCTTTATACATCTGGTTGCTACAAATTCCTTTTGTTTTTTTCTTTAACCTCATTCAGAACAGTTTTGATATGAGGCTCATCACGCCAATCACACATGACGGCTTGAGCTATATCTTGAATTTTTTCCTGTGATGGAGTTTGTTTGCTACCACACAATTTCAGACCTCTAGTCACCTTGTATTTCAGCCACATTTTAAACAGCTTTTTCATCAATCTGTAGGCATTCATGTGCAGATAGTATGCTTCAGGATCGACCAAGCACGTGTGTTGGAGTCAACTCGGGTGATCAGCCGTGGCAGTTATCTTTCAGATCTTGCTCGACAATTCTGTCCAAAAGTTCTCCTGTCACTGCACGGATGATGGCTAGCATGGTGTCCGATATGCACCCATCAGTTTCATCGTTCATTGGCAGATAGGTCAGATTTTTTTTCCTAGGGTTTCACCAATGGTTTTGCCATCTTCAAATCCGGATCTGGTCACATATCCATGGTAGTGACTGAGCTGTAAAAATACGGTCTGAATTCATGAGCCATGTCTCTTGCTGATGCTCAGAAGAAGAAATTAAAAAGCAAATATGCAGGCAATTCCATTTATACACCATTAGGGCAGAGTCTCGGGAGAAGGTGGGTCTCTGCTTAGTCTTCACAGATTAGTAAAATCGTAACATCAGAAGAGATCATCTGGTTTTATTCTTCCATTTCTTTGTTTTTTCTCAATTTTTGGAATAGTTGTCGATTTGCTTAAAGTAGCTTTGTAGAATGTGCCAGCTGGTTTGAACGTACCTCATTTCACAATTCTCTTCAGATGCACAGTCACCATTAACAGCAGAGGAAAAGTGCAGCGAAACCCGGTTCTTGGAGAAATTTGTTGCTCTGATGCTGTATATCTGCTGCGGAGATGCACTGCTTATCCAATTTTCACCTGTAGGGCTCTGGTGAAAAGAAATCCATTCTAACAATGTAGTCAAAGCCCTTACACCACTTACGAAACTTTTTCCAGTCACGCTCATCAAAAGTTACTGTCTCAGTAGCGCTGCTCCAGTGGATGTGACCCAGTCCAGATAACCTGAAAAGCACTACATCTCCATTTTCTGCATTGAAAAAAGCCAGCTGTACAACCGTTTGACAATATCCAACATTACATAGTTTCATGCTCTAAAATTTTTTAAAATACCAAAGTAGATTTAACCTTTTTCTGTGCATCTGGACAAACCTCCTTAGTTGCGTTCAGAGAATCAATGATATTCGAATGCAGAGAGGTCAAGTATTTATGTGTGTGTGTTTTGCTGGGAGCAGTGTGTGTGTGTGTGTGTGTGTGTGTGTGTGTGGGTCATATTCCTTACACATATGTATGGTTGGGTGGGAGGATATGGTTTTCTGTGATTGACATTTATTACATATGACACATCTCTTAGTATTTTTGGCAGGAAGCTCAGGCAAATATAAATTACCTGTGTGCATGTACATGTTTGTATATGTGGGCCACATTCCTTACACATATGGTTTCAGTTTTGTTTCCAATTCTGAGTTTAAAAACACATTAAAAGTTTTAATGGAATACCTGTCAAAACCAATTAGCGATTTTACATGGTTACGAAGGCTGCAGCCTATTATCTCTCTTGTAATGCTAGACAGCAAGCTTTTTAGATTGTTTTTTTTTTTGCTACTTGTCCCATTGTATGTTCTTTGTACTCTTTCTGACTCTGCTGTTCCTGCTCTGCACTTCCTGGTAACCAAACAGTGGAAGTTCTGTGCAAAAGCTCTTCCTTCACACCTTGTTCCATAAACACCAGTGACTCCTTGAATATTGGATCTAGGCATGTGGCAGTGTTGAGCATGAGTTGAAAAGAGCAAACTTCTGTATTCATACATCTTTTTCATATTATTTTTGACCCTTTGTTTCATTTCTCCTGCAAGGATGCTGTCAGACTCCTCCTCTGTTGTCAGTGTAGGCAAATATGCCGATGTAGGTTATTGCCTTCTCACTGCTCAAGCCAATGGCTTGCACATGTTGCCCATCTGAGTCACCTTAGCATGTGCAAATTGATTTGCTTATTCAGAATACAGATTCAGTTCCTCAGGCTATATACAGTATTGAAAGTGTCGAATGTTACAGTATCGAATCGTTTGCTAAGTATTGAAAAAGAATCAAACTTCTGTGCAACTCTAGTTGAGATTTATAAACAATATGGTCATTACACGTCAGTCAGTTCTAAGGAGGCAGAGCTGGTTTACTCAAACAGTCCAAATTAGCTCAGATTTGGTGTACTGCATCAAACTCCTAATCAGTAACTGTATTTTTAATAATCACTTAATTCAAAAACATGGCCACATTCACCCAATCAGTTTTCAGCAGGCATTTCACACAGTTAGCATTGAGCTATCATCACAAAACTTGATAAATATGTTGATCTTTGGTCTCTTTATTGTTCTATGTATACTGCCAAAAACTGGCCATTTGGGGGACTACAGCTTGGGGCTATATTTATTATTATTAGGTGTCCTGGAATCCACCTGTTTCTGTTAGGATTTTTATTATTATGGGTCTAAGCACTAATCTAGACATGGGGGTCACAGTGCAGTGACTTCTGTTCCAGTCCCAAGCCCGGATAAATGGAGAGAGTTGCGTCAGGAAGGACATCCGGCATAAAATATTGCCAAATTTAATCATGCGAATCATCAGTACTCTGATCAGCGCTGGTGGAAATTGGGCTACTGTTGGTCGAAGAAGTAGAGGAGGGAGGACAGTGCATAGACAGAGAGAGAAGAAGAAAGATAAGAGTGTAGGGCTGAGAATAGGAACTCTGAATGTTGGTACTATGTCAGGGAAAGGTAGAGAGCTAGCTGATATGATGGAGAGAAGGAAGGTGGATGTACTGTGTGTACAGGAGACCAGGTGGAAGGGTTGCAAGGCTCGTAGTATAGGAGCAGGATTCAAACTGTTTTATTATGGTGTGGATAGTAAGAGAAATGGGGTAGGTGTGGTCTTGAAGGGGACTTTGTGAGGAATGTTTTGGAGGTGAAGAGAGTGTCAGGCAGGGTGATGAGTCTGAAGTTAGAGATTGAAGGGGTGATGTTGAATGTTGTTAGTGGTTATGCCCCACAGGTAGGTT
>CM074956.1:22501093-22514701 GCA_037577455.1 Pangasius macronema
GAGCTCCACGGTGCCGGGCAGTGAGCACAGGGCCCACTAGAGGACGTCGGGCCCTCAGGCCACCCTCATGAAGTCTGCTTCTGATTGTTTGATCTGAGACATTCACACCAGTGGCCTGCTGGAGGTCATTTTGTAGGGCTCTGGCACTGATCATACTGTTCCTCCTTGTACAGAGGAGCAGATACCGGTCCTGCTGATGGGTTAAGGACCTTCTACGGCCCTGTCCAGCTCTCCTAGAGTAACTTCCTGTCTCCTGGAATCTCCTCCATGCTCTTGAGACTGTGCTGGGAGACACAGCAAATCTTCTGGCAATGGCACGTATTGATGTGCCATCTTGGAGGAGTTGGACTGCCTGTGCTGCCTCTGCAGGGTCCAGGTATCGCCTCATGCTACCAGTAGTGACACTGACCCTGACCCTAGCCAAATGCAAACCTAGTGAAAAACAGTCAGAAAGATGAGTAGGGAAAAAATGTCAAAAATGCCTCCACCTGTAAAACCGTTCCTGTTTTGCTGGTCGTCTCATTGTTGCCCATCTAGTGCACCTGTTGTTAATTTCATTAACACCAAAGCAGCTGAAACTGATCAACAACCCCCTCTGCTACTTAACTGACCAGATCAATATCCCAGGAGTTTAACTGACTTGATGCTGTACTCTGATTAAAAAGTGTTCCTTTAATTTTTTGAGCAGTGTATATATATGAGGCCCCACCTCACAACTTACAGGACTTAAAGGATCTGCTGCTAAAGTCTTGGTGCCAGAAACCACAGCACACCTTCAGAGGTCTTGTGGAGTCCAGGCCTCGACGGGTCAGGGCTGTTTGGTGGCACAAGGGAGACCTACACAATATCAGGCAGGTGGTTTTAATGTCGTGGTTGATAGGTGTATAGGCATATCACCGATTTGAAAAGAATATTAGCAAGATTAGCTCTCTGCAAAATTAATCATGGTGGTTAGATTAAGGTTGACCTGAAATATGTTTTTAATTATTTATATCTCACATATTTAATAATGAGTAAGTTGAATTAATTTCCAGTGTAATTTTGTCTAACAGAGTGGAACGTGTGTGAGTGGAACATGCAGACTGTCAGGATAAAACATCAGAAAGATGAAGAGGGGTGTTAAGGCTTAATTAGTTTGGCAAAATTAAATTTCCGATCAAGCGTGATTTTTTCAATTCAAGAAAATGATGTCCAACTGGGCGGGGCTAATCGCTTAAAGCAAGCACTACATACTAACAGTACTAACTGTTAGAGGTCTTAAATGGGAAATTGGGCTAATTTGTTTATTTTAGTAATATTGTACACAATGCATTTTATTTATTATTCTTTTATTTATTTTCTTAAAATAATACATTTATTACTCCTCTTTTGTACTCCACTTTGTATTCTATCTAATTCATATTAACATTTATACTTTAATTGTTTTTTTTTTATATTATTTATATATTTATAAATGTTCACTTTGCTATAGATTTTTTTAAAACCTCTTGATGGGACAGAATACGATTGAGGAGATACATCAACATATTTCACTATGAACTAGGAAGACTGTACCATCCATCCATCCATCCATCCATCCATCCATCATTTCCTTCATCCATTCTTTTGTTTTTTATCGGTTTGCTCACTCATTCAGTAACTCCTCTGTTGCCACTTCTTTTGCTCCAGTGTCAGGACATATCTGTGCTCATTATGCTATCTAGCAGAATTAATTATCTCTATTATTCCCAGTCGAGGTTGTGTAATTAAAAACTGATACGGCCTGTCGAGTCTTGTTTAACCTTAAACGCTGATATGGGAACCATCAGATCGATCAGCTTGTCTTTATCTGCCAGTGTAATCGCTGCTCTGTGGCTCTTTTAACAGACATGAGATCATCTGCTCCTTTCCAAATCTCAGTGTTGACCCCAATCTTTATCCTTATTGGACAGACGACAAACCCGGTCTTAGATCAATGCCAATACTGAAAGTGTGAATATCAGGGTCCAGCTGTCAAGAACCTGAAGCTGGTATCCAGATAAGTGTAGAAACGGTATCAGATCAGATCTCCATGGTCCGAGGGCTGAGACTAGGATTTTTCCATTAAAGATTACTTGTCAGTCTCAAGTTAGCTATTAGCTAATTTACATCTGCAGGCCCTGCATAGGTAAACAGGGACAAACAATAATAAAACTACTACATTCCTAAAACCCAATAAAAAACACATTTTTTATATTTCACTGGAAAATCTTGAAATCTTATTACAATCTGTGCAGGTTTTGAAACAAGGGAGCTTGTTTCACTGCTTATTAGCTTTAAATGAGGATGCAGTGGTACAATTTTCTTTATTTTCAACTTTAAAGCCCTTCCCCTTGGGTTATTGACAGTTTCATGAGCCAGCACTGTCCCTAGTGAGGTGAAAACGTCTAATTATTTTCCTACCCGAAGGACTGGCCCCTTTCCTTAGAACCCCTCTGAGTGATTGTGCGCATACCAATATTCTTACTCTCAGTTATTGCCTCATTGTCTCCTGCTTGTGTCCTGAACTTTCCCACTCTCAGTTATTCTGTGCTTACTTAGGACTGTTTTAGCAGCACCAGTTCCAGACATATAAAATACAGGAGCATCACGCTTAGGACTTGAAACTGAACCGAACCAATGTACAGGGTGGAATAGAAAGGCTGGCCCTGAGGATTACACGTCAGTGCTTGGTAACCCTGGAACCCTGGACAGAAGGATTACCAAGCCATTTTCAAGGTCACATTGACATGAAAACAGACCCACCAACTGGCCTTGAGGATTATACACTAGTGCCTAGCAACCCTGGCGATGAAGATAACCATAGCCGTTTTTAAGGCAGGATCTCGAAAATGGTGCCAAATGGAAAGGCTGGCTTGAGGAATACACATCAGTTCCTGGCAACCGTGAAACCCTGGAGATGTGGATAACCAGAGCCATTTTCAAGGTCTGATCTTGAAATCAGGCCAACTAGCTGGCCTGGAGGATTACAGTGCTTGGCAACTGTGGAACCCTGAAGATGAGAATTACCAGTCCCATTTTCAAGGCAGAATCTCAGGAATGGCCTCACCGACCTGTACAGCCAAGGGCCAGACTCTCAGGCCTTGGGGATTACAGATTAATGCTTCAAACCCTGGAACCTTGAAAATGAGGATTTATAAAGTAAGATCTTGAAAGTGGGACCCCAACTGACCCTGAGGATGACACATCAATGCCTGGTAACCCTGGAGATGACAAGAACTACAACTGATGGCGACAGCCGAGCATTGCAGCGGTGGCATCAGCGGGAAGTCGGGATGATGAGCTCCAAGCTGGTGGCCTTTGAATACATCAATCAGCTGGAGTGAATCAGCTGCTCATCTGAAACTGAGGCAGTTCCTTCCACCTGCACTGCTGGAGAATGTTAGACAATAAGGCTAGTTTTTTGCATCAATCACCAAAAAAAGCACTGCACTATGACCTTGACCAGGATAACGTGCTTTCTGAAGATGAATGAATGAATTTCGCTCAATGCTAATCTTTTCTTACTTGTTAGCAACATTAGCACAAACCACAGAGCACGTTTTGGACAGCAAACACATCTTCGGTGATCAAATACATTTGGCATAAAGCAGAAATTTCATTTCATTGTTTTTCTTTAAGCAATAATAATAATTACAGTTCTTAATATTAAATTATTATTTTATATATTGTATATTTAGGTTAAATATTTTTTACAGTGCTTTTAAATATTAAGTGATGAGACAAGAGAAAAAAAAGCATAAACATACTGTAAGTCAACAAACTAAATAAAAAGCCACTTTTTATAAAAAAAAAAAAAAAAAAATTCAGCACTTAACTTCCAAATACTGTATCTCAGTTGTGGATTACTGTAATTTATTAATATTTATAATGACTATTTTTTAATAATGTAACATTTAATACACCTCCATATTACAGATATGTAAACATAATGCTTTACAGCACTCCTATAAAACCAGCAAGGCTGTATTTAATTTTTTAATGTCATCTTTTAATTAAAGACGTTTTACGAAATCTTTTGGATTCCCTGAACGTCATAGTGCTTTGGAGGCCCAGACTGTTTCTTCTGAACAACCTGATGACATGGTTTGAGGGAAAATGGCGGAAACTTCGGCGCTCTGAAGACAGGTGACATCTTAATTAAGACGATCCATCACTCGCTTGACTCGTAGCATGCTGTGCTAATTAGCCTCAGTATGGGGTTTAGCTGAGCGTTAAATGCAGAGAGCGGCTGTGATTAGGCCTCGAGCTGGATAGGTGCTAATAAGATCAGAACTTCAGGGCCCGGTCTCGCACAGTGGGGGAGAGTGAGCAAATACAGAAAAATGAGATGATTAGGATGAAAAAATGGTTTGCTAGGAAAGGTGGGTGGTTGGGTGGGTTCAGGAGACTGGATAAATAATAAGCAAGGCAGATTTTACAAACTGTGTGTGAGGTTAGCGAGGTATTCTGCGGATAATTTATGAAAAATAATTGCATGAATGACAGGCATTTACTTATTTATTTATTAGACATCAGATATAACAGATATAGTAGATGGATATAGTTTAAAGCAGATAAAGATTCACTAAAGAGTCACTAAGGTGAACAAATCAGCACTGAGGTGTTCCGTAAGCTCAGCTACTGCTTTTGGGTTTCATCAAACTGTAGGTTTACATCATGTGTTTTATTTGAACATCTGTTCATTGTGAAAGTCATATTTGCTAAAGTTGGTATGCTAAAGCTGATACACAATCGAGTCAGTGAATCATTTTGTCATGACCGAGATTCACTCCACTTTCATTCAACTGGATCACTGTTTGACTCAGTGAATCTTTCACTCATGACTAAGATTCACTCCAATTGCATTCAGTGGATTAGAGTAAATGACTCTTTTGGCCATGATAGCAGATCAGTATTTGAGTCAGTGAATCTTTAGGTCATGACTGAGATTCGCTCCTCCTGCATTCAGTGGATCAGTGTTTTTGACTCAGAGATTCTTTCAGTCATCTTTCAGTCATGACTAAAATTTACTTCTCTGTTATTCAGTGGCTCAGTGTCTGAGTCAGTGAATCTTTCAGTCATGACTGAGATTCGCTCCTTTCTCATTTGGCTGGTCAGTATTTGAGTCAGTGAGTCTTTAGGTCATGACTGAGATTCGCTCCTCCTGCATTCAGTGTCTGAGTCAGTGAATCATTTTGTCGTGTCGCATCATGTCATTCCCTCCACTCTCATTCAGAGTTTGAATCAGCGATTGAATCATCTTTCAGTCATGACTAAAATTTACTCCTCTGTTATGCATTTGGTCAGTGTCTGAGTCAGTGAATCTTTCGGTCATGACTGAGATTCGCTTTTCTCTCGCTCCACCGGTCAGTGTTCGAGTCAGTGAATCTTTCAGTCATGACTGAGATTCGCTTTTCTCTCGTTTGACCGGTCAGTGTTCGAGTCAGTGAATCTTTCAGTCATGACTGAGATTCACTTTTCTCTCGTTCGACTGGTCAGTATTTGAGTCAGTGAATCTTTAGGTCATGACTGAGATTCGCTTTTCTCTCGCTCGACTGGTCAGTGTCCGAGTCAGTGAATCTTTCGGTCATGACTGAGATTCGCTTTTCTCTCGTTCGACCGGTCAGTGTTCGAGTCAGTGAATCTTTCGGTCATGACTGAGATTCGCTCCTTTCTCATTTGGCTGGTCAGTATTTGAGTCAGTGAGTCTTTAGGTCATGACTGAGATTCGCTTTTCTCTCGTTCGACCGGTCAGTGTCCGAGTCAGTGAATCTTTTGGTCATGACTGAGATTCACTTTTCTCTCGCTCGACTGGTCAGTGTTCGAGTCAGTGAATCTTTCAGTCATGACTGAGATTTACTCCTCTTTCGTTCAACCGGTCAGTGTCAGAGTCGGTGAATCTTTCAGTCATGACTGAGATTCGCTTTTCTCTCGTTCGACTGGTCAGTATTTGAGTCAGTGAATCTTTCAGTCATGACTGAGATTCGCTTTTCTCTCGTTCGACTGGTCAGTATTTGAGTCAGTGAATCTTTAGGTCATGACTGAGATTCGCTCCTCCTGCGTTCATTGGATCACTGTTTGAGTAAACGAATATTTCAGTCATGACAAAGACTCGGTCCTCTCTTATTCAGCTGATAAGTGTTTGAATCAGCGAATCTTTCGGTCATGACTGAGATTCACTCCTCTTTCTCTCAGCAAATCAGTGTATTAGTCAGTGAATCAATTAATCTTTTTGCTCATAACCAGGATGCACTCATTTGCATTCAGTAGTTCAGTGTTTGTGTCAGTCAGTCTTTTGGTCATGACCGAGATTCACTTCCTCCTCATTCAGCTGGTCAGTGAATCTTTCTGTCCTGACCGAGATCCGCTCCTGTTTCATTCAGCATTTTGAGACAGAGCCACACTTCTTGCATTCGAGCACTGAAGCCATTTTTAAATCACACACACACACACACACACACACACACACACACACACACACACACACACACACACACACACACACTGTTTGTTTTCTACATTAAATGGCGGAAACCATGAGCAAATCATGCAACTTAATGAATCAGTGAATGAATCTGAATGAATCATTTAACCGAACAGAATCAAATGACTCTGAAATGACTCAGAAATCTTAGTACTAGATTAAATGTAGTGAGATTCATCGAAAACAATATGAGCAGCAAAATAAAAGAGTGTAAACACGAGTGTGTAGCTGTTTATAAGGTAAATGTGGCATGTTTTTTTTGCTACACAGGATATATTCATGTTCTTTATGGAACAGACAGACAGAGTGAGAGAGAGAGAGAGAGAGGGAGAGAGAGAGAGATGATATTGTCGCCTCTTACAGTGTTTGAACATCTTATAAGTGAGTGATGGATTTATAATCATGTGGTGAGACTCGTGAGCGACGGAGCAGGATGTGTTCTGCGCTGGGGTTTAAGGGGTTAACGGTGGATCTATTCGCTGTTTCACGATTAAGGGTTTCTTTAAGTGGTTCGATTTTAAGCGTTGTGGCAGAAGGTTAATTAAAAGTTTGAGCTGTAGAAGCAGACGTGTAATACGTTTTCTCTCTGCAACACTCGGCTCTGCTCCTCTTCCTCTCACTTTCTTCAGCTCTTCAACTCGTTCATTCATTCTTTCTTGCTTTAATTTGTTTGTCCATTCCTCCATTAATTCATTCGTTTTCTTTCCTTCTTTTGTTTTTATTCAGTTAAAGATCTCCTGCAGGCAGAAAGGCCGGTCTGTTATGAGGGAAAGGTGGAGAGAGTGAGGATTAGAGATTAGTGTTGTGTTGTAAGGAATGATTTCTCTGTGAAGGAAAAGAGGAGAGATGGAGAGAATAACCCAGGTGAAGGATGATAGGATCTGTGGTGGCATTTGGGTTACATTATGAAGAGGAATGTGGAGAGTTACTTACCCGCTGACCGGCCGACTGTGACAGCGGTGTCAATTAGTGAGAACCAGAGCATGTCAACCATCCCACTGTCATCTCTCTCTCTCTCTCTCTCTCTCTCTCTCTCTCTCTCTGTCATCTCTCTCTCTGTCATCTCTCTCTCTCTCTGTCTCTCTCTCTGTCTGCCTGTCTCTCTTCCTCTCTCTCTGTCTCTCTCTGCCTCTGTCTCTCTCTCTCTCTCTCTCTGTCTGTCTGTCTGTCTCTCTCTGTCTGTCTCTCTCTGTCTGTCTCTCTCTCTCTCTTCCTCTCTCTGTCTCTCTCTGTCTCTCTTCCTCTCTCTATCAGTTCAGTTCAGTTCATCAGTGCTTTATTGGCATGAATGTTATGAATCACATTGTTGCCAAAGCAAATAGTGCAGGTAGATTACACCAAAATTGTGTATTCATGTGTGTGTTCAGGGTGTGTGTGTTCAGGGTGTGTGTGTGTGTGTTCAGAGTGTGTGTATTCAGGGTGTGTGTGTTCAGGGTGTGTGTGTGTGTGTTCAGAGTGTGTGTATTCAGGGTGTGTGTATTCAGGGTGTGTGTGTTCAGGGTGTGTTTATTCAGGGTGTGTGTATTCAGGGTGTGTGTGTTCAGGGTGTGTGTATTCAGGGTGTGTGTGTTCAGAGTGTGTGTATTCAGGGTGTGTGTGTTCAGGGTGTGTTTATTCAGGGTGTGTGTGTTCAGGGGGTGTGTTTATTCAGGGTGTGTGTGTTCAGGGTGTGTGTGTGTGTGTGTGTGTATTCAGGGTGTGTGTGTGTTCAGGGTATGTGTATTCAGGGTGTGTGTGTTCAGGGTGTGTGTATTCAGGGTATGTGTGTTCAGGGTGTGTGCAGGACATTGGATTGTTGTGTGTGATGTTTTTGGTGAAGGTGTCTCTCTCTGGTGTTGATATTTTCCACAGTGGAGGAGGAAGTGCAGCTCTGTCTCAACCTCACCGCTCGTACAGTGAGCACAGTCTCTGTTCTCTGGGCAGCCAGGTTCTCCCGTGTTGCAGGTTCTCCCGTGTACTAGGTTCTCCCGTGTTGCAGATTCTCCTGTGTTCCAGGTTCTCCCGTGTTGCAGGTTCTCCTGTGTATCAGGTTCTCCCGTGTTCCAGGTTCTCCTGTGCTGGCTCTTCTCCACAGTGAGACTGTGCTCACTCAGCCTGTACCTGGTCTCTGCTTTATATCTCTGACGGTGAAGAGACACTCTGCCAGTTCATACTCTCTGTTTAGAGCCTGATAGCAGTGTAATCTGCTCTGGCTTTGAGTCTGACTGTCCCAGTGCTCCAGATACGCTCTTCTCATCTGCTCAGCAATTTGTTGACTCTGATTAGACTCTGGTGAGCAGCGCTGGTCTGAGACTGCTGTGTGTTACTGGTTAGTGTGTTAGTGGCTCTCTCTCTCTGACATGGTGTATGCAAGCATGGGCAATAAGCGCTGTTTTGAATGTGGTGATATCGTCACAAGTGGCTCGCATGTCCGCGTAAACGTGACCGTATGGAGATGTCACTGATGTTCCTGAAGTGATGTCTCAGGGCGCTTCTCAGGTACATCAAACCTTGTTCACCCCAGAAGAGGTAAATAGTTCCTTCTATTTAAGTTATGTAGGACTTTAAGGCAGTGTGGAAATGATGGATGTGTTGTTATTGGAGGAGACTGGAACTGCACAGTGGATTTTACTGTAGATCGTACCACCGAGGAACCACATATGCATTCCGCCTTATTTTTGTCAAAACTACTAAAGGAATTTAATCTTTTAGACATGTGGAGAATTAAGAATGCTACAGTCAGACAGTACACATGGGTCAACGTCTCTGACAATAGAGTTAGTGCAGCTTGGCTAGACCGAATTTATTCATCCAAGCATTTTAGCAGCAGAATCATGGAATGTTGGATTTATCTGGTTGGGTTTTCTGACCACCACTTGGTTACCCTCACAGTAAACATGTCTCAGTTCTCTGGAAGAGCTTCATAGTTTTGCAGTGAGCAGTGTGCACTTTTTTTGGGAGCATTTTAGAAGCAAAAGAATATTTTTTGAGAATTTAAGAGAGTTGTGGGACGTTGGGAAGGTACCAATGAGACGCTTTTGTCAGCACACTCAAGTGTTAGAAGCAAGCAAATTATAAAAGGCCTAGAAAATGAGATAAATGGCATAGAGTTAGAACTGATCAATAAACATGACTCTGCGTTGTCAAGGACCTTACAGTGGAAAAAAAAGGATCTGGGGTCCTACATGACTTAAAGAGTGAAGGGAGCCGTGCTGAGATCCCGCTTGGCATCAGTTGCAGGTATGGAACAGAGAAAACTGTGCTTCAGGATGACCTCCTCAGCCTGACTCTGAATCTGGAACTGATTTGGACACAGAGATAACCCTAGAGGTGCTCACAATGGCAATTAACCTGCTCTGCTCAGGAAGCTCACCAGGCATTGATGGCCTGTCATCAGACTTCTATAAACAGTTCTGGAGTCTTGCAGGAGACTCAGGGGATCTCGGTGAAGTCTTTTGGGAAAGTATTAGAGTTGGTCTTTTACCACTGTCATGTCAACATGAGGTTGTTATTGTTAATTAAGAAAGGGGATCTCTCATTGCTAAAGAATTGGAGACCAGTTGCTCTTTTAACTTTTAAGTGCCTAGCAAATAGGCTTAAACATCAGGTTTGTTTTCACTTGAGGAAAGAGAAAAGGCTTCATAGTTATCTCTTTATTGCTATGAAAGCGTTTGGGTTTGGTAACAGCTTTTTGAATGGGGTGAAACTGTCGTACACTGATACTACATGCAGTCATCCGATTTCAGTTACGAGAGGAATCAGACAGGGGTGGCCCTTATTAGGTCAATTATACTGTAGAGCTATTGAACCACTGCTGGCTTTCCTTCTTGGGAAGCTAGCAGGCTTTTCAAATTTCAAGGATTCAAGGATTGTGCTCTCTGCTTATGTAGATGATGTTTTAGTTTTTGTTAACAACTGTGGGGACATCAGAGTATTATCTGAGGCTCTTGAAATGTACCAGAAGGCATCTTCTGCTGAAGTCAGCTGGGATAAGAGCAAGGCTTTATGGGCACAGCAAGTTAAAGCCGAGGGACTTCCACTTCTACCTGGGAATCTGAGGTGGAGTAGAGAAGGGCTAAAGATATTAGGCGAAAGATATTTCTCCCTTCAGTTGTTTATCTTTGGACCAAAGTATACCGTAAAGAAGAAAAGTGTCCTGATTTTGCTAAGATGAAAACCAGGAAGAACAAGTTGGCAGGACAGGGAACAGTGGACCTCGTAGCCATGTTGAAGGGTTTAGCGGCGGCACGGCTCAGAGTCGAACATGCGTACGGTGTTTTGGTGGCGAAACTGCTGGTGTTCATGAGTATTTGCGGTATAAAGTGACTGCTGTTTACACTTCATGAAGAAAATAATGATTTACTCTTGAATTATTTGTGCACTATGCTATATTTTA
Organism: Pangasius macronema; assembly: GCA_037577455.1. Lineage (NCBI taxonomy): Eukaryota > Metazoa > Chordata > Actinopteri > Siluriformes > Pangasiidae > Pangasius > Pangasius macronema. Next base: position 22,511,953 of record CM074956.1, read on the forward strand.
TTAAGGAGGAGATTTGTTGTTGTTTATTTCTTTTCTCATATCAGTGGTGCAGTGTAAGATGTTTTAGAGCTTTCTGACTGCCTGTCTCTCTCTCTCTCTCTCTCTCTCTCTCTCTCTCTCTCTGTCTCTCATTATCTTCCTCTTTCTCTCTCCCTCACTCTCTTTCTCTAAGCTGTCAGCCTTGAAGAAATGGTGCAGCCAAAAGATGTCCTGACTGTCATACTCTATCAAAAACAAACAAACAAACAAACAAACAAACAAACAAAAAAACTGCGCTTAACGATGTTGATTGAAGCAAACATATCCGTCATTATTTGTTAGCGACATTAGCCTCATAGCTTCATTGATTACATTTTATATAGCCGTTTTTTTTTCAACCTGATAGATTAACCCGAATAATTCATGAATATGGAGCACCTGCTAATCACAACTTACGATAACACATCTAAAGATGATCTAGGCAGAACATGTACACATTACTGTACAACCTGCTATTACTAAATTTGTAAATGTGATTATAAAATCAAAAAATATCACCTAAACGTATCACCTAAATCATTCTATTAGCTGATTAGCAACCCTTTAATCATTTGTGATGACAAAAGGCCTCTCTAAACCATAAATAAAATGATCCACTCTTTCAGCGCAACATGTAATCTGTCTTCCAGGCGTGAGCATGACAGCACATTATTGTCACTTTGCTTCATTATCATAAACCCACTCAGCTGTGAAGGGCTGATACATTAGCGCGTTAGCACTAATGAGTCCTGCCTGCTTCGTGCTGCCCGTTTCATCCACCCTGCATAATGAACCGAGTGAGTTCTTCACTTTTTATTTGTATTTCCATCCGGCGTGACGTGCCGCTTTGGACAACAAACTCCTCATTGTTTTGGACAGATTTTTTTTCTCTCTCTAAATGAGATCGGCCTAAGCTTTCTGCCTGCATCACAGACTCTTATCTGTGAACATGAGACCTTGGACGCTCAGGTTAAAAAAAAAAAAAAAAGAAAGGAAATGCTGGCTGTCTTTTTCTCATCCTGAGTGGGAGTAAGGAAATTAGTTTTTTTTTTCAACACACACACACACACACACACACACACACACACACACACACACACACACACACACACACACACACACACACNTTTTTTTAAACACACACACACACACACACACACACACACACACACACACACACACACACACACACACACACACACACTCATTGCGGCCTGGTCACAGCTATCCCTGCTCCTATTACTCACCGTGACATTTCACAGGCAAACATCATCCCTCCACATGAAATATCAGCCTCGCTGAGGATCATCTGTTCTTGTCTGTGAAGATGAAAAGAAGGATGTTTACAACACAATGGTGATATTAAATTACTGGATTGGTATTCCTAATAAACTGTCAGTGTTATGTATATTGACACCCATCAGCCATAACATTATGACCACCTGCCTAATATTGTATTGGTCCCCCTTTTGCTGCCAGAACAGCCCTGACCCGTTGAGGCATGGACTCCTCTAGATCCCTGAAGCTGTGTGTGGTATCTGGCACAAAGACGATAACAGCAGATCCTTTAAGTCCTGTAAGTTGTGAGGTGGAGCCTCCATGGATCAGACTTGATGGCCAGCACACCCCACAGATGTTCGATTGGACTGAGATCTGGGGAATTTGGAGGCCAAGTGAACACCTTGAACGTTTTGTCATGTTCCTTGAACCATTCCTGAACAGTTTTTGCAGTGAGGCAGGGAGCATTATCCTGCTGAAAGAGATCACTTCCATTAGGGAATACCGTTGCCGTGAAGGGGTGTATCTGGTCTGCAAAAATGTTTAGGTAGGTGGTACGTGTCAAAATAGCATCCACATGAATGCCAGGACCCAAAGTTTCCCAGCAGAACATTGCCCAGACCATCACACTGCCTCCGCCAGCTTGCATTCTTCCCATAGTGCATGCTGGTGCCATCTCTTCCCCAGGTAAACAATGCACACGCACCCAGACTTCCACATGATGTAAAAGAAAATGTGATTTATCGGACCAGGCCACCTTCTTCCATTGCTCCATGGTCTATTTCTGATGCTCACCTGTCCATTGGCAGTGGACAGAGGTCAGCATGGGTGCTCTGACAGGTCTGTAGCTACACAACCCCATACGCAGCAAACTGCGATGCACTGTGTGTTCTGACACCTAGCCAGCTTTAACTTTTCAGCAATTTGTGCTACAATAGCTGTCAGTGGTCATAATGTTATGGCTGATCGGTGTATATACTCTAATTTGCCACTTATACCAATCTAATAGCTAACAGGTTGAGAACTCTGTTATATACCTGTACCTGTTAGATTTCTCTGTGCGAGATGTATTCTTGGTGGGAATGGTGGGAATTAAATTCTATGACTCTCAGTTCTGGCTGCTCTACCAACACGCTAACACTCTGTGTTCAATACCCAAAAACAAATCCTCCAGTTTCCCTGAACAGCTTCATTCAGAGGTTTTTCATTCCAATGGACAGGACAAGGTACTACGCACTAATAATCAGTGTGGTGATATAATTTTCATGTACATACAGATACAAAGATTTAGCTAGATCATCTGCAGTTTTGATTCAGAAAGACTTAAAGCATACAAGCATCATATGGTTTTAGTTTGTGACAAAGTCTAAAATGACGTGACTTGTGGCCAAGTGTGGTGACCCATACTCGGAATTTGTGCTCTGCATTTAACCCATCCAAGTGCACACACACA
>CM074956.1:22535658-22547391 GCA_037577455.1 Pangasius macronema
AAGAAGAAGATGTAGTAGTGGACTCTGTATCGTGTCTGGAACCCTGCAAGATTTTCCGCTGAACCCGTAACACCGCTGTAACTATATATCGATTCTTTATGTGACATGTGTATTGGTTTTTTCTCTCAGCACACAGATCTTGTGGATGTGTGTCACTGTGTTTTATAGTCTGTGCAGAGAAGATGCTCGGTGAAACTGTTAATAAAGAGTATAAATTAAACATCCTCGCGGCTTCCTCCAGGCGAAACTGCTTATATACCATCACAATTTGGTTCAAACATGGTGCTGACGTTTCTCTGGCTTCATGACTGGCGAATTTAATAAAGAAGTGTTCTCCAGTGTTTATTCTTTTATTGCCACGGCATGTTTATTAACAGCGAGTAATCCCAAGGCACATGAATAAACACTCACAACTAATTATCATTCATCATATCTAAGAGGGTCTTTATATGTCCTCTGTTTCCTGTATGTTGTCTCGTCTGTGTTCAGACTCAGAAAACTCGGGTTCAAAAGCTGATACGTTCATATTTAGGTGGGGAAAGTTCCTCGTATTCAGAGTTACGTGCCTCCTGAAGTCGATTGTTATCTTTCATTCCCTAGATTATCTTTCACTACTTAGATTATCTTTCACTACTTAGATTATTATTCATTCCCTAGATTATCATTCACTCACTAGATTATCTTTCACTACTTAGATTATCATTCATTCCCTAGATTATCATTCACTCACTAGATTATCTTTCACTACTTAGATTATCATTCATTCCCTAAATTATCTTTCACTACTTAGATTATCATTCATTCCTTAGATTATCATTCATTCCCTAGATTATCTTTCACTACTTAGATTATCTTTCACTACTTAGATTATTATTCATTCCCTAGATTATCTTTCACTACTTAGATTATCATTCATTCCCTAGATTATCTTTCACTACTTAGATTATCATTCATTCCCTAGATTATCATTCATTCCCTAGATTATCTTTCACTACTTAGATTATCATTCATTCCCTAGATTATCTTTCACTACTTAGATTATCATTCATTCCCTAGATTATCATTCATTCCCTAGATTATCTTTCACTACTTAGATTATCATTCATTCCCTAGATTATCTTTCACTACTTAGATTATCATTCATTCCCTAGATTATCATTCATTCCCTAGATTATCATTCACTACTTAGATTATCTTTCACTACTTAGATTATTATTCATTCCCTAGATTATCTTTCATTCCCTAGATTATCTTTCACTACTTAGATTATTAATCATTCCCTAGATTATCTTTCATTCCATAGATTATCATTCATTCCCTAGATTATCATTCACTACTTAGATTATCTTTCACTACTTAGATTATCATTCATTCCCTATATTATCTTTCATTCCCTAGATTATCTTTCACTCACTAGTCTGTCTTTCACTCCCTACTGTAGATTATCTTTCACACAGTGAATGAGCTTTTGTGTATTTCCACGTGTTTATGTGTATGTATCTCCTGGGCGAGGTCGCAGGCTCAAAGAGCCGAAAGCCTGTTACAGTTTATTTTTATCCAGATTGATCTTGCGGCAGTGTATAAGTGCGTGTTTGATTTCAGCTCTTTACGTTGTGTGTTTGTGAGCTGTTAATAGCATTGTGAAGTTTCCCGCTGTGTGTGTTTGTGCTGTAACACGAGTCACACTGTTCTCTCTCTGTCTTTGACTGCAGGATGTTTGCTGATTAATGTGAGAGTCAGACTGCGCTTTCTAAAGCCAGTGGTTAAAATAAGTGATCCTACTGATCAGAATACGCTAACTGAGAAGGAGGGATCAGTGTCATGGGCCTTGTGATGAGTGTGGGTGGAGCTAGACTTACCTAAGATTAGCCCCGCCCACTTTAATAATGTCTACAAGAGTACATGTAGACACTGAAATGCCAGTTAATCAGACTTTTCAATGTTACATTAGCACTAATGGTAGTGTAAATGTGAAGCTAGCGTGACTGCTGGAGAAACACGGCTACTGTCAATACTCTGAAAATATGAATATTAAAATCAGCCTCATGCATAAATTATACTGTATACAGGGCAAGTAGTGTATTTATAACCAATAAGCATTGAGGGTTTCTTTCCATTTCTAAGGGACTTTCGATGGCTGACCCTGTTTCAGTTGAACAGGAAGTGATCTGGAAGTTCCTGTTCCTGATGATGTCACTTCAGGCTCGTGTCTGATTGGCTGAGGAGGCTGTTCTGTTACCATGACAGTAGAGCGGGCAGCATCAGAGGTTCTATCGCTTGTCTTTCATTCAAACTGCTCTTTTTTTTCATTGATGCGCTCACACACACACACACACACGCACACACACACACACACACACACACACACATGTTGAGTATAGGTGACTAATAACTCAGTTGGCATGATGGGATAATTTTTATTGCTGCTGTTATAAATCTAGTATGACTCACACTTTGTTGAGGTGGAGTGAATAACCAAGCCTCTTGTCACATAGTGTGGTGTGTGTGTGTGTGTGTGTGTGTGTGTGTGTGTGTGTGTTCATTATAGACTGGGCGTCCTTGTGGCTAAATAACAGGCTGTTTGTCTGAGACACACTACTGATTTATTGGCAATGGATAGTGTAAACGTGCTACTGTTGAGACAAATGACTGTGTGTGTGTGTGTGTGTGTGTGTGTGTGTGTGTGTGTGTGTGTACAGGCTACCTAATGTCCTCCATGACATGTTTTTTTCATTATATAGCCCCTCTGAAAGTGTACTCCACCCTAACCAGAGCTGCCAGGGTGTGTGTGTGTGTGTGTGTGTGTGTGTGTGTGTATATATATGTGTGTGTGTGTGTGTGTGTGTGTGTGTTTAGCTAATCTGCAAAAAAAAAAGAAACTTGCAGCTGTTTAGATACAGAAAACATGACATTTAAGCTCTCAGACAGACATTAAAAGTCCCGTTGCTCCATTTACTAAGCAGTAAAACACTCAGCGTTGTGCTGTAATGGGAAAGTAATCAACGACTGTGTGGTGGGATGAAGCGGGGTCGCAGTTTAAATACAGCTCACTTACGTTATAGCAGCTACAAACGCTCCTTCTCGTTACCGAGAAACCGCAGAGAAGCGTCCTGGAGATGTCGGAAGACTTAACGTGACGGCTTTACCTCTGACACTGGAGACTCCTTCCGTCCATAAGCGTTAAATAAACATCTCCTTACAATTACACGTGAGTATAAGTCGCTGTGATTGAGCTGTTGCTATGGAAACGATAGTGTGTTAAAACGAGAGCAGTGACAGCCTCAGGGGCCGATTCAGCGCTAGGCAAAGGTAAGCAGCTAACCTGGGCCCCCAGAACCCAGGGCCCCCCTTAATTAATCAACCAATTAATCAATTAATTAATTAATTAATGTTAAATAACGTATGCTGAAAATGTAAATATTGATGTTAAAGAGGGCCCCATATATCAGCCTTTATTTCCCCTGGGGCCCCAAAATCACTAAACCTATTAACCTGTGATCTGAATTACTGCCTGAGCTGCTGTTCTTATAGACAATTCATTGATTAATTGATTAATTGATTAATTAATTGATTAATTAAAACACTTCCTGACCAATCAGAACCCAGACTTCATTAGCGCTGTGTGTTTTTTTTTATCTAAGGTGGTCAGGGTTAAAAACTGATTCAGAAGAATCGTTCAGATGTGAATCGTCCGGAGGAATCGACTCAGTCAGCGAGCGAGTCGGTGATCAGCGGAGGGAAGTCGCGTGAGCGCTGCCGTGTGTTTAAAAAGCCGCGCACGCGAGCGCACCGTGCCGATGGGCGCGGAGCGGCGGGGACGAGCGCGTGAGCACCGTGAAGCGCACTCTTTATAGCCTGGAGGAAGGATTTGTTACAGGAGTAGAGATATTACAGGATGTGGAACTTCACCGGAACCGGAGTGTGGATGTCGGCTTTCACCGGCACGAGCGACAACTGAGGCGCAGAGGGGAAGTTTTCTCTTTCTTTAATACCGGCTCCGGTTTGGACCCTGAAACACTTTCAGCTCACGGTAAGACGCGCGCGCAGTGTGTGTGCATGTGTGTATGAATGTGTGTGTGTGCATGTGTGTGTGTTTTTTGTTGGGTTCTCGGTGATAACGGAGTGTGTGTGTGTGTGTCATGGACGTGTGTTTGCTGTGTTTTTGTTGAGTTCTCGGTGATAACGGAATGTGTGTGTGTGTGTGTGTGTGTGTGTGTGTGTGTGTGTGTGTTTATACGTTGTCCTCTAACTCATATACAGGATAAGCGCCTTTCATTCCTTAGCCTCCTTTTTTTTAATGTTTTTATTCTGCAGATTTGTTTTTATTTAGAAATAAAAACTCCTCAGGATTAAATCTCCACTCAGACTGTGACACGAATCTTAACACCTTCCCTCTGCTGCTACATGATGCAGGAAAAGTTTTCACCTTCATGCACTATAAATCTATTTCTACACTAAAACACAGTGTATACAGTGTGTGTGTGTGTGTGTGTGTGTGTGTGTGTGTACTGATATAGAGCAGGGTGATTATAATAATCCATAAGCGATAATCATGATGCATGATGTCACACTACAGTGTTGTGGAGCGGATATGAGCCCCAGCGCTGCGGTGTAACTGGAGGATTGTTGTGTACTGTATATTAGTGAGAATGTGTTTAAATTGGAATTAAACCTATAGTCTAGTTGCCATGTTAACAAAGAAAGAAACCCTTTCATGTTTTGTCGTGTTTTGAGTACGTTAAATGATACGTCTTCTGTAAGCGCTTTATCCTGGTCAAGGCAGCGGTGGTGGATCCGGAGTCTATCCCGGGAACGCTGTGTATGAGGCGGGGATACACACCAGTCCAGCACAAGACACCGTTCACACACTTATTCACACCTAGGAGCAATTTCGCCTTTGTTTTTTTAAAAAAAAAAAAACGGAGGAACCCCACAGAGACACGGACATGATGAGAACACACGGGACTGAGCTCAGGATCGGACCGTGGACCCTGGAGCTGTGTGGCTCGCTGGACCGACCTGCTGCTCGTTTAACTAGTAGCAGTATTAACTAGCTGTAACTAACTATGAGGACAGAGTCCCTGTTCACACCTAGCGTCCTGGGTGATGTGATTGGAGGTGGTCAGGGCTGAGTGCAGGTGTGAATGGGATGCAGTGAGTCTCAGAGACGATCACTCGCCACATCCTGGGACGCGTATGTCCACATCGCATCCGTCACGTGAACGTGAAAGCGTCAGAACCGAAGGAGAACGTGTAATCAGAGCCGGAAAATACGTAGTCATTGCGAGACCGTGTGGAAACGATACAGCTCTTCATTCCTCATCTCATCTCTCATTCATTTATGAGTTTAGTCAGCAGGCCACGTGATTAAAACAGCTTGTACAGGTACATCAGAGAGCATTCGCAGGACATTTCTGCCTGAAAACAAGCGCAGTGGAAGACTGACGTAATAACTGCTCATGACGCGCTTCCTCCAGCGGAAGTGAGGGACCGAATCCGATCCGAGCGGACTCTGAGGACGCGTTTTAGGTGTATTAAGTTCTGTAAGAGCCAAGTTTCTGTAGCTAAACAAAATAAATGGTGTGTATACTGATCAGACATAACGTTAAACCCAGTGACAGGTGAAGTGAATAATCCTGATTATCTCATTGCAGTGGTACCTGTGAAGGGGTGCGATTATATCAGGCAGCAAGTGAACAGTCAGCTCTCAAAGCTGATGTGTTGGAAACAGGAAAAATGGGCAAGTGTAAGGATCTGAGCGACTTTGGCAATGGCCGGATTGTGATGTCTAGACGACTGGGTCAGAGAGTCTCCAAAACAGCAGGTCTTGTGGGGTGTTCGCAGTGTGCAGTGGTTAGTACCTAGCAAAAGTGGTCCAAGGAAGGACAACTGGAGAACCTGAGACAGGGTCATGAGCACCCAAGGCTCATTAGGGCCTTTCGCACCGCTTTAGTCCCAGAACTAAATGTACGGTACTAAAGAACTGGGAGATTTTGCGTGAACTATTTCCCAGTACTGTTTAAAGAATTGCATTCGCACCGACAGCGGGCACTAGGAAGTGACGTAAGCCGGTCATTTGTGCGCGAAGTTCAACAACAGAAACAAAGAGGAACGACGTAAACACCCGGAGGATGGAGGACGCCGTGATCGGAGCCGTGCTGCACTTCAGCGTCCGTCCATCTATCGCTGTTCTCCAGACTTGAGAAATAAGTCGACACTACAGTATGTTCACACGGCGTTTTAAATCATGGTGGGTGACGGCGTTTTCGTACGCGTTTGGCCAATTGACGTCTACTTACGTCAGCTGTGCCGGTTAGACCAGTTGTGCCGGTTAGACCCTGCTCCGGGGTAGGAGCTCATTTCAGGTACTAAAATCACGCCCAGTGGCGTCTGGTCCGTCTGGTCTGGTCCGATCCCACAGAAGAGTCACTGTAGCACAAACTGGATCTCAATCCCATCGAGCATCTATGGTACGTGTGTATAGGATACTCTGTGGTTATACTACTAACCCTTTTATACGTTATTTTTATTAGCATTAATGTGAAGTGCGACATTACAGATAAGCAGGTTAATTTAATAAAACAATAGATATCAGTCAGTCTACGCTAGCTGACCTCAGATCTTCTTTTTCTGTATTGGATCTGTGTAGCTGAAATCGAAAACATCGTTGTGTTTTTTTTAAAGCACGTTTGTGTGATTATTTTAGGTCTAAATGCATTTTAAAGCCTCGATAATAAGATTATTATTAATATTTTAAGCTTGTTTTACTCCATACACTGAACTAACTGTGACGCATTCATGCTTTCTTCTGGACCTGCGTTACGTAGCTTTCATTCCTTCCCAGTGAAGAAAATGAAATGTTTAGTGTTTATCATCATCATCAGCTCGGCCAGAGAAACCGAGAAACGCTTAAATTGCTTTAGAGTCAAGTTGTGGAGCTGTCATGTTGACGAGTGATGAAACAACAGGGGATTTTTTTTTTTCTTCATTTTCTACGTATGTGCTTGACACGGAGCCACGATTTCACTGACAGCTGAATTTAGATTTTCTCAACACTACACAAACGCTCTGAAGCGACAAATCAAAACGATCAGCTTGAGTGATTCCTCGGTCTGAGGTGGTCTGATCGTTTCTTCACTGTTCGGCTCACAACTTTCGCTCTTACCTGCAATTAGCTTTAGCTAGCCGGTGAGTGAATGTAGCTAGTACAGTTAGCTCGCTTTGCTAAACTAATCTGAGAACAACTGATTTTCACACTGATTAGTGCTTTATGCAGTTAGCACTTTTATAAGCTGTGTCTAGCTACAGATTGAATTTTTTCACATTCAATAGGCCACGCCCACAAGCAGGAACAGTAGCTGTCGCGACACGCCCACAAAAGACAACATCCATCCAAACAACACCAGAGATTCGTCGCACGCTAGTGTGAACACGCTGTAAAATGACTGTATTTATTTATTTATTTTTTGCATTGCTTCTGGCTCATTACGTTTGGCAGAATATCAACTCCAAGTCTTTTATCTTTTACAGTGTGTGTGTGTGTGTGTGTGTGTGTGTGTGTGTGTGTGTGTGAGACAAAATATTTCATGGTTAATTGATTTGAAGTTTGTCATAGCAGCTGAAGTAGAGAAATGTGCAGGTCACAGGACATATGGGATGGAGATTTGGAGATTTCCTGTATTTGAGCAGGTTAAACACTAAACCCCGCAGTGTCTAATTCATCACATCGAGTGTGCACACACACACACACACACACACACACACACACAGTATTTATTCATGTGAAATATTGCACCGCTTACGCCAAGTCTCTGCTTTCTCTCTGGCAGAGATGTGTGTGTGTGTGTGTGTGTGTGTGTGTGTGTGTGTGTGTGTGTGTGTGTGTGTGTGTGTGTTTGTGAGACTGTCATTTATTTTCTTATCAGTGAAACTGAAAACAGGAAAGATTGTTGAAGTTGTACAACTATAACAGGAAACACTCGGAGCACTCGCTTTCATACACAGTCCCCTCCGCAAGTATTGGAACGGCAAGGCCCATTCTGTTGCTTTTGCTGAACACTGAAGACATTTTGTGTTTGAGAGCAAAAGATGAATACGAGAGACTAGAAGCTGATAGACTAGAATATCAGCTTTCATTTCCTCATATTTACATCTCGGTGTGTTAATCAACTTGGAACATGGCACCTTTGGTGGCCTAATCACCAAATTTTTAGGTGAGCAAAAGTATAGGAACAGATAGACTTAAAGTAAGTAGCACTTAATAATTGGTTCCATGTCTCTGGCTTGCAATAACTGCATCGAGCCGGCGACCCACTGACATCACCGACCTGTTGCATTCTTCGTTTGTGATGCTTTTCCAGGCTTGGAGCACAGCTTACTTCAGTTGGTAGTAGTTTTGGGGGATTTCTCCCTTCAGTCTCCTCTTCAGGAGCTGAACTGCTGCTCAACTGGTTGAAATTCTGATCTATGGTCTCATATATTCAATTTTTGATCTCAAGCCTAAATGTATTCTAGGTATAGCAAAAACAAAAGGACTGTGTATTCCACACACACACACACACACACACACACACACACACACAGAGTCTCTGAAGCAGTGGTCAGAGTTCAGATTGTGAATAAATATAACATGATGAAAATGTTACTGTAGTACTGTCACAGCTGCTGTTATAGAAAATTAATCAACACCTTCTGACCAATCAGATTTGAGAACTCCGCACCTCCACCCTATACTCCAGTAGGTTTGGGTTGTGTGTGTGTGTGTGTGTGTGTGTGTGTGTGTGTGTGTGTGTGTGTGTGTGCTTGCAGAAGTGCTGATGTCCAGCTCTTTCTGTTCCGATGTCACGTAACAGTCTCGAGTTCTTTCCATCAGTAATGAGGAGAATGTTTCTTCCTTACTTGGTGGAAGCGCTCAGACTTTCCATCACTGGACTCTGCAGGGGTGAGTGAACTTTACAGCTGTCACAGTAATGAGGAGTTTATAAGGGCAGAAGGCCGCTCGTTACTCTCATGTTTAACTCTCCTCAGCTTTCCTCTGCTCGTAAGTCTCGCATCAGTAAACACAGGCACGGATACTTTCTCTTCTTCTGTATCTCAGCCAATAACACATTACTGTCTCAGCCAATAAGGATCAAGGCACTGTTGTGTCGGCAAACAAGAGTTATGGTGGTCTTGTCTCAGCCAATACGGATCAGGGAAATACTGTATCAGCCAATAAGGATCAAGGCAGTCTTGTCTCAGCCAATGAGAATCAGGGAAACAGTGTCTCAGCCAATAAGGATTCATATTATCCTGTCTCAGCCAATGAGAATCAGGGAAACAGTGTCTCAGCCAATAAGGATTCATATTATCCTGTCTCAGCCAATGAGAATCAGGGAAACAGTGTCTCAGCCAATAAGCATCAAGGTAGTCTTGTCTCATCCAATCAAGATGAACAGCTTCCCATCTCACCTAATCAGGATCAAGGCTGTCTTGTCTCAGCCAATGAGAATCAGGGAAATCCTTGCTCAGCCAATAAGGATTAATACTGTCCTTTCTCAGCCAATACGTTTAACACAATTCTGTCTCAGCCAGTCAGGATTGAGGCAGTCTTGTCACAGCCAGTGAGAATCAGGACAGTCCTGTCTCAGCCAATGATGAACAAAGCAGTTTTGTCTAAGCCAATAGGGATCAGAGCAACGTGTTTCAGCCAGTAAATAAGATTAACACAGGCCTGTCTCAGCCAATCAGCATGAGGACACAGTTCAGTGCTTGTGAACGCTCCATCACATCATCACTGTCTGTTCTCTCCTCACTGACTGCTGCACTTCCTGCCTCCTAATGGAGCCGTGCGTGTGTGTGTGTGTGTGTGTGTGTGTGTGTGTGTGTGTGTGTGTGTGTGGGTCAGTACAGGGTGAAGGACTGTATCTGGGACACAGTTCTGTCAGAGACTCAAACATACCAGAGCCACCAGAGCCATACTGCACTGATTCTGTCACACCTCCCTCTATCTCTCTCTCTCTCTCTCTCTCTCTCTCTCTCTCTCTCTCTCTCTCAGTGTAATAGTTTTTGCTGATAGTTTCATCGTGGAGTTGTTGATGCATCTGATCCCTCACGTGCCATCTCCCCACCAGTCTTCAGTGACTCAGAAGGGAAAAACGTGTGTATCACAGTGACAGGAGACAACCTCCGACCGTTTAATGATATTTCTTCTTCTTTTTTTTTTTTTCTGAGCCACAGAGTAATGTGACACACTGCTGTGTCCTCCTGTCGTTAATTGTCGGTGTCTCTGTTTTCCTGAAACGATATGAAATTTGAAAACAACACGAACAGAAACGTTTCACACTCTTCACAATGTCACACTTCTCTCTCTCTCTCTCTCTCTCTCTCTCTCTCTCTCCCCTCTCTCTCTCTCTCTCTCTCTCTCTCTCTCTCTCTCTCTCCCTCGCTGATGCTCGCTGCTTCATTGTGGTCTCTTTGTCTTTCCTGAACTCGTTTTATTTTCTTTCTTTTCTTCGCTAACTCTGGTGTCGGTCTGGTCCTCCTCCTCACTCGGGCGGTGAGACTGCTCGTTTTGGTTTTCCGTGCTCTCGGCATGCGTCTCTCCCACACAGCTGCTGGGAATAACACGCTGCTCGCTCTTCCTCCTCAAGCTGACCAGCACCGTGAGGTTTTCCAGAGACGGCCGCGAATTCTTCGGCTTGACAAGGAACCGGGGCAGAGTTTATCCTTACGGTCGAGCCTTAGTTTTAGCGTTCACTCACTTTATTTCCTGAAAACGATCCTATCAGGTCATAGTACTTGTACTGTCCGGAAATATTTCATTTTGCTGAGGGTTTGCTAACAAACCCTCAAGACATTTTTGTCCAGTTTTTACAAACAGTTGGTACAAACATAGTCTTTAATATCCAGTCAGTTACGGAGTTACAAATTACGGAGTCACAATTTTGATATCACATCGTCATATCGTCATATCGTCACATCGTCACATCGTCACATCGGAATGGTGAAGAGTGTTTTAAAGCAGCGATGAGTGATTTTTAAAGCATCTATTAACCAAAAATTCCTTTAGTGTAATGTGATTAAAGCTGATTTACTGTGATGTGATTGAGTACTGAGTTAACTCCGAGACATAGCAGGCCACGCCCATTTCACTGACCCCGCCCCCAAGCCACTAGCGGTACACGCACTAGTGAATACACGATGTAGCGTGACTATAAGAAGCGGCGTTTATTAAATGTGATGTAGAGCTTTTAGGAGTTTATCTAATGATTAAAATGGCATGTGCTGACTCTGATATAAAACGTCCAATTGGCAGCACACTGTGTGTGTGTGTGTGTGTGTGTGTGTGTGTGTGTGTGTGTGTGTGTGTGTGTGTGTGTGGGTGTGTGTGTGGACAGCATCTCTCCACATCCTGCTCTGCACCCTCCTCAGTGGAGATGTTTTTGGGTCCTGGGCCAGCTGATCTTTCATTTCAGAATCTCTGATTTCTCAGGATCAGGAAAATCAGGAAAGGATCAGAGAGGGAGAGAGGGAGAGAGAGAGAGAGATGAAGAGAGAGAGAGAGAGAGAGAAAGAGAAATGGAGACAGCGAGATAGAGACAGAAAGAGACAGAGAGGAGTGAAGAGAGATATGGGGGAAGGAGGCAGATTGGGAGAGTAATGGGGAGAGAGAGAAGAGAGAGAGAGAGAGAGAGAGAGCAACGAGAAAGAAACTGGAGGGCATGAGATAGATAAAAGAACAGAGAGAGTGGG
>CM074956.1:22549492-22565047 GCA_037577455.1 Pangasius macronema
TGTCTCTTAGGACACCATCCTACTGACCTTCAAGCTGTGTGTGTGTGTGTGTGTGTGTGTGTGTGTGTGTGTGTGTGTGTGTGTGTGTTAGGCCACGACTGCCTTTAGGACTGCAAGTCCCATGAGCAGTTCTGCTCTCAGGTCTCCATCAGTGGACAGCTGATAACTTCAACAAAACGGACTTCATGTGTAAACTGTGATGATATTCCTGGTTGTGTAACTGCACTATTTGTCCGTGTAGCCCACAGTGACAGAAGGGAATGATTTATAATCGCACTCTCCGTTACACCCAGATGATGACGGGTTCCTTTGAGCCTGGTTCCTCTCAAGGTTCCTTCCTCATGTCGTCTCAGGGAGTTTTTCCTCACCACCGTCGCCTCTGGCTCACTCATTAGGAGATAAATTCATACATTTACAATTTATATCCTGAATTTATTTATTTCTGTAAAGCTTCTTCGTGACAGTGTCCATTGTTAAAAGCACCATACTAATAAAATTGGATTGGATACAAACAAAAATCCGATTTTTGATTTCATAAAAACACATATAGAGACTGCAGACTGCAAATTTCCAGCGGCAAAATTACATTCATTTCCAAATCCAGATCCAATCTTTGCCATTTGCTACAGGATCTGATATCTGATGTGCTTTCTCTGATATCCAGTCCACTGTTTCTTTGGTATTGGATGGGTGCAGATACTGCGCTTCAGATCATCGCCATCTTTAAATATTACTAATAGTGCAAACTTCTTCCGGATTAATACACCAGTACAGGAATATGAGTAAAACACAGGATTATCGAAGCTGCTGCTCTCTTCCAGTCTCATAGTTCCTCAAGTTAAAGCCATTTTAGAGCAGTTTTTTTTCCCATGTTCCTAAAATAGGAAAGCGATCAGTGTGTTGCTCTCCCTCGAGATAACTGATTTTTGTGTGAGTGCCAAAATGACAAAACCTTTCTATTCTAGACATTTCTATTCGGAGACACATGCTGGTGCGAACAGAGCGCAGTTCATAGCCATGAAAAGCACGACACACACGTCACGTCACGTCGCGGCTCTCGCAGGCATTTCAGCGATACACCGCATGTATCGCCATCTTTACATTTGCAGATGATTTCCCAGAAATACTCTAATGTTGGATTTAAATAAAAACAAACCTGTATGATATTATTCTTTNTTTTGCCTGCAAAAATATATATCTTTACATTTATAAAAAAGATATCATAACGCTGGAATGAAGTGTCTATGCAGAGAGGTGAGGGACAGATAGGACAGGGTGTGTGTGTGTGTGTGTGTGTGTGTGTGTGTGTGTGTGTGTGTGTGTGTGTGTGAGAGAGAGCAGTGCTGTCAAACATAGAAGATTCACAGATGTTGTTGCCGAACTCCGCTTCTGGGTCATTGACTCGCCTAATGACCAGTTTTATTACTCTCTCACTTCTTAGTCTGTCTCTCCATCTCGTGTGTGTGTGTGTGTGTGTGTGTGTGTGTGTGTGTGTGTGTGTGTGTGTGTGAAAACCTCAGCAGAAGTTAATATCGGAGACGACCTTCATGAGCTTAAACTCTCGCTGCGGTTTTCCTGTCGGTCATCGTGTATGAGCGCTCCGCTACTGCAGGTGGCGCTGTTCAATTTCGTGAGTTGAAAGAATGAAGATTGTCCATGCAATTCACTTTGTGGGAGGGGCATACTCTCTCCCCCTGTCAATCACAATGACACTAGCCAATCACGGGCGTCTGTGAGCTCGTGTATGAGGAAGAGGGAGGATAGCGCGAGTGTGTTGCGCCGCCCCGTGATGCAGCAGTTCAGAAGGAAGCAGTGTCACTTGTCTTGGAGGAAGTTTTATGAGTTTATGATGTATTTACTTTCGCAGAACTGTACGTGTCAGCGTTCTAGAGTTAACCAAGTACGTCCTGACGTCCTTCTGACTCACAAGATGTAGTCGAATGTTGTAACGTCCACTTGTGCCACAGTTTAGTCACCAAACGGAGCTGAACCTTTCCACAGGAAGTACACTGAGACCTTTACAGCGATGATTCAGTACGCATGACATCGGCTCTTGGTCCTCCTGCTTTACTTTAGAAATAATTGAATTTCCTTGGCTGTGTTTTTAATTTAAATCAAACGCTGTAACCTTCTGCGGCTGTTTTGAAGCGTTTTGCATTAACTAATTAAAAAACGGCCGTGAGCGATAGAGAAAAGGGAATTCTAGCTCCGAGCAAAAACACAGATCCGTTTTAATACGACCCGCGTCTCGTACACGTTCTGTTCGCCTGGGGTTAGAGGACAGTGATGGGTCATTTGGGGTTTCACACCTAGTTTTAGATTTACTTTCTTTATGTGTCAAGAAAAAAGAGGAAAAACCCCTCACCAGATGGATCTCTGTCGACTCGGCTTGACGTTTCATTCAGGAAAGGGATTGTGGGATAGAAATGTAAACTAAGCGTTTACAGATGTGTCAGAAATGTCAGGGTTTCTAATGAAACAGAGCGCGCACTGAAACGCGTGAGAGGTTTCAATCCCGCATCCGTTAGAGCTGTGCACGGAAGTACGTGCTCTCTCCGAACAAATGTCCCTGCGAAGAAAAGACAACGACCTCCTCGCCTGTTTGTTTGGCTTTCTTTCTTTTTTTCCTTCCGGAGCTGCTTTCTTTCTTTTTTTCCTCCAGTTGACATTCAGATCTGATTAAAAACCCGACGATGTGGGCCGGTGCTTTAGAGAGTCAGTGTGGAAGAGCAAACAGGAAAGCAGTCAGCGTGGATTAAATGCTCGTTAGACTTCGTTTATTCGTTTATTTCAGTGTCAGCGGTTCAGCGCAATATTGGGGTTTATTTTCGGTCGGATTTGTTGAAGATGGTTTGTTGTAAACGATCAGTGCAGGAGGTCAGGACAGTACAGATGGTCTCAAAAACATTGTACAGGATTTGTTGGCGTTTCTAAATGAGTACTCGTTCTCAAAAAACTGATATTTATTATATTTACTTTCATATTTAGCCATAATGCTTGTTAATGTATCCAATAGGCAGCGGTGATGTGTAAAGTAAGGAATAAAACACTGTGTCATGCTGTTATAGGAAAATCATCAACGATGCTGTCAGTAACCGTGCACCTACAGAATGGCAGGAATAGTTCGTATAAAGCTTTTCTGCTCGGAAATCAACCTTTCATGCATCGCACTACGCTGCGGCTTCATAAATATCAGAGATGATATCTCACTGCTGTCAGTTTCCTTCGTTCCAGAAGATCGTTTAATCCTCCTTCCAGGAGTTTAGGATGGAGAGCGGGAACTTCCACACTTCCCCTGTTTAATTATTCACCAGCTACCTTTTATCACACCATCATAAGCACTTACTGATGAGAAAGCCAAGCAGAGCTCCATGTAGATGTAGATCAGGGTGTGGGGCAAAACGTACAAAACAAGCTGAACGCCGTGACACGCAGTAAACACGATACTGAAAATATACCTAATGTGATCACGCAGGACGGTGCAGTGTAGGAAAACGTCACAAACACAGCGTATCGTATAGCGTGCACATTCCCGCACGTTACACATGACCTCTTCAGGGTAGGATTCAGATCAATATTCCGATGGAATCTCTATCACGGTTCATATTACTGCTGCACTTTCTTCACATCACATGGAAAGAGTGTTATGGGAGATGACATATTTTCAATAAACACTATAAAGAGAAAACCGAGGCAGACGGTAAAGAGAGCAGGACAAAGGTACTTCGTTAATCGGGAAATATTTCACACTGGAAGCTGGTTTCTCCCATGCTGGGAAAATTCATTATTTTCTTTTGTTTGAATGGAGTGTTATTGTTTTCATATCACTTTTGAGTTTGTAGAATGTAGAGGTGGGAGACTGTGGGTTTTTTTTTTTTTTTCCCACTCCACCCACTCCTGCTGACCAATCCCATCTGCTTCTGAAGGAATTCTAACTAATCCCACTCACTCTCGAAGGAGTTCTGCCCAAACCCGCAAGCTCTCGAAGGAGTTCTGCCCAAACCCGCAAGCTCTCGAAGGAGTTCTGCCCTTTCCCGCAAGCTCTCGAAGGAGTTCTGCCCAATCCCGCAAGCTCTCGAAGGAGTTCTGCCCAATCCCGCAAGCTCCTGAAGGAGTTCTGCCCTTTCCCGCATTTTGGGATACAAATGTAAAATAAGCTTTTACAGATATGTCAGAAATGTCAGGATTTTTAATAAAGAGGAAACTCTCATGCGTTCATGAAACTCTTCTGACCAATCCCACCCCCTCATGAAGAAATTCTGATTAATCTCACCTGCTCTTTAAGGAATGCTGAACCTTTGCTCCTGGCCCAGGACAGAATACTGGCCTGATGATGAATCAGTCCACTCCTCAAGGAATTTTGTCCAACCCCTCTGCTCCTGAAGGAATTCTTACTAATTCTTTCTTGTTCTCAAACAAAATCTGATCAATGCTTCTGCTCCTGAAGGAATTCTGACCAATCCCACCTGCTTCTGCAGGAATTCTATCCAATGTCTCCACCCCAAAGGAATTCTTACTAATCCCGCCCACTCCTAAAGGAATTCTAACCCTCCTTCCCTGAAAAAGGTCTGACCAATCCCACTGACTCCCAAAGGAATTCTAAGCATTCCCATAGATCCTTAAACAATTCTGAGCAATCTCTCTGAGAAATTCCACCTACTCCTAAAGACAGTGACAACTCCTTCGCTCCTGAAGGAATTCTGACTTAATCCCTCACTCTTCTGAAGGAATTGTGGCCAGACAACAGTTACTTTTGATTGTGTGCACCTGCAGTATATTCGAATAAACCTAGCATTTAAATTTAAACCACAACAACCATGACCAGGATAAAGTGGTTATTGAAGACGGATGAATGAATCCAAGTTTCCACCAGATGTACAATTTACGCCAATAAACACATCCATTACACTCACACGCTAAAGAGCGCGGTCACCGGAGCGATCCATGTTTAAAGATCCCAATTACATGCTGCGTATCTGATGGAGAAATCATGCCATTTCCTATAAAAATTAAATGAGTGGAGGGAAATACACACACCAGTGTGCTCATAACTTTTTTTTTTTTTCCTGTGGTAAGCTTGACGCATGGAATCGCCAATCTGTAAACACCGTTTGCACAAACATGTCCTGTTTATATTTATAAATCCCGGCAAAGCGCGGACTGAGGCTGCCATTGATCAGGTGCAGTTTCCTTTTCCATGACACAGTGTAGTCATCGGGTTTATGAGGGTTTAGTGGATGCAGGTGTGTTTGTCTTTCTGAAAGCTTTTTCGTGTTGGTGTTGGATTTGGGAAATCGGTCACTGAACACGGCTAACACTAAAGCGTTACTCGTTATCCTCTCCTGATTAGCATTAGGTCAATAGTATAGTATAGTAAAGCCTCTGATGAACAGGAAGTAAAACAGGACGGGGTGTGCTGCTGTAGGAAAATAATCAACAGCAGGGAATGATGAAGAGGAGTTACTGTTGCCACCCTGAAGTTAATTCATCTCTTTATTATTATAATATAGTGACCATTGTACTTTTGATCTATTTATAGTTACATATAAAGTCTGTTAAAGAAGTTCATTCTAGATACCAGCTCCTAAAAATGCCACGTACGTCATCCACATCATCATTTATTTGGAAAAACTATTTCCATCACTCTTGTCTTATAGGTTTATTGTTAGGCGTAGTTTTAGCAGTGTGTGTGTGTGTGTGTGTGTGTGTGTGTGTGTGTTCAGGCTTATGTTTGTGTTTCTCCGTCTAACCGTGTTACTTTAATGAGACACGCTAACGAGTCAGGAGAGCGAACGAGCTGCAAATTACAGAGAGGGAGAGAAGGAGGAATAGAGAGAGAGAGAGACGGTAGAGGACAGTTAGACAGGATGCTGGATGGTCTTCACACTGTGTCCTTCCTGTCAAGGTGATGTTCTAATTATAGTCAATACTGCAGGAGCTGATCATCATCATCATCATCATCATCATCAACAACATCATCATCATCATCAGTGAAGGAGGCGTGGCCTCTGTGTCTATTACGGCGGAGGAGGTGTGTCCCTTATTTCTATTAGGAGGCCTGGCCTCTGTGTCTGTTACAGTGGAGGAGGCGTGGCCTCTGTGTCTGTTACAGTGGAGGAGGCGTGGCCTCTGTGTCTGTTACAGTGGAGGAGGCGTGTCATCTGTGTCTATTACAGTGGAGGAGGTGTGGCCTCTGTGTCTATTACGGTGAAGGAGGCGTGGCCTCTGTGTCTATTACAGCGGAGGAGGCGTGGCCTCTGTGTCTATTACAGCGGAGGAGGTGTGTCATCTGTGTCTATTACAGCGGAGGAGGCGTGGCCTCTGTGTCTATTACAGCGGAGGAGGCGTGGCCTCTGTGTCTATTACGGCGGAGGAGGCGTGGCCTCTGTGTCTATTACGGCGGAGGAGGCGTGGCCTCTGTGTCTATTACAGCGAAGGAGGTATGGCCTCTGTGTCTATTACAGCGAAGGAGGTGTGTCATCTGTGTCTATTACAGTGAAGGAGGTGTGTCATCTGTGTCTATTACAGTGAAGGAGGCATGGCCTCTGTGTCTATTACGGTGGAGGAGGCGTGGCCTCTGTGTCTATTACAGTGAAGGAAGTGTGGCCTCTGTGTCTATTACGGTGGAGGAGGTGTGGCCTCTGTGTCTTACAGCGGAGGAGGCGTGGCCTCTGCGTCTATTACGGCGGAGGAGGCGTGGCCTCTGCGTCTATTACGGCGGAGGAGGCGTGACCTCCGTGTCTATTACAGCGGAGGAGGTGTGGCCTCTGTGTCTATTACAGCGGAGGAGGTGTGGCCTCTGTGTCTATTACAGTAAATTGTATTATATTGATATAATATCATTTTAAAAGGTGCTTGGAGAATTTGTAAGGTTTGAATCTGCCGACTTTGCCATATTTTCCATGGCAGTATTATTTGCACAGAATGACTGCGTGCAGAAATACGGCTCTGAGAGCGCTTAAGCTGTGCCTGGCGGTAAGTATAAGCTGTTGTCGCATGCTGTTCTGTGCTGTGACAGGTTTCTCAGGGTTCCAGCCCGTGTTAGAGCGTCTCACTGTGTGAAGTGGATTAATCTACCTGTCACTCAGAGGAACACACTGAGCAACAATCTGTCACCACAATACACAACACTTACACTACTCACATGCTAAAGCTAATGTTAATCTCCGAGTTGAAACACGTCGAACGTCCATCTAGACACCCCATTGCATATTGAATGGTTAGCATAAAGCGCTAGCTCTTAGCTCAACTCTTTTGCGCCATAATAAGAACAAAGTCTAACCTCCGAGTTCAGTAGTGTGACTCATTAGCACGCCTGAGCCGACGCTGTTTAATGAAGCCGGACCGTACGGCTGTGTTTCATTTCGACACAGTGGCTCCTTTGTGTCCTGTTGTCCTGCTGAAGGATGCTCTATGTATGTTTCATAAAGGAACAAAAGTGCACACAAACAGAAAACCCTGGCACTTTTTGTTCCTGTAATTGAGTGCGTTCAGAGCACCAGAGGAGCGTGGAAGTAGGACAGACGGTCCCCACGTCCCCGAGTGCGTCTCGCCGTGCGCCGAGGAACCACATCTGAGCTCAGTTACAAGACCAGCGGGTTTGTGGAGCAGCCGAAGACGCGTGCGCTGCTCTGGAAAGAGAAACAAGAACAAAGTTTTACTGTGGGGAAAAAAAAATCAGATTGCATCATGCCACAGTTTGCTCAAAGCAGAGACAAATGAGCTTTAATTCGACTCCTTTAGATCAGGAAGCAGAAGACGAAGGACTTTGTGGTTTTCATTAAGCCATAAAACTACTTGTGGACACTACACATTCATCTCAGTGTCTCTCAGACTGATGAACTAATTTTCCACGGAAATTAAAAACCGTGTACGTTCCAACATTTAATGCAAACAGCCTATTATCTTTATTTTGCTGGAGAAAACTGGATAAATGGAAGGTGTAGCAATAACTCCACCCAGCTCAATAGCCTCTGTGTCTCAGGCTGCAGTTAGCGATGAGAAACTACGTAGAAGGTGGGTCAGCTCTGCTCTTCATCTTTCCTCATAAATATGTGTCTGTGACGGTGCTTTTAGTTCGTCAGTGAGACTGAGCTGAAACGTGTGCCGCCATATTGTTGTGAGGTTTATATCAGACTTTGAATTCTGAGTTGAACGACTGTTTCTTTGCCCTTTTCCATGTGGGAGGTTGGGTTTTTCCGAGTACAATGGCGTGGCCTCTGTGTTGCAGTCGGAGTGAAGGAGGCGTGGCCTCTGTGTTGCAGCCTGAGTGTAGGAGGCGTGGCCTCTGTGTGGCAGTCTGAGTGTAGGAGGTGTGGCCTCTGTGTTGCAGTCTGAGTGAAGGAGGTGTGGCCTCTGTGTTGCAGCCTGAGTGAAGGAGGCGTGGCCTCTGTGTTGCAGTCTGAGTGAAGGAGGCGTGGCCTCTGTGTTGCAGCCTGTGTAGGAGGCGTGGCCTCTGTGTTGCAGTCTGAGTGAAGGAGGCGTGGCCTCTGTGTTGCAGTCTGAGTGAAGGAGGTGTGGCCTCTGTGTTGCAGTCTGAGTGTAGGAGGCGTGGCCTCTGTGTTGCAGCCTGAGTGAAGGAGGCGTGGCCTCTGTGTTGTAGTCTGAGTGAAGGAGGCGTGGCCTCTGTGTCTGTCACTCTCAAAAGAAAAACAAAATGTCAAGTAAACAGATAACACTTACTCTTCATCATCTAATCTTCATCATTTTAATTTCATTATCTATCTTATTTCTTTTTGCAAAACTAAAACTGAAGAGTCAGAGCATCCACACAGCCTGAACACAGATCTGAGTGAGTTTCAGTATAAAGCACTACAGCTCTTTAATGAAAGTAAAGATATCTCCAGATGATGCAGAAAGGACACAGCCGCACTGTATGGCCACACCTGCTTCACACTTGGTTGAGTCAGGAAGAGAGCACTCCTAGTTTCACTTTGAGAAATGGTTTTTACGAGCTGTGAGTCATATTTCCCCTCATCCTTATAGGGAAGCTTTGGACCGCTGCTGCGTCGCCTTACAGCGTTTCTGTGAGGTTTTTTTCCTGGTTCAGCAGCTGAGGAATTCTCAGTCCCTTAGATCATTAGAATCCACATTTATTCCTGGGAATTGTTTTGAAACATTTTTCCAGATAAATACAGAAGAACTCTCATACAGGGGCTTTTAGGGCAGAGCGGGTCTCATACAGGGGCTTTTAGGGCAGAACGGGTCTTATACAGGGGCTTTAGGGCAGAGTGGGTCTCATACAGGGGCTTTAGGGCAGAACGGGTCTCATACAGGGGCTTTAGGGTAGAGTGGGTCTTATACAGGGGCTTTAGGGCAGAGCGGGTCTCATACAGGGGCTTTAGGGCAGAACAAGTCTCATACAGGGGCTTTTAGGGCAGAACGGGTCTCATACAGGGGCTTTTAGGGCAGAACGGGTCTTATACAGGGGCTTTAGGGTATAATTTCTCACAACAGTCCTCTCTCTCTCTCTCTCTCTCTCTCTCTCTCTCTCTCTCTCTCTCTCTCTCTCTGCTTGTGTGTGTGTGTGTGTGTGTGTGTGATATGATTATCAGCTCCCTCTAATGAACTTGTGTCAGAGAGGAAAGAAGGCAAACTCAGACTCGCATGACCATCGTGTTTTCTCCTGTTCCTCTGGGCCGTGCTGAGAGAAGGAAACGAGCGATAACCCGTCCACCCGAGCCCGAGCCTGCTGCCTGTCTGAGGCTAGCATCAGCAGTGTCAGTTAGCATTCTCCGCTCCTCTCTCTTATCTCACGTCACACACTGTGGCCATGCTGCACTGCTGTTCGGACCGTGTGGAAGTTAGCAGTCTGAGAGAGCAGAGCAGATCGTATTTTTGGCTTTAACCCCCTCGACGGGTTTCCTAACACTGTTTTCAGCTATCACTTAGCATCGAAATCACTGGCAGCTATGAGTGTACAAGACAAGCGTCTTTAGACAGATGCCACAGAGGGACCAATAATTCTTTAACCTTATATTACATCATTCTGACGTGAGTTTACGTGAGTTTTCTGATGAATCGCATCACTGTGCATTTTTGCAGAAGTATAAATCAGCTCATTTCCTCAGAAATGTGAGGTTTTTGGTGTAGTGTGTACACACACGAGCGTGTTCTCACTCTCTCTCTCTCACACACACACACACACACACACACACACACACACACCATGAGAGGCTTATGTTACACACACACTGTGTACTTTGTGTAGTTATGGTGTGGGTGACACGAAGACTTATTTTAATTTATTATATTAAAGAAGTGACTCGAGTGAATAAGTGAGTATTGTGAGGCTGGTGAACTTCAGTCCTCGCTGATTTCCCGAGTCAGCGATTATGCAGGATGTAACTCGGCTCAGCTTCTTGCACAACTCTGTTACTATATCACAACTACTGACTCATCCCTTCCCACACACACACACACACACACACACACACACACATATAAGTTCATTCCGGCTGTCTAAGACCACTGAATTCTTGACGTATTAAGTCTTGTATACAATTCTGGAAGTTGGAGAAGTGTTTATATCGGAGCCTGTTCATCCGATTCCCAAGAAGTTCCCAGCTATTCCTCATTTATTCCGATTAATTGAAGTTAAGGTGAGTTTTTTGAACACTGACTGATAATTAAGGAATAAAACACAAGTGTGTAAAATGATGAGAAACAGGGTGGGGTGGATGAAGTGCAAGAATGGGGGAGTTGTAGATAAAGGGGCGGGGTTGTACAGAAAGGGGCGGAGTTTTGCAGTCCGATTGCCACTTTAAGGAACGCTCTCCGGCGGGGTTCAGTGCTGCTCTTTGGTTGAGTCTCTCGGAGCTGATATTTATCTACATACACAAGTGAGTACATAGAAAACGTTTGTATATCTCTAGGAAGCTTTAATTTCAGTTTGGCCATGAAAACATTTACACACCTCTTTATTAAAAGACTGATGAATGCAGCCTGAGGTGTGTATCGTCTGTCTACTTCTTCCCCTCTCTTCTTTCCCTTCCTTTCCTTAACATTCCTGTCTTTTGAAAAGTTTTCTTTTCATTTCCTTTTCTTTTCATTTCCTCTACTTTCCTTTTCTGTGTGTGTGTGTGTGTGTGTGTGTGTGTGTGTGTGTGTGTGTGTGTGTGTTAATGGATTTTTTTTTTATCCTTCCAGGCCGTCCTGTTATTCCTGAGATGATGTATGAGAGCCGGTGCTCGGAGCGTCACTCATTCCTCCTGGATGCGGCAGCAGGTTCACATCACCTCATCTTCCTCCCTCTCCTCCTCTTCCTCTCTTGCCTGTGTATGTGTGTGTGAGCCATGACGGCCGCGCTCCTCGGCACGGCGGCTGTGGAGCATCGCAAGAGGATGCTACCACTGCAGGTACACACACACACACACACACACACGAAACTCTGCAGGAGGTGCTACACTCACAGATTTGTTAACATGCTGCCGTGTGTTTCAGCAGGACCCTGCGAGTGTGTTGTCTCTCCTGGACATCCACAGAGAAACGCTGCACACACTCAGCCCACTCTCTTGCCTCAGACGCTCCAAAGTCTACAGCTTCGTCTTCGGCCTGGTCGTCCTCTTCCTCATCACGGCCTCGTACGTGCTGAGCAGCGAGTGGAAAGCCTTCCTCATCACGTCATCTCCGTATCACACAATAAAACACGGAACAATGCTCTTTAACCTCTCCTCCACTAAAGACTCCGCCCACATCGGTCAGGTGGTGCAGCGGATCCTGTCGAACCTGGAGTTTAAACCCAGGAAGTTACCGGATCTGGGAATGCTGGTCCATAGCGAGCCACATGTGAGTGCTCTGACTCTGGGATTCGGAAAGATGGAAACATGATTTCATTTATCACACGCGTTCATCAGCTTGAACTCAAATGTTTGAATCTTTTCCTTTCCTTTGCTTTCTCACCCTTAATTTTTCCTTCCCTTTTTCTTTTATTTTTACTTCCCCCTCTTTTTCTTCATTTTCCTCCCTCTCCTTTTTTTCCCCACTTCCTTTCCATAACTTTTTCCGTTCTTTAAATAGCTTTTCCTTTCTCCTTCATCATTCCTCCATGTTTCTATCAGCTGCTGTAAGAAGTGATTGAGTCGCTGTTGAAAACATGCCATTCACTCGTTCTCAAGTGTGTGTGTGTGTGTGTATGTGTGTGTGTGTGTGTGTGTGTAAGGAGAGCATGTTTTTGTTTAACAGGAGGCGATGCCTCACAGGAACATTTAAATCTCAGTCTGACTGTGTGTGTAAACAGTGTGTAGTGTTGTGTTGTTGCAGGTGTAGTGACTGATGGTGTGTTGATGAAATGTGTCATTTCTCTCTTTCTGTCTCTACACATCTGCCTGGTGTGTGTGTGTGTGTGTGTGTGTGTTTAACGCTCTGCATTATTCATACTATAAACGTGTGTGTAACTGATCTCTCTGTTTTTTAAACACTCGTTAAAGCAGCAGGCAGAGCCCGGAGACCCTGTCCTCTCCTCTCCTCTCCTCTCCTCTCCTCTCCTCTCCTCTCCTCTCCTCTCCTCTCCTCTTTTTTGTTTTCTGTACAGGACGTGTGCAGTCGTTCCTCTCCTCCATGCTGATTGTCAGTGGAAGTGGTAGAGGAAATGACTTGCTTTGTAATCAATATATAATTTGATGAGAAGGTTCTGAGTAATTGGGTCTGGATTAATCTCTCTCCTTCTCTCTCCTTCTCTCTCTCTCTCTCTCTAACACACACACACACACACACAATTAGCAGGGAAGGACAAGGATGAGGAGGAACGGTGGAGGAAATGTTGGCATTCATCACACACACACACACACACACACACACACACACAATTAGCAGGGAAAGACAAGGATGAGGAGGAACGGGGGAGGAAATCTTGGCATTTATCACACACACACACACACACACACACACACACACACACACACACACACACAGTGGCATGCAGTGTGTAATATGTATCAGCCATATGTTTGATAAAAGTGTAAATGTGTGTGTGTGTGTGTGTGTGTGTTCTCATCGCTGCCTCTCTGACAGTCTCATTTTCTTGCCTGAACAGATGTTCTCGGTGATTCCCCGCCACTTCCTGCCAGATGTGAAGAATCCGTGCTGGTATAAGCAGCTGTCAGGGAACGCCAGCGTGAATCCGTACCAGAGGAACCTGTACGCTCTGTACTCGCGCCAGTCCCGCGTCGCCTTCCACATCCTGAGGAGAAGCTTCTGGAAACATCTGTTACGGCGAGAGGGGAAGTTGTACCGGATACGCTGCCTGCCCTACTTCTACATCATCGGGCAGCCCAAGTGCGGCACCACGGACCTGTTCGAGCGGCTCCGGCTGCACCCGGGCATCCGGGTCAGCGCACTTAAAGAACCACACTGGTGGACTCGCAAGAGATTCGGTTAGTCCACTCACAGTCCGACATTTTCACTCTCCTCTCACTTCCTGTTCTTAAAATTTGCAGAAGTGTCGTATTTTACTCTCACCAGCCGGAGTTACAGCTTTACTCCTGACTGTTACAAAGCACTGACACTGGAGACTCCTTCCATAAATGTTAAATAAACATCTTCACATGAACTGATGTTTTTAAATCTGTTCATGTGGAGCGTCCGCTGTACAAGTCTGTACGTGTCTATACATCTGGCATATTGTGGGCGGAGCTTATATCAGCTCCTATATCAGTATTCTATAAATATTACACACTGTTTTAAATCGAGCAGTGAGAGACTGAGAGATGGAGGAAAGGCAGAGTGTATGTGTGTTTTGAGTGAGTGGAACCCTGTTGCTATGTGTGTGTGTGTGTGTGTGTGTGTGTGTGTGTGTGTGTGTGTGTGTGTGTGTGTGTGTAAGGAA
This sequence comes from Pangasius macronema, assembly GCA_037577455.1. NCBI lineage: Eukaryota > Metazoa > Chordata > Actinopteri > Siluriformes > Pangasiidae > Pangasius > Pangasius macronema. Next base: position 22,563,318 of record CM074956.1, read on the forward strand.
ATTGAGCTCCCTTTTCCAAACTCACAGCAATTTGCCATCTGGCCCTGCAGCGTTCAATCCATCGACACGCAACACTCAAACCTCTTCACAGCACCACAACTCGCGGCTAATTACTAACCAATGAGGGTTACACACACACACACACACACACACACACACACACACACATATGCCACCTGCAGCTGGCTTTTTATATTTAACTACATTGTAGGCGTGCGGCTGTTAAAAGACTCTACGGAGACCACGCTTCCTCTTCAGGAATCACACACACACACACACACACACACACACACACACACACACACACACACATAAATGAACTTGGGAAGCCACATTTTCCTGATTTGTGTACGACCTTTGCCACTCAGATGGAAGTTGTATTATAAATAATGTCCGTATTATAAATGTACTTACTGCTTTGTGCTTATTATTATTATTATTATTATTAGTAGGAGTAGTAGTAGTAGTAGTAGTAGTATTACACTCAGAGTTAAAGGTAAGATCAGTGTGAGAACATTCATTTTCTTTATATTTCAAAAAATTCCATTTCTGTCCCACTGTGATTGAAATATTAGCTCTCAAATGCTGAAGCTTATCTCCTACTTATCTAAATCCATCTACTAAATCCACAACCATACAGTGCTGTCTCATCTGAGCAGAGCTCTCTCTCTCTCTCTCTCTCTCTCTCTCTCTCTCTCTGTCTGTCTCTCTCTCTCTCTCTCTGTCAACAAAACACCGCTTTTTTTTTTTTTTACCAAGAAGCCATTAAGCGTAAACTCTTCTGTCCTGAACACTTTCCTGTGCTGATAAACTTTACAGAGCACTGTGACCGTGACAAAGTGCTGACACTGGAGACTCCTTCTACAAATGTTTAAATTAATGTCAGCTAACAAAAAAACTCCACATTTAAAAATTACTTTGTTAAACAACACATTACTATTGAAACAATAACGTTAGAAGAATGTTATTATACGTATTATAGAAATAATAATGAGCTCGTTAAATAGTAAGCTGTCGTTCATGCTACAGCCGGAACTGCACTCTATTAATTATGTCTGTAATGTAGTTGCATTGTTTGAACACACCAAATAGAGTTAAAATATATAGAGAGCATGCTGGTCACGTGATCGCGTTCTTTCGTGGAGAGCCTGTGAGATCTGCACTTGTGAAATCCGATAGCTCCGGATTGTTGCAACAACTAAACACACGTTATATATTATACGTTTACACGGCCATGTTATAAACGTTCAAAAGAACCCTTCAATAGCTTTCAAACAACACTAGAGGCTGAAACGGGCCTTTTAGCCGACTTTGGAGCTCTATTTCTGCTACGGAGCTCATAATGTTTCAGTCAGTCACATTCAAAGGCCCCAGCTCAGACACTTTGTTTATTCGATTAAATTTTTGGGAGAATTTATAAATGTATTGATTTACTTTTAAGATATGATGAACCTGTAGTACATATTGTTTACAATATTAAACGTCTCTTCATAGCTATTTTTAATTTAGCTAGTTTTATACAGACAACAATGCACGTTGTTTTGCATCTTTTCAGGCTTAATTTTTCTTCATTCAAAATTTTGTTTACATTTTTTGAGAATCAAACTGAATCAAATCATTAGTTAAGTGTTGTGAATCGTTGTGAATCTTTGAGAATCGAATCGAATCGTGACCGGAGTGTATCGTTACACCCCTTAAGAGCTAACAGTAAACAGGTGAACATAGTCAGG
>CM074956.1:22566832-22569332 GCA_037577455.1 Pangasius macronema
AGGGATAGGTGGAGAGTGATGATTCGCTGTGGAGACCCCTGAAGGGAAAAGCCCAAAGAAGAAGAAGAAGAAGATGGCTGCCAGTATGACTATTATCACGCCACAGAGGAATGTTGTGTAACTCTGGATTGGATAATGACCTGATAAACAGTTCATTGGGAATATGAACTATGTGTCTTTCTCATTTCAGGATCATGAGTGAAAAAGTGGTGTGCTGTGCTAGCCAATCAGAACTGCTCAATAGTATGACATCAGAGGCTGTCTGCAGAGGGCGTGTCCCTTCTGATGATGATAAAGAGCAGCCATACAGAGCTGTAGCCGTGTAATTATAAGCCCTTTCATTATAACGCCGTGTGTTTTGATGATTTTTCTTCCTCTCTGCAGGTATAATCCGCCCCAGCGAAGGACTCCACGCTCGCTATCCGGTGGAGGATTATCTGGATCTGTTTGATCTTCCAGCACATCACATTCAGGATCAGGTGTTGGCCAACAGGACTGCAGAAGTCCATCGTGCTGATATTATCATCGGTATGACCCGTATAATCACACTCCTGACTCACGTAAGGGGCGTGTCTGCAAACAAACCGGCCAATCATAACAATCTGGATCACAAGTAAATACAGAAATAAATCGTATTATGGAATTATGTTGGAAATTTGTATAGCAAATAATTTGTGGCACGAAATATACAGTATACAGAGAATATAAGGAATAAAACGATGCGTGTGTCATGCTGTTACAGTGAAATAATGAGCGACACGGCGGCGTGATGAGGCGGAGTTACTGTCACCACCTGGAAGTTGATTTATTAAAGAGTCTACAAAGAGTTTTAACCTTTAACGGCAATGAGACGAGTTCGTTCCTGTTCTCACTTACGCTATAGCAGCTGTAAACACTCGCTGACACTGGAGACTCCTTCCATACGTGCTACATAATAAACGTCTCCTCTCAGATCAATGATTATACACACGTATTTTTTAATGTGTCTATGCGGAGCGTCTGCTGCACACGTCCCTGTGAGCGAGCTGTTGCTATAGAAACGGTAACGTATCACAACGAGCGCGTTAATGATATAAACCTGCGATTTGCAGCTGCGCTACTGTCACACCTCCTGACCAATCACAATCCAGAATTCAACAGCGCTTTAAAATATATTAAATATGTAACGCGTGTCAAAAGTTTGTACACCCCTGCTCATGGAAAGTCTGCAGTTTTACTATTTTCTGCGGTTTTAGAATAATAACTGAAACATCAAGGCTATAAATTAAGACAAATGTTCAGTTTAACGTGTTCAGACGGTTCACCTGGTAGTGTAAAGTTCTTCCTGTTTGCACTTTTGAACTTTAAATGCTGAATGAGCAATCAGATAACTCGCAGCTTCTTTCATCATACGTGTTTCTCATCTGCATCCTGCTCATCTGATCATATCTCACGTTTCACACGTTACACCACCGATCTTAAATCTTTACCCATCAGCAACTTTCCGACTGGATAAAAAACTGTTTTAGATGAGCGCTTTAGTGAAAAAGGGCCACTTTGAGGTAAAGTGATAAAGACTTTGACTCCTCCCTAGATTAGATCTAGATCATTCTGATAAAATAAACTCACGTCTAACTTTTCTTGATTTAGCGTAATCAGCAAAAAGTGGTCCTGAACAACAGGAAGCAGAATATATATATATATTTTTATCAGATTTCTGTTTTCCTGTGACGTGTATTTTGGTGGTTTTCAGACGGTTTGCTCTTTGGATGTTCATGTAAGGGAAATATTCTGCATTACACCACGGCTCTGCTGAATCCTGGCCTCTGATTGGTCAGAAGGTGTTGATCAGTTTTCTATAACAGCAGCTCTGACAGTAGCGCAGCTGCAACTCACAGGTTTATATTAATATTAATATTAATATTAATGCACTCGTTCTTATTCTGATATCTTTTCTGTAGTAACGGCTCAACATGATCACTGTTCTGTGAGAATACTTTATTTGTGGAAGGAGTCTCCAGTGTCAGCGCGTTGTACCAGTCAGAGGTAAAGCTGTAGCTGTAGAGTTTACGCTTTTCTGCAGTTTCTTGGTAACAAAAGACGATAAGCTGCGTTTTTTTGTCTTATTAACTTCAAGAGAGAGAAAAAAAGAGGCTGGTGAGGAAACGAGTGTTTATAGCTGCTATAGCGTAAGTGAGAACAGGAACGAACTTGTCTTGTGGGTTAATGTAACTATGAGTCGATACAACGTTAAATGTGTCATTCTTTAATAAATAGAAAACTGCAGTCGTTTGCAAATTGCTGTGTTTGAGAGGAATAAACCACTTCATGACATGCGGTTATAGGAAAAGAATAAACTTTAGGGAGGTAACAGTAACTCCGCTTCATCACACCGTTCCAACATTGATTATTTTACTGTAACAGCACAACACACAGTGTTAATTATAAAACATCTACAGCATGTTGAGAATTTGTGCTAATGGCTAATGCTGTGGAGGACACGGTGGCTCAGTGGTTAGCG
>CM074956.1:22574332-22586823 GCA_037577455.1 Pangasius macronema
TCGTTTCCATAGTAACAGCTCATTCACAGGGATTTGTATGGTGGATTAAAATATTAATCCAAAATTAAAATAAACTATATAAGAATCTATGAAACTAAACATGACTGTTCCATCAGCGGATTATTCTGCGATCCTGCCCCCTGCTGGACACACACCAGAATCACCACGAGTCCCTTTAACGGTTCCTCTCTGAGAAAGCTTCAGTGAAGGTGTGTGATGCCGTTAACAAAGTCGAGAGGCTGTCACACTTGACTTTTGCTCGGTGTTGTGGACACGAGTCACGTGACTTGGACTCGAGTCACTAATTTGCTGAAGACTTGTGACTTTGACTTTGACATCAGTGACTCGTGCCTTCACTTGGACTCGTGCCTTTTGACTTGGAGAGACGTTTTCAGAGCCGAAGCTTAAACGTCATACGTTGGAAAGCGTGCAGTGAATCAGCTGCTCTCCTTCCCAAGAAAAGGACATTTTCAGAAAGTCATTATTACCAAGGTCAGAGTTTGAGCAGGCAGACAGCTCCTCAGACAGAGCTGACAGAGCTGACAGAGCGCTCGTTCCCTGGAGACACAGGCTCTTCGCCGTAGCTGTGCTCCCTCAGACAGCAGCCTTCACCTACAAAGATTGTGTTGCTTGCAACAACAAACGGACTGCGACACGTAAGCAAATCCCAAGACAAGGTGAACTGAGATTAGTCAAAACAGTCTACAAATCATCTCATGTGAGATTGAACTGAAATATTCAGCTTTTATAGTCATAGTTCTGTGTCTCTAAAATACCTCTATATTTCCACTGAATTAATAAATAAACATAAATCATAAAAAAGTTTTAAACAGTTTGTCTAGAAAGTGATGAACAGTTTTGCATCATTTGTGTAAATTTACTATAGAAATTATTACTCTGGCCTTAAATTTCAGAGCACATTATGACACTGACTTATCTTCATGGACTGTCTGGTCTTGACTTGGGACTTGAATGCCAAGATCCTGTCCTGGACTCCACAAGACCTCTGAAGGTGTGCTGTGGTATCTGGCACCAAGATGTTAGCAGCAGATCCTTTAAGTCCTGGAAGTTGAGATCGGACTTGTTTGTCCATCTGACAGATGCTCGATCAGATTGACATCTGAGGAAGCTGGAGGTCAAGTGAACACCATGAACTCTTTGTCATGTTCCTCAAACCGTTCCTGAACAATCTTTGCAGTGTCTCAGGGAGCATTATCCTGCTGCCATTAGGGAATACCGTTTCCATGAAGTACCTGGTCTGCAGCAATGTTTAGGTAGATGGTATGTGTTAAAGTAACACCCACATGAATACCAGGACCTGAGGTTTCTCAGCAGAACATTGCCCAGACCATCACACTGCCTCCACCGGCTTGCCTTCTTCCCATAGTGCGTCCTGGTGCCATCTCTTCCCCAGGTAAACGACACACACACACACACACACACACACACACACCTGGCCTTCCACATGACGTAAAAGAAAACATGATTCATCAGACCAGGCCACCTTCATTCCATTGCTCCATGGTTCAGCTCTGATGCTCATGAGCCCACTGTAGGAGGCAAAGATTATACCAGGATATTAAAGTAGACATGGTGGCATGGTGGAATTGGATATCGGAGAAAAAGACACAGCAATGCTGATGAATAGGTCAAAAAGAATATTAAAGTATGTACCGTTGCAAAGCCACAAAGTTAAAAGTCAGCCGTTCTGAAATGTAATTAAGGATGAAGGCCACAGTGAAGAGCTTCAATCCCTCACGGACTTCTGGTGTGTGGATGGATGCTTCTTCCAAAACAACATCCTCCAGTTCTCTAAAGGAGGTGGAGGCTTTTTTTGTAGTCTGAGCTCCAGAACTTTCCATAAAGTGACCAGAAACAGTAAAATAAAAGTGCATAAATGTACAGTTAGGACAAATGCTCAAGCATTACTTGTCATCACTCTGAAACTGATTTAAAGGTGTTTTGATTTAGTAAATCATTCTGAGGGAAATAAGATGGTTTGGACATGTTCAGAGGAGGGAGAGTGAGTATATTGGTAGGAGAATGTTGGACATGGAGCTGCCNCTGAAGGGAAAAGCCCAAAGAAGAAGAAGAAGAAGAAGAAGAAGAAGAAGTCTGAGGGAAATAACTCGAGTCACTGGCTGAAAATGTTGGCGTAAAAATCAGAATCAGTGTCGATCACGTGACAGCAGTGTGCTCGTGTCATAAAATATAAGAGCCAATCAGATTCCAGTATGCGAATGACGGCAGAGTGGCAGCACAGGAACAGACAGGAAGTGATGTAGTGATGTTCTGCGGACGTTTCTGCTTTACATATTAATGTAGTCTGCGGTCTGAAGTCTGTAAATGAGTGAAAAAGTTTAGGCACCCCTGTGCCCTTTTTTTTCTGAATATTAAAAGCAAGTTAATGTTCATAGGCTTAATTTTTTTGGTGAAGTAGAAAGGTGTAGTTTTAAGTTTATGCACCGTCACTCTCGCAGGGTAGGAACACACATCGCGATGGCAAGAATGAAATTTCCGAAGTCGCGTCTCTCTGCGTTTCTTTAGCGCTTTAACGTCATGCTTCTCTAACTGGATATTAAAATCCCAAATGTTAAAAAAGCATGTATTTATGGTTCAGTAAAAGAGATCTCTGTGTTTTTGCTCTGCGTGAAAGACTGGGAAAATAATTCATTTATTTTTTTTTTCCCGAAACTGCTGTTAAAGCGCTTAGAGCATTCCCAATCGCTTTACGCACGGACATTGAAAACCCAACCAGGGTGAAAGTATGAACGGCAGATCCAAGCTCCGCTAATAAATCTATCATCATCATCATCATCAGAGGGGAAAGTTTTCTAAAGCATAAACTTCTCTTAAGGACTCTGCTCCTGTCATTAGTCTTGTATGTGATGCTTTTATTAGCTTAGACAGCACTAATACTAATCCTCGGCCTGTGATCTGTCAATCGATCACACAAATGACTCCTGAGTACCGAGCCCAGAGTATCTGAACCTTATTTAACAGAAGACTGATTATATTCTCCACTTTCTCTTCCAGAGTCAGATGGTTTTATTCCCCACACCAGGAAATAGCATTAGTTCAAAAGATATTGCTGAGGATATATTTTGAAGCTGTGTTTCTGCAGAGTGTGTGTGTGTGTGTGTGTGTGTGAGAGAGAGAGAGTAAACGAAAAGGGATTTTTATGTAATAAAAAAACACACATCATACTTTTTACATTTAATATCAGTGCAATGAGTTAGTTCCTGTTCTCACTTATGTTATAGCAGCTATACACAGTCGCTTCTTCACCAGCGTCTCTTCATTTCTCTCTCTTGAAGTTGAGAAACCACAAACCGCAAACTCCTCTCCTCTGTCCGAAAAACGCAAAGTCACAGCTCTACCTCTGACTGTTACAAAGCGCTGACACTGGAGACTCCTTCCATCAACGTTACATAAACGCATTTCTCCTCACAGATCAACGATCACACTTTTTTAATCTATTTACGCGGAGCGTCCGCTGCACACGTCCCTGCGAGCGAGCTGTTGCTATAGAAACGATAACGTGTCAGAACGAGCGCGTTAATAATATAAACCTGCGATTCGCAGCTGCGCCAACACCTTCTGACCAATCACGGTCCAGGATTCAGCAGCGCCATGATGGCATAAATAAACTGAAAATAAATAATTAGAGGATCATTTATGGTAAGCTTGTTAATAAGATTTTGGAGTTTGAGAGTTTTCAGAGTCGTCATGAATCCAGCATTACGATATCCTTAACAAAATATAACCCTGTAGTAAACACACACACACACACACACACACACACACACACACACACACACACACACACACACACGTCTGAATCATTTTCTCCAAGACACCCAGAGAAGCCCTGGACCTGATCACACATTGCCATCTTTCCAGCGTTTATCAGATCACACTTGCAATCAGGAGATAAATCGACTCGTCACGTTTCCCTGCCAGCTGGATTTGCACACGTCCTTCAGTGCAGATGGAGATGGTTGGTGTTGGACCACAGAAACACAGTGTGTGAGATGAGCTGATTCCTCCAAGCGAAGCTAGAGGGCAAGCAAACCCAGCGTTTCGCCCGGGCTCAGCTTGTCATCTCAACATATCTAATATTCCTTATTACACTGCGAGACGAGATCTTAGCCAGTAAAATATGTTGAACGTAGACAAATTCAACCGACATTTGTCTTTATTAGATCGTCTTGAAGCAAATATCCGTTTATCAAACCTATTCTTAGACACTTGTCTTAATCTATTGACAGATCATTTTGCATTTTATACGAGAAAGAAGCAGAATGATCCTCCAGTAGACTCAGAAACAGGTTTAATCGGCTTATATTTGTTACATAAAAACCTCATCATGAGAAATATTACAGAACATTTCCTTTATTCAACAAACCTTCACTTGCTGCTGGTGAAAAAATATAAAGTCTATTTCTAGTCATTTTCTTTACTAATTTCAGGCTTGAAAAGCTATTTTTTATGCTGTTCTATTGACAGATAATTTTACTTCTTTCTAAAAAAAATTAAAGCTTGAATAAAGCAAAATGATCGGAAATCAAGCCTGAAATGAATAAATAAACATATTTACAAATAGGTTTTCTAAACTTATATTTTTATAATCATCTCATAATAAGACACATATGATAATTTAGCCAGTGATACTGAGCCCTTCTGCTCTCCGGACCTGTCTGATCCATCCTACTGCCCTACTTCTGCTTGGAGTTCTTCTGGAGATCTCGGTTGAGTTCGCTCGCTGCTGCTGGGGCCCCATATGGACGGCCTGAAGATCAGTGGGATTGCAGGGGATGGAGCCACCTGGGGGCTGTGGAGATGGTTTGGGGATCTCATACAGGGATCTGTACTGTAATGGCTTGGGGCTGTGGTTGCTGTAGTGGCTTTGGGGCTCCAGTTGCCACGAGCAGCTTCGTACTCAGGACTCCATCAGTGGACAGAGGATAGATTTTAACCAACCGGACTTCTTGTGGAAACTGTGATGAATTTACTGGTTACACAGTTGCACTATTCATCCATTCGTCCAGTTACCACTGCCCTAGCTTAGAGCAAAACAACTATTTGCTAGGGCAGTGGTAGCTCAGTGGTTAAGATGTTAGCCTACTGATCGGAAAGGTCATGAGTTCAATCCCCAGCACCACCACACTGCTGCTTCTGGGCCCTTGAGCAAAGCCCTTAACCCTCAAATGCTCAGTTGTCTAATTGAGATAATTGTAAGTCGCTCTGGATAACGGCGTCTACCAAATGCCATAAATGTGTATGTCCATGTAGTACACAGTTGTAGAAGGGAATTATTTATAATCTGGTGTCACCCAGATGAGGATGGGTTCCCTTTGAGTCTGGTTCCTCTCAAGGTTTCTTCCTCATATCGTCTCAGGGAGTTTTTCCTCACCACCGTCGCCTCTGGCTCGCTCATTAGGGATAAATTCACACATTTACATTATATTTTTTGAATCCATTTAATTCTGTAAAGCTGCTTTGTGACAAGGTCCATTGTTCACAATTCCATATTACAAATGTGGAACAGCAAATAAAACACCAGGGAACAATGGCAGCAAATACAGCTAGCAATCACTGCAGCGTCGCTAAATGCACAGATAAATTCAAGGAAACATCTGTACTTGTGGTTTCTCATTTCCCACCGAGGTGTTTGTGAGAAAGAAAAGGCTGAGATGAGCTAGGGCCATACTGAGCTACATTAGCCGTGAGCTTAAGAAGCCATCTTAATTGTTCAACACCTGTGACAATCACCTGCTACGTCTTGTTAGCGTAGCGGTGCTGCAGGGAGTTATCTTCCACTACAACAAACAACTGATCACAAGTCATTCATCAAGAAACAGAGAGCTGTTGTCATTGTTTTATATGACGTTGCTTGTTCAGATGGTGTGAATGAATGCAGTACAGCATCTGACCAATCAGGATGAGTTATGAGCAATGAGCTATAGTGATAAACATCATGATAAACATCTCGGTATAATGCTTTCCAAAATACGGTTTGATATCAGTCAACCTCCGTGTCTTGTACTATGGATGTGTTTGAATTCAGTTCTACATCTGGAGTCTCTACTGTTTAAAAACTTGGCGTCTGATATTCAAGTCCTGGCTTGTGCGATATGACTTCTGTCCAGTTCTTCATTGTAAACATCTTCTACCGAGCCAAGCTCTAGTTATGATTGATCTTGCCAAGAACCTAGCACTCTGGTGAGCCTGCACTGTATTTCTGTCCATCCAAACTCCTTGCCCAGGAACATCTTGGTTTTATATTTATCTACGTCTTTTCGAATGACCCACTGCAGAATTGAGTTTAATGATGCTTATATTTATATATATATATAAATAAAGTTTCTGGGGGTTTCTTCTCTTTCTCCCACTTCAGGTTGATTTCCTGTGCGGTAAGAGCCGGTGAGGAAATGGAAGTCTCAGCTGGAGAGGAACTGGTTTGCTCTAAACAGCTATTTGCTTCATATCTTCATATCTGCATCACCCCTGAGGGGGCATTAATATCTCCTGGACGTGATATCAGCTACAAGAAAATGGCTACGGAGCTGAAACTAAAGTAACTCTATGGCCTGTCTCAAATCCTCGGCTCTTTTTCTTTCTAATCGCTAATAATTTCTCGAGCACTTTGTGCAGCCAATTATACCTGACTAGGTGGAAAATGTGTGAGTGGAAGATCTGCGATGGCTAGGCTTTGAGGACTTTCAGCGGAATTTTCTTGCATTTTGCTGCGTAGGCGTTTGTCAGGATCGGGTTTTAATTGCTCTGTACTGAAGCTACCGCTCTAATTAGGGATCACCACAGTTCCCCATGACTAGCTGTGCGTTTAGTAAAGCAAAGCTAGACAGTTTTACCGCATTTTACTGGATTTCTGACAGCAGAAGTTCCCCACAGCCGTCATAACTTTAGGCAGAAACCTCTGGTGTAGCTCCAAAACAAAACAAAAAAGCCTGTCAAAAGTAGCATTTAGCGCACTGCACAGCAAATAGCAGTTTGCAAATCGAATCACTCTCTACATGTCGACACAGACAAGGGAGAAGGTTTGTGTGGACTGGGTCCACAAGCGATCGGATTATATTAACCGGTTCAAGTAAGATGGTGGAGAAGAGTAAATTATAGACCGGATCTGAAGTCCTGGGATTACGCTTTACAACAAGAGGGTTTCATGTTTTAGAAATGGTCCGGTTCTGTGTTGTTGCAGTAAAAACCCAAAACTGTGAGTGGTGGAATCAGTGGCCAGTTTGTCAGTTTCAAGTAGACAGTAGAAGCGGTCGACACGACTGATCGACGAGATGACTCAGACGTGCCACTTGTTATTTGCTTCCTATAATCAAACTGGATTAAATGGGTAGCGGTGAAACTAATCTGTCAGTGATAAAGACGATCTGTCAGTGATACGGCTAATCTTTCAGTGATCAAGCTAATCAAATTAGTCTGTCAAACCGATTAGCTCTCTGTCTGTCAGTGAAGAAAGCCATCAGTCGCTGGTCACATTATTATCCTCTCACTGGCCAAAATAACCTGTCAGTCATCCAGTCGATGTCACAGTGGTCACATGACCTGATCTGGTCATGAGTCAAACCAGTCAGCATGTGGTCATGTTAACGCTTTATACAGGTATTAAATTTTTTCCTCTACATCTCTGTTATCTGTCAGATTAATACGTATGTTTTAAACGTCCTCCAAGAGTCTGAACATTCATCGTATTGAGGGTTTTTTCCCCCCCGGCAGCAGTGATGACTTTAGCTGCTGTAAAGGACCTGAGAGCTGAACGATAAACTGGGAGCAGAGCAAAGCAAGCTGTTTCTCTTGATTCGAAACACAGAGGCATTTTCCCCCTCTTCATCAGAGTTCTCTTTCACCAACTTTCTCATACTTTTTCCTAAATGACTTCTGGTGCTGTAAAGTAAAGGAACCTGCGGAGGTCCTTGGGACACCATGTCGAGTCGAGGTCTTGTCGAAGGATTGCGCTCGACAGCTAAACAGCGTTTAGTACGCCGAGTAATAGATCGCAATCTGGACCAGAGCAAGATCATTCCAGTGGAGAATACATGAAGACAAAACATCCATGAATGGGAAATTAAAAGGAAGAAAGAAAGAAAGAAAGAAAAAGCAGCACGAGCTTTTTATTTAAAATTCACATCTTAGAGCTTGGAGGAAACTTGGACGTATAAAGAGGCCAAAGTGTTGAATGCATTTGAATTTTTATCTAATTGAATTTAGATTTCAGCATTAAGTCAGATAATTCCTGCTCACACACACACACACACACACACACACACACACACACACGTATGAGTCAACCTTTCCAGGACTTTAATCATTAGCAGTTTATAACAATAGTGCTGAAGATCTCCAGGAATGAAATTCCTCATCTGCACGATGGATCCTCGAGAGGAGATTCGGGTTCATTCAGGAAATGCAGACTGAAGATGTTAATATATATAGATGAATACAGCAAAAACCAAAAGTCTGGGTTCGCTAGCATGAACGGTTTCCATTCCATCCGCTATTTAAGGACTAAAACACGCTCTCGTATCGTGCACAGTCACGGTGCAGCCTGCGAGCTCTCGATGGGCCACCCACTAGGCCGTATCTCCTGATACAGGACAGCACAGATCACCTCACTGCTCTTAACCTGGCTGCCAGAAGACCTGAGTATCCTAGCAACCTGACCCTACGTGCTCATAATCGGACTGAACAATCTTTCTGGAATTTTATTCAGGAATGGGATCGACGTTACCTAAAATATTCTCCAGTCCAAATGTTTATCCTCGAGAGGAACTGAAGAGGAACTGAAGTCTCTTAGATGTTTGCCACTTTGTTGTTTGTGGATATGTTCGAGACGAGCGTCTCTGTGTGCTGTAGCGTTACAGTTTCCCTTCACTGGAACTCAGAGGCCCAAACCTGCTCCAGCATGACGANCAGCCACGCTCCAACATCTAGTGGAAAGCTTCCCAGAAGAGTGGAGCTCATTATAACAGCAAAGGGGGAATAAATCTGGAATGAGACGTTCAACAAGCACACGTGATAGTGATGGTCAGGGGGGCACATACTTTTGGCCATATTGTGTTTTTTTCTACAACTGCAATGCTTAATTTTTTAATGAATGATGCATCAACACACAACTTTTTCGAATCCATCCAGTTGTGTTTTTATTGATAAATAGCCATAAAACAATAAGAGCTTCTTCTGGAACAGAGAAATGAATTTCTACTCGAGAAGTTCACGGATCATCTTTTTACTTCTTACACGACGTAATGAGCGTCACTGCACAGGCACAGGCACAGGCACAGACACAGGCACAGACAGGCACAGGCACAGACACAGGCACAGGCACAGGCACTGGCACAGGCACAGGCACAGACACAGCCACAGGCACAGACACAGGCCCAGGCCCAGGCACAGGGACAGGCACAGGCACAGGCACAGGCACAGACACAGACACAGACACAGGCACAGGCACAGACACAGACACAGGCACAGACACAGGCACAGGCACAGGCACAGGCACAGGCACAGGCACAGCCACAGGCACAGCCACAGGCACAGGCACAGCCTCGCCTCTGAGCTCATCAAGGGCTCCGGGTATACAGGACAAGCACAGGAACCGTTCAGTCCCCATGCTGCAGAGACACACACACACACACACACACACATACACACACTCACATACACACTCGCATACACACACTCACGTACACACTCGCACATACTCACACACACTCACATACACTCACATACACACTCGCACACACTCACATACACACTCACACACAATCACATACTCACACATACACTCACATACACACTCACACACACTTACATACTCACACATACACTCACGTACACACTCACACACACTCACATACACACACTCACATATACACTCACGTACACACTCAAATATTCACTCACAGACACACACACACACTCACACACACTCACATACTCACATATACACTCACGTACACACTCATACACACTCAAATATTCACTCAAATACACACTTGCACGCACTCATACACTCACATACACACTCAAATACACACTCACACACACACTCACTCAAATACACACTCACACACAGACACTCACATACACACACACACTCAAATATTCACTCCCACACTCGCACACTCACACTCACACACACTCACACACACACACTCACATACACACTCGCACAATCACATACACACTCACATATACTCACATACACTCAAATACACACTCGCACACTCACATACACACTCAAATACACACACACACACACACACACACACACACACACACACACACACACACACACACACCCTACATCTGCTCTTCTGCTCCTCTTTCGTTTTCCTCTCTTCTTCCTTCTCCTCGTCTTCCTCCTTTATTCCTTCCTCTATTCCTCCTTTTGTTTCCCTTCTCTTTTTCCTCCTCCATTTCCTCCTTCTTGTTTTTTTATTAATTACTCCTTTCTCCTTCTTTGTACCTCCGCTTCCTTCATCTTCCCCCCTTCCTCATTCTTCTCCTCTTCCTCCTCCCATTTATTCTTCCTCTCCTCCTCCCTCTTCTTCTTTTCTACACCTATTGTGAGCAGAATATTGGAGATGAGACAGGAGAACATCTTCACAGGGAAGTGATGATCATCAGCGTGTGACGCTAAACATATGCCAGCATTTCACTGTGTGTGTGTGTGTGTGTGTGTGTGTGTGTGTGTGTGTGTGTGTGTGTATTTGTGCCAGCGTCTCTGAGTCGAGTCAGATCTTGTAGCTTTGATTCATTTAGATGCCTTTCTTTGTGATGAAGGAAGGACTTTGTGGTGTTGAAAGAGATGAGTCTGACTCCAACATGCTCACACACAGACCATGAAGAAAGAAAAAGATCTGGAGGAATCTGGAGAGAAATGCGTTAGCTTAACAATTCACTGAGAGGAACAGTACGATGCCACAGGAGAGCTCTCGGAAAGAAAAACAAACATCTCAGCATCTTCATGAATATCTCAGCATCTTTCCCCATGAACATCTCACCATCTTCTCACCACCAATGTCTCAGCATCTTTTCACCATGAATATCTCGGCATCTTTTCACCATGAACATCTCTGAATCTTCTCACCATGAACATCTCAGCATCTTCTCACAACAAACATCTCAGCCTCTTCTCACCATGAATATCTCAGCATATTTTCACCATGAACATCTCAGCCTCTTCTCACCATGAATATCTCAGCATCTTTCCCCATGAATATCTCAGCATCTTTCCCCATGAACATCTCTGCATCTTCTCATCACGAAACTCTTAACATCTTCTCACCACCAACATCTCAGCCTCTTCTCACCATGAACATCTCAGCCTCTTCTCACCTCCATCCCAGCATCATGTTGCCGTTTTCTTTTTCCCAGCGAGAACTCGTCACGTCTTTACGCACGCTAGCACTGCTCCTATGATAGCAAGGAATCGTGTTAATAAAGCTTTGTGATTGGTCAGAGGGACGCTCATGGACGTTTTTGTGGTGATTAGCTCCGCCCACTCGCCATTCGACGTGGAGAAACTGTGGCGAAGTTCATGTGGAAAGTTTGCAGCTGTTCGGACTCTGTGCTGCAGATTGCGAGTGCGACATTAAGCTCATTCTAAACCCAGTTCCCTCGAGAGCGCTCATCAGCGAGTGGAAGCACTTCGGACCCGTCTGAGCCGTGACGGTTCTGATTGCTGCGCTCGCTCTCACGCCGCTCGGATTTTCCCTTCCTCTGCCCGTGTGGTTTGACTTTTGGATTTTTTTTCCCGACTGTGTTTCGTTGGCGAATATCAGCTGGCTGGCGTTAGCGCATAACTAGCGAACTTGCTTAATTGGTAACCTGCTTGCTAGCTATTAGCACACACACACACACACACACACACACTAGCAAGCGAGAACTCGCTCATGTCACGTCTCTAGTGGGCGTGGCCTTTCCAGCGTCTTTAAGCTGTGATATGATACAGTGTTTTATTATTAGACATACTTTTTATCCACTTATTGTTACGTTAATGTCACGGAACGTCCACGAAACTACTTCTCACTTACGTTATAGCAGCTACAAACATCCGTTCCCTCGTCAGCCTCCCTTTACTTCTCTCTCTTCAAGTTTATAAGACGGAAATAAACACGGCTTGTCGTGTTACAGAGAAACTGCAGAGAAGCGTAAACTCCTCTGTCCTACGTCTGACTGTTACAAGGCACTGACACTGGAGACTCCTTCCATAAACGTTTAATAATAAACGTCTCCTTACAGACCAATCGGAATCCAGAAGCACTGTGGTGTAACACGGTTTATACGAATATTACTGTTCAGTCTTTTCGGCTATTTGATAAACTCTGATATTGTAGATGATTGGAAAGTCTTCTTCTTCTCCTTCTCCTTCTTCTTTTCTTCTTCTTTGGGCTTTTCCCTTCAGGGGTCTCCACAGCGAATCATCACTCTCCACCTATCCCTATCTTCTG
>CM074956.1:22618639-22629947 GCA_037577455.1 Pangasius macronema
GATCAGCACATTAAACACTCACTCTGGGGCATTTATTACTGTTTACTGCTCTTTATAGGGTTTATTAATGTAGAAATTTAGTTTCAGTATTTCTGAAGGCGTCTTTGCTCTACAGCGTTTCTTTACATGTGTCTGAGACTCTCGCACAGAACTGTATATCAGATCATTTTTTCTTTTTCAAATCAAAGAAACAGAGCTGTGCCTCCTGAAACTCGGGTGCTCAGGGATCTGCTTGTTTTAACATGTATGGAAGGAGTCTCCAGTGTCGGCTCTTTGTAACAGTCAGAGGTGAAGTTTTCTGAGACTCCTTTGTGCTTTCTCGGTAACACGACAAGTAACTCCGCTTCATCACACCATCCCATTGTTGATTATTTTACTATAACAGCACAGCACTGAGTGTTTAATTCTTTACTGAGCTTTATATAATATTCTACAGTAAATGATGTTTGCAGATGTATGAAGCAGCTGTGTGGTGTTTACTTTACCCTTCGTTTGGGTTGATGACTCTGAGGCGGGTCACGGCACCACCGTGTTCAGTGTCGAACGTTCATCAGCTCATTTAGAGAGTTAGAGATGGAGTGCTGCTGAGCTGAACACTACAGTCTGTGGTGTGACTCGATGACCAAACGCACCATCATAAGCAGGTTCTGCTTCCTGTCGGTGGTGTTCGTGGAGTAACACGTTTGCTCCCGAAGTAATCTAACGGGTGGAGAGCCGGACCTCTGAGACTTCTAGCTGCTGAAGGTCGAAGTGCGGAGGTCGTACGTGCGGTACGGTCTGGGAGCTCACAGAGGACGACTCAACATCCAGGTCACATGTCTTTATTTTAATGCCCCTGTTTCCCACAATGCACTGAATTATTCACGGATGTGTAATGAGGTAAAGTGTAAAGTTCGTGTCCGTGCTGAAAGATGAAATATAATTTAAAAAAATAGAAATGGCACATCAACTTTTTCTTTACCGATACCATTGAGTATCAGCTGATTCCGAAACACACCCGACATTCCAGAGTTTTAACTGTTTAAACTGCTTAAAAGTTTAAAAGTGTTTTTTTTTTACTTAATTTTCCACAATCTGAGCTGCTTTACTCACTGACCTGAGCTCCATCACATCAGTGAATGCTAGCAGGGAAATCTCTGTCCAGTTTGTGATAATGTTTTGCATTTTTTTCATTTAATTTTTTTTTTGCGTCTTGCTTTTCCAGGCCGGTCTGTACGAGGACGATCTGTACGACGGAGCGTGGTGTGCAGGCAGGAACGACCCGCTGCAGTGGTTCGAGGTCGACGCCCGGAGACTCACCAAATTCACCGGAGTCATAACACAGGGCAGGAGCTCACACTGGTCGTGAGTATACACACACACACACACACACACACACACACACACACACACACACACACACTTGTTAAACTCTGCATTCAAATTAAACTTGTAATTCGTAATTTTAAAAACAAGAAAGCCCAATTCCTCAGCTCATAAACTCAGGACAGTCTCCTCAACCCCAAGTTCAGCAAGTGACATCAAATCAAAATGGCCGCTCACAGCATCAGCAGGAAACACAGCAGCACTCATTACCTTTAAATGGGTTATACTGTATATACACATACTAGATAAATACATAAATGTTAGACGTATGAATTAAATCTGTAACACTGACCCTACAGCTCACTGTTCTGAGGTAGATACACATCACACTGCACAGTTAGCTAGCTAGCTTGTTGCTAACAAAAGATGGAGACATCCGTGATGTAATTACGTAATTACATGACGTAATTGTGAGATCCGACTTCCTGCTTCTGAGGTGATTCGCTCTCTGTGAGCTTTGCCTTTTATGGAGTTTCCTGGGCGTGGCTTAATGTAAATCATCCCTGCTGTAATAAACAAATAAACAAAAGTAACTAATGATGTAAACAACAAACCATCATCTAAAATTACTGATAAATAAATGTATTATAAAGTGTTAATTAAATCAAACTTTTATTATAATCATTTATACCTGAATATATAAACATATTATATAAAATATCTAAAATAACTAATTAAGCTTTAATTAGTAAACTATACATTACTTGCTAACTGATTATTTATTACCAAATTTGAAATTAAAATAATAAAAAATAATAAAAATTTATATAAAAATGTCTGACATCCACATGAAACACTTTTAGACACTTTTATTTTCTGCCCTCAAACGGAATATACAGGAATTAAATGAAGCTAAGATCAAATAAATTTGGAGAAAGATTCGTTTAAATTGCATTCGCACTGCCCACACACACACACACACACACACACACACACACAGTGTTTTAAAGGCACTGTTCCAGTCAGATAGGGAAAATGTCAGATGCTAATTCCAGCCACGTGGTTCGATGCTGATAAAGTCGTCGTGGTTTCTACATGAATTAATTATTAAATGATAAAACACAGAAAGCAGCAGAGCCTCTATTGTTCAGAGAGACTGAAGACTGTGGAGACGACGTGTTTAGGATCTGCTTAATGCCTGATGTAAAAAAAAAGTCTGCTTGCTCTCAGGTCTCCATCAGTGGACAGCTGATAACTTGAATGAGAATGTGTTCAGATTAGTATTAAATGTATAACTAGCTTATAGACAATTTATTACCAAACCTTCACGTTATCATTATTATTCATTTTAATCTTTCCATTTTCTTCAGATTAATCAATTTAAGTCCAAACGTTACATCAGTATTTACTCAGGGGAAAGTTCCTGGTATTCAGAGTCAGGTTACGCACCTGCATGTTGTTTTCAGTGGCATCTAGAAAACCCGAAATGGACGTACGGGAATAAACGTCCTCAAAGGAAACAGGTACAAAAACACCGTTTTAAGCATCAGCTCCCTCGCACATGACGGTGTCACGTTTAACACACACTTCTAAGAGCGGCTTCCCAGTTTCGTGTGAGATTTATGCTTCATTTTAATATTTTATCTCCTTTTTATCCTCGTCTCGTAACTTCCTCTAACACACTATGTGGCTAACACACATCACGGCTGTTCCTGGATCAGACAGGAAGTGAAGATTCTGCTGCAGGCCTCGTTATAGTAATTAGAATAAAAGGATACGGATAACGAATGATTAATTAATTGGGGATATTTTTGGTCTGCCCTCAGCTCATTTAGTGCTGCAGGAAGGAAAACCTCGTTATTCAAATCTATTTTTAAATCCCACAATCATAACGATGTCCATGGCTGAACATCCGGCTCCTGAGCTTTAAACACTTGATGAAGACATTAAAAAAATTCCCCAAAACATTGTAGGAAAACATGGGAAAAACCTGGGAAGTGGTGATTCATCAGGAGCCCTGAATCATACGGGTTGAGCTGAGGATCAGCAGTGTTCCAGTCCTGAGACATCATGAAGTCATCTCCTTCTGCCATTTACACTCCAAACAGCGAGTAGCTTGTGACTGACTCCATTTTAAGGGCCCAAAATTCTCACGAACCCATGATCCTTCTCCTCCTCCTTCTTCTTCTTCTTCTTCTTCTTCTTCTTCTTCTTCTTCTTCTTCTTCTTCTTCTTCAGTAAGCTCAGCATTACAGGTGTGCTACTACTAATTTCACGTCTAGCTGTAAAGAAGATCAGAATCCTCAGAATGCTGGGTCACTTTCTTATTTAGATTAAAATCATAATCAATAAATTTTGTTTGAAGTTCATGATAAAATTCACAACAATACCAAAGTTTTAAATGCATTGAAAAACAAACTTAGTGTTCAGCGTGTTCTTTAGTGTTTAGTTTTGAGTGTTTTGCTTTGAGTTTTGGTCTGGTTTTGGTCCTGTCTCCGCCCCCTGGCCTGTCATTGCTTTACTACCTTAATGTGTTCACCTGTTCTGTGTCTCACCCTTAATTGTTTTGATTAACTTCTGCCCTGTTGTTTTTGTTCCTCCTTCCAAAGTTTTATCATGTTTTTGTCCTGTTAAGTCTGGAAAAAACCCCACAACAAATACCTTTCAACTCTGCTGCTCAGACGCTCATCTGACCGAACATAACATCTTCAGATTTTTAATCAATACAGAGCATATTCCTCCATCTCTGCACCGTTCACTCCACTGCTTTTCCATTTCTGACTCTTTTTCAGGAGCAACTGGGTGACGTCGTACCGGGTTTTGGTCAGCAATGATTCACACACCTGGGTGACTCTGAAGAATGGCTCCAGAGAACTGGTGAGCAGAGCATGCACCTAACCGTTATTACTATTACATACAACTTATAATTATCACTGTTCATATCACATCACCTTAAAGCTCTTCGCAGCAGACATGTTCCTTTTTGTTTTTTTGAGTCTGAGCCGTGTCACATGTCCAGTATGAGTCTGAGTTCAGAGTCCAAGCCGTAGACACATTTTGAGTCTTGATGCTTTATAACTCATTGTCCATGGGATTGTCGCACGTCCACTGAATCGCATATCCACTATGAGTCTGAGTCGAGTCACACGTCCACTGAATCGCATATCCACTATAAGTCTGAGTCGAGTCACACGTCCACTGAATCGCATATCCACTATAAGTCTGAGTCGAGTCACACGTCCACTGAATCACATATCCACTATGAGTCTGAGTCGAGTCACATATCCACTATAAGTCACACATCCACTATGAGTCTGAGTCGAGTCACATATCCACTATAAGTCACACATCCAATATGAGTCTGAGTCGAGTCACACGTCCACTGATTCGCATATCCACTATGAGTCTGAGTCGAGTCACATATCCACTATAAGTCACACATCCACTATGAGTCTGATTCGAGTCACATATCCACTATAAGTCACACATCCAATATGAGTCTGAGTCGAGTCACACATCCACTGAATCGCATATCCCCTATGAATCTGGATCGAGTCGCACATCCACTGAGTCGCATATCCACTATGAGTCTGAGTCGAGTCGCACATCCACTATAAGTCACACATCCACTATGAGTCTGAGTCGAGTCACACGTCCACTGAATCGCATATCCCCTATGAATCTGAGTCGAGTCGCACATCCACTATGAATCTGGATCGAGTCGCACGTCCACTGAATCGCATGTCCACTATGAGTCTGAGTTGTGTCGCACATCCACTATAAGTCACACATCCACTATGAGTCTGAGTCGAGTCACACGTCCACTGAATCGCATATCCCCTATGAATCTGAGTCAAGTCGCACATCCACTATGAATCTGGATCGAGTCACACATCCACTGAGTCACACATCCACTATGAGTCTGAGGTGAGTCATGTGTCCTGTATGAGCATGAACCAAATCAGACATCCAATATGAGTCTGAGTCGAGTCACACGTCCACTGAGTCACACGTCCACTATGAGTCTGAGTCGAGTCACACGTCCACTGAGTCACACGTCCACTATGAGTCTGAGTCGAGTCGCACATCCGCTATGAGTCTGAGGTGAGTCGCACATCCACTATGAGTCTGAGTCGAGTCGCACATCCACTATAAGTCACACATCCCCTATGAATCTGAGTTGAGTCGCACGTCCACTGAGTCACATATCCACTATGAGTCTGAGTCGAGTCACATATCCACTATAAGTCACACATCCACTATGAGTCTGAGTCGAGTCACATATCCACTGAATCGCATATCCCCTATGAATCTGAGTCGAGTCGCACATCCAATATGAGCCTGAGTTGAGTCCCGTGTCCTCTATGAGTTAAGTCACATGTTCACAATTACTTACAGTCAAGTTCAGAGTTCATTATGAGTCTGAGTCGAGTCACACATCCACTATGAGTGTGTGTTGAGTGAAATAACCCGTTCACTATGAGTCCTAATTGTGTCACATATCCACTGACTCTGAGTCAAGTCAGACATCCACTATGAGTCTGAGTGGAGTCCAGAATGCACAACGAGTCTCATTAAATGGTAAAGTAAAAAGGTTATATGTTTAAACTGGTAATGGAGACCTGATGAATACTGAGAGCTAATGAGTGTTTTGGAGCATAAAAAGCAAAAGGTCGGCCATTTCTGGGTTTAAAGGTTAAAACAGCAGATTCAGCAAAGCGTCCAGTGTGATATTATAACTACTGTTATTACACCGCAGATTAAAAACAGGTTAATTTATTTCATCTTCTACAAAAGCTGACTGAATTTGGCTCTGGCTTCTGTTTAAAACACTAGAATGAACATCACTCCGTCTCAGTAATTGGCCAACACTTCGTTCCAGACTGGCTGATTATTTTTATTACAGCATTATCCGCTTTTTTCTTTCACAAACCTTCTAATCATTTCTTTTAATTAGGATGATAATTAAAAGCGATTCTAATTCATTACAGACGCACCTCCTTTTACACAGGAGAATATTGCTGTCATTGTAATTACTGATCGGATCCTGCACGAGCATTCGAGTGCCGTCGATTCTGAGGAGCGCGTGCTTGTGTCAGGTTTATTAGATGCTCGTTTGCAGACCTAATTACCAGGAATTGTAAATAATTGCGCACCATGTTGGAGACTCAAAGCGCCTCAATTAAAACCCTGCTGAGACCCAGTGAGACTGTTCATCTATACGCTTACACTTACAGCTCCTTAGCGTTGATTGTGTTAGCGCAAGCTGAAGGTGACAGCGATGAGGGAAACAAAAGTCAAGTTCCTAAAGAACTCAAGGAGGAAATCTTAAGAGGATCTCTCGAGTCAGCTCTTACTCATAGTAGACATGTGACTCGACTGAAACTCATACTGGACGTATGAATCGACTCAATTACAGTGAACATTTGACTCTACTCAGACTCATACTGGACTCTTCACTCATCTTGGACTCATAATGTGTATGTAATTTGTCTCAGACTCATAGTGGATCTATGACTCGACATATATGACCTGTGACTTGACTCAGAGTCATAGTGAACAAGTCAAAGCGGATGTATGGCTTGACTCAGACTCATACTGGATTTGTGACATAACTCAGACATGAAAATTGACTCAGACTCATATTTGGACGTGCGACTCGACTCAGACACATAGTGTACGTTTGACATGACTCAAACTCATAGTTGATGTGTGACTCGACTCAAACTCATAGTTGATGTGTGACCCGACCGATACTGGACCTGTGACTCGACTCAGACTCATAGCAGCCTCTGGAATTGACTCAGAATCATAGCGTTCATTTGACATGACTCAAACTCCGTGGATGTGTGACTCGACTCAAACTGGACCTGTCACTCGACTTAGACTAATAGTGGACACTAGAATCGAATCAGACTCATAGTGGAGGTGGACTTGAATCAGACACATAGTGGATGTGTGACTCGACTCAGACTCATTGTGGACTCGACTCATCTCAGACTCTAGAAATGACTCAGACTTGCAAATAGTCCATAAAGTAACTAAAACACAGTTAACAATTGTGCAACTTTGAGCTTGAGGGAAATTAGATTTTGTATTTGTCATGACCTGTGCTTGCCTCAGTAGCTGTTCATTGGCAATAAGGAGAAGGAGATCCCAGTGCTGAACAAATTCCCCAGGCCTGTGGTGGCGCGCTACATCCGGATCAACCCGCGTTCCTGGTACAACCACGGCAGCATCTGTATGAGGGTGGAGATACTGGGATGCCCCTTACCAGGTAACAAAAATCAACCCTGGGTTCTTCACAGTGGAGAAGAGGAAGCAGTGTGTGTGTGTGTGTAGTATAATGTAGTACAGCAGAGGGCTGATCTTTCAGAAAATGTTCCACGGTGAACTTAGTTAGAAATCTAGAACCCTTAACCATCCAAAGAACCCATGAGGAACCCTTTTTCATGCACCAGCTTAAGCTATGTTTAAAAGCAGCCTAACAATGAAAGGAGCTCCGTTTAATATCTATTTAATCAGTTACGCCTTCGGATGATATCTTCACGCGTGTGCGTTTCAGATCCTAATAATTATTACCACCGCCGCAATGAAATCACCACCACAGACAAGCTGGACTTCAGACACCACAACTACAAGGAGATGAGGCAGGTAAAGAACGATCTTCACCACGACGTCACACTTTCGTTGCCTTCACAATGCCTTACATTCTCAACGATCCATGTGTGGCGCATTAACAGCTGCTGCTAGCTACTAAAATACGTCAACATAGACATGTCCGCCAAAGAACTTCATTAACTCCATCCACAAAATTAAACAACTATATGAATAAAAAGTATGAGGTGTCATTATTTAATATATAAAAACTATAAATTGGCAAATTGCAGTGGTATAAGAGGAATAAAACACTTGCTGTTAAAGGAAAATAATCAACCTTGGGGTGGCCACGGTAACTCCTCCCACCACTCCATCGTGGATGTTCTTCCTATCTCACCCTGCTTTATCATGCTTTGCTCCTTACCGACACTAACACTTCGATATTTACGGATCGACACGTCTGATGCCGAACGTATGCTGTTTAGCTTGCTAATCGTTTCTGGAAGCAGAGGAACTATTAAGGCATGCTAACCTGTAGTTACACATCTTCTAGTACACATGTCAGCGGTGCTGTTCAACAAGAAAGCGGTGTCTTGGTGCACGCCGGCGGAGCTAATGACCTCCACGCTGGCCGCCCACATGCTCGAGCAGGAAAAACAGATGTCTGGAAGAAGATTTACAATGTGGAAATCACAGTTCATCAAGAGCTTAATTAAAACCCCATTCTTTCTGCTTTGATTAATTACCATACAGGCAGCTGGCAAACAAAACATCAAAATGCATTATTAAGCATGCAGGCTGACAGCTCGCAAGGCCGTTTCCCAGCATGCCCGGCTTTTGTTTAGAGCATATGCTGAAGCGCTGTGAGGCGGAGCTCTACAGAACACAGAGGCAGATGCTCCTCACTTTCATTCGCTCCGTTTCTGTGCTCCTGCTCCGGCATTTCTCATCCGCGTCGTGATATGAGGCTAATTCCTCTCCTGCAGTAGTGGATCACGATATCGCTCTCGCGTTCTGCCTCTGCAATGCACGTGAGCACGATAACGCCTCACACCTCATCTCATCCTGAAACACTCAATCCTGAATTCACTCACAGTGTGATACGCTGCATGTGTTAACTACGGAATAAAACACTCAAGGTTTATGTCATCGGCAAGGATAATGAGGAGTTACAGCACTGAAGGTGGCTATTCTTCCATAACAGAACGTTCCCGAGTGTTTTATTCCTCTTATACCACAGCAACTTGCCAGCGGTTACAAGTTGGAACAACGCATCGTACTTTTTTTATCTGTTTTCTACATAAAAACAATTAGAGTAAAACCATTTTTGTGCCAGACTCCACTGATCACCTTATATTTTTTAATTTCTAGTTTTTTTGGTTTGTTTTTTAAATAAAGTTGAATTGAATTGAATTAAACCTATTTATAGACCTTTTCTATTAGTTTGAAACAGTTTGAACTAGTTTGTCTTATTCTACTGGCAGATAATGTTTTCTAAGTTTAAGCATTTTTAAAGAAAAGCTTTTAATACAAACCGGCTGATGAATCTTATATTCGATAAGAAGAATTATTAAGAATTATTATGTTTTATATCCTCCAGTATAAAACACACTTTCAGATCACGCTCACGAATCAGGGACCAGTGACCACTGATGTCGACTCTCGGAGTCTGAAGTCTCACAGAAATTCTTGTAAACAAATGTGAGAGACATCGCAAAGCACTGACACTGGAGACTCCTTCCAAATCAGAGTCAGAACACAGGTTGAAGTGGGATAAGTTATGAGTTTTCAGTTTGCTGACAGATTCTGAATCTGATCAGTAGCTTTTATAAGCCTGAGTGTTTTACAGCCTGTGCTCTCTGGTGTCCAGGAGATTATTCGTTTATTCATTTGTCTCACTATAAGATGCTGTTGTAGGAAAATAAACAACCTCTGTGTGGTAACAGTAACTCTGCTTCGTCCCACCACGCTGTGCTCGATTATTTTCCCCTAACAGCATGACATGGTTTGTTTTATTCCTCGCTTAAGATCTGTGCAGTCTTTGTAAGCACCGTCAGTTGTCACAAATTATTGTGTAAGGTTGTGTAAGGCTGGTGATTAAAAAAAAACTGTAAATAAATCTGTTCTTTCTGCTGCAGTTAATGAAGGTGGTGAATGAAATGTGCCCGAATATTACCCGGATTTATAACATCGGGAAGAGCTACAACGGCCAGAAACTCTACGCTATAGAGATAACAGATAATCCAGGAGAACATGAGCTGGGTAAGACATCATTACACACACACACACAGACACACATACATACACACACACACACACACAGACAGACACACACACGCTCTTTACAGCCTTCTGAACAAAAGTGCTACCATGACTCATCAAAACACACTCGCAGGTATGACTCATCCACCCCCCTCCTCCAGGTGAGCCGGAGTTTCGCTACACGGCGGGTTGCCATGGTAACGAGGTGCTGGGACGTGAACTCCTCCTCCTGTTAATGCAGTTCTTATGCGTGGAGTATCGCTCCGGTAACCAACGGATACGACACCTGGTTCACGAGACGCGGATCCATCTACTGCCTTCAGTCAATCCAGACGGATACGACAAGGCCTCAGAGGCTGTAGGTCTCACACACACACACACACACACAGTAATGTGTCTATTTGGTTTAACACAAACAGATGTAATAGACAATAGCTTTTAACTAAACAACTAAACAATATCCATACCAGTTTCAGTTATATACACACACACACACACACACACACACAAACACACACATCTCAGACAACCAATGTGGACCAGGACTTCTTCTAGTTAATGCTAGTGCTTAAACTAATGCTAGTGCTTGATACGGAAATCACACACATCAGCATTCAAACCTCACTACAGACTGAAGTTACGTGAGAGTTACACACACAGGGGCGGAGTTTGTCTATAATGGGGCGTGTCTCAATTACGCATTCATTGATTCTGATCTTGAACTTAAGTGCATGTTTCTTGTGTGATTTCGGTGCGAGTGAGGAGCAGGATTAAGTCCAGCACCACTGTCTGACAGCTGTAATGTCTGATGTAACCACAATAAGTCATGCTGAAATTTATGTTTTGGCTGTAAATACACTCGAATACACTGTGGAATGTCACTCAAGGGCCGTATTAAATACAAAAATATGTCACTATTAATTGGTTAATAATATGTTCCCATTATAGTTCATGAAAGAGTTTTTCTTTTCCACATGGATGACTTCGAAAACATTCATTATCTTGAGGAGTGAGTTTGTTATAAATGACGCTAAAGTTTGTCTGTTGTTAAGTGTAGCAGACGAGACTGGAGTTTGTCTGTAGTTAAGTGTAGCAGATGAGTCTGGAGTTTGTCTGTAGTTAAGTGTAGCAGATGAGACTG
>CM074956.1:22638321-22650475 GCA_037577455.1 Pangasius macronema
CTTGGATGGGTTAAATGCAGAGAACAAATTCCGAGTATGGGTCACCACACTTGGCCACAAAGTCACTTCACTTCACTCTGACATTTCACTCAAAAGTAAATAAATAAACATCACATTATGCTCTGTAACACCACCACTCTCAACCCACAAACAAATAATTTTTTTTTTTACAGCGTGTGATTTTTTGTCTGTGAGAGCGAAAACAGGCCAAACTCGTCCAGCGTAACGCCAGTTTAATTAGTGTATTGTGCTGCAGATGGATGCACAGAGAAGAGAAGCAGTTCGAGAGACGGTCCAAAAACGACATAGAACCTTTGTCTCACGTCCTAGTGAATGTGACGTCGCCGTCTCGTTCGACCGAATCCTGAAGCTGCGTGTCAGCCTCAAACCTACAGCTTGACTCATTGCGACTAATTGTGGATTGGAGATACCCAACACACACACACACACACACACACACGCACACACACACACACACACAGTAAGCCAATCCCCTGAGCTGATTATGAAGCAGCAAAGGCAGTTACGATGACTGTGTTTGCATTCCCATCCAGAGAGAGGATGGTTAATTTAAACACACACACACACACACACACACACACACGCGTTATTGTTCAAAGCCGATTGGAGTGATTTGGCTACTGCTAAATGCTAAACACATAGACATCACCTTGCATAGGTATGGAAAGAATTTGGCACAACCACGTCCTCCAACCAAAGACAGTGACCAGGCAAAGAGGGGATTAGTCAGAGAGGCAGCGCTCATCATGATCCTACCACCACCATGCTTCACAGTTTGCTGTGCTGGAGGTCTCAGGGTGATGAGCAGTGTTTTGGTTTCCACATTTTTTCCAGAAGGTTTGCCACTCCTTGGGCTTCACGATGCTTTTAGTTCAGGTATGTTCTCTAACAACTCCGGGTTCTTCCAGGAACTTTATTTTGAGATCACATGCCACTTTGATTTCACACACGTCGACTCCTTTCAACCAGTTATGTCACTTCTGATGGCGACTGGTAAATCTTAAGTATTTAAAAAACTGCAAAGCAGCGTATTTATTTTATTTCTTTATGTTGAGATATTTTAGCTGTGCTAACTCACTTCCACCAGTGTTTAAACAAACTGAGCCGTTTAGCTTTCTCATAACCTTAGGGTAGGAAAACTGCACTCAGTTTATTTAGCTAAACACACACACACACACACACACACACACACACGCAGAGCCGTTGCTATGGCTGCCTTATGTTCTTTCTGCGTAAATCCATTTAATTAAAGGTGCATTAGGCGAGATCTGTCAGAATGTGTCAAGATTAGGTCTTAAAGGTTAAGTAGGTGGTGTTTGATAAGCTTTGAATGATTTTTTTTACTCCTTGAAGCCAAACCCCATTCCCCCGACTTAACCTCCACCCACAGGTTGAACTAGAGTTAGCATTAGCAAGGACTGTCATGATATTGATTTCAAGAGCACTCAGCCATTCAACTGCTCGAGAGCCGAGTCTATAAACACTAAAATCTAAAAGTGGTTAAAGCATTGGGCAAAGACATCGGAAGGTTGTGAGTTCAGTGGTGACTCAGTGGTTAAAGCATTGGGCAAAGACATCGGAAGGTTGTGAGTTCAGTGGTGACTCAGTGGTTAAAGCATTGGGCAAAGACATCGGAAGGTTGTGAGTTCTTGAGCACGATCCAGAACCTTCAGCTGCTCAGGTGTATCATGTTTGAATTGTAGCTTCAGCCAAATTACTAAACTGCTATTTAGACTCAACTGCTTAGCTAGAAAGAGTTTTACATAAGAGCCGACATAAAACTACGAGCTAAAATGAATAAAAAGTATGATGTCATTGGTCACAGATGCAGTTGGATCAGCACTCAATGCTGCAATGACTGTGTGTGTGTGTGTGTTGTGTTTTTTTTTCTCCCCACAGCCGCGGATGGAGATTACTGGCGCTTGCTGAACCCGGGTGAGTACAGCGTGACGGTGCGAGCCGAGGGCTACAGCCTCACCCGGAAAGTGTGTGAAGTCGGTTACGACATGGGAGCCACGCGGTGCGACTTCAGACTGGCTCGCTCCAACCTGTCGCGCATCAAAGAAATCATGGAGAAGTTCAACAAGCAGCCAATCAACATGCGACGACCTCGACAGAGACGCCTGGGGACATAGACGCCGCCGCCGTGCGAGGGAGCGAAAGGGAAGCCGGGTGTGTGCTGGACATTCTGGACCGTATTTGACTGCATGAAGTCTGATGGCGAAAAGAAAACGAATAAAGTAATCAGATAGAGAACTGGGTAAAGGGTAGAGGATACTCAAGGGCCGCTTGGTTCTGTAGAAAATAGATTTTTGTTATTTCAGGCTGTGAATGCGCTTCGCGTGCTTCGATGTCTTTCTCGTTTCACAGGTAAAATATTGCTGTATGCACAAAATAAGTCTTAATTATATTAATGTCAGTGCATGAACAGAGATATTAGAGAATTATAAACAGCAAAACTGGCATGGAAATAAAACTCTCAGCATTACTCTCCGTTTAAAGCATGTTTTTCTGCATTTATTATTAGTAACACTTGGGGACGTGGTGTTGTAGGAAAATAATCAATTACTTCCTGTTCTCACTTACGCTATAGCAGCTGGAAACAGTCGTTCCCTCATCAGTCTCTCTTTCACTCTCTCTTGAAGTTAAAAAAAATGCAGCTGGTTGTTTTTTTGTTACCGAAAATGTAAAGTCACAGCTTTACCTCTGGCTCTTAAAAAGCCCTGACACTGGAGACTCCTTCCATAAACATCTCCACCACGTCACCGTTCTTTTTAGATTTCCGTCTATGTGGAGTGTCCGCTGTACGAGTCCCTATGAATGAGTTGTTACCATAGAAACGATGACGTGTTAAAACGAGGGCATTAATACAAACCCGTGATTTGTAGCAGAAGGTGGCTGAACGCGAGTGAAGGAGAAAACAAGCCTGTATCACGCCGGTTAAGCTGGTTTAATAAGGTTTATATCTCCCTATAGATATCTGACATCTGCAATGATCAGGGCTTCAGATGAACTCAGGCAGATTTGGGGTTGATGCTGATCCTGTTTGATGCTTCATTACTCACTCTTCCTATTTACTGACTGTATCTGTTACATTAATGGAAATGTTTAACTGATAAACCTTCCAAATGGACTCCAATAAACTCCTGGCATTAAATTCCTGTGTAAAGGTGAAGATTCCTGCAGAACTCATATCAACAAAGCAAAAGTGTCTATGATCTGTGGTCTATGACCGACTTCTCTGATCTGCACGTGTACACTGACGTGAAAGCTTGGTGGTTTTCGAAGCGTGTTGTCGTTCTCATAACCTCTTTCCTAACTAGCAAACGTTTCCATTACAGTGAAGTTATTTTTGCTTAGAAATGTTTTATCTCCTTGGAAAAAATTGCTTTGCTAGTGTATAAAGCTAGCTAGAACTAGCATATACAGCTGGCTTGCATTGTGTTTTTTACTTAGTTCCGGCCTGAATAAGTGATTTCACTCAGCAGATGTTTCCATCTCGTCCACAAGACACAATAATAACTGAATTTACACACAGGAACCAGTTCAGAAGTTTCCATGCGCTCGATTATTAACACTGTGTGTGTGACCTGATGATCAGCGGCTGTTTTTATGTTTTGCGATAGTTGTTCATGAGGCCCTTGTTTGTCCTGCACACTGTTCTTCAGAAAAATCCTCCAGGTCCTGCACATCTTCTGCTTTTCCAGCATCTTCTGCGTATCTGACTCCTTTCCAGCAGCAGCTGTATGATGCTGAGATCTGTCTTTTCACACTGAGGACAGCTGAGGGACTCGAACACGACTATTACAGAAGCTGCAAACGTTCACTGACGCTCGAGAAGGAATTAAAACTTTTTTTGGCGTTTTGAAAGCTGAAAAAAAAGCATTTTGTGGAACTTTGATGAGTCAAAAAAGAGTGAAACCTTTAGTTGTTTTTTACTTACTGAAATGCACTCAAGCTAACAATAAACAAACGACTATAGCTACCACTCCTAGCTAGTTTTAGCTAACCAATGAGCCTAGCTTGCACGCTACATTAGATGGATTATTCTCAGTAATGCAGGTGAAATATAGAGCCGTGTAACGGGTGATGAGGGGGCTGTTTGTCCTCGTTGTAGCTTTTGAGCTGCTTGTGTGACTTCTGCGATGTTAGCAAAAGGTTTCATTTAACGGGTCAAAAAATCTCTTCATATTCAGTAACTAACAAGATCCACTGTTCACCACACTTTGTCCTCCATGTTTGTTCTTCTCCCTTTTTTTCTCATTAGTGCCAATGAGCTTCGATCTGATTGGTTGGGAAGTAAAACAAACAAACAAACAAACAAGCGAACAGTTTAAAAAAGTGACAATACTTCCCACTTTTCTGACAAGTTGATTTCAGAAGTTCCACTGTGACCAAAAATAGGATTACTTCCTAAAAAAAAAAAAACCCTCAAGCAGCCTGAAAGTAAAGTTAAAGAATCTGTTCAAGTGGTTGTGTTAATGAGCTGCTGATGTGACTCAGGTGTGTGAAATGAGCTAAAATGCTGAGCTCAGCAGCGCTCAGGCTCTTCAGCATTAGCATCAGAGCGTGTGAGGAGGTGATGGAGTGTGTCTCAAACCAGAACTTATGGAACCTCAGCCGGTTTGTGTTTCTCACCAAACCTGAACCATCACATCACTATCGAAGGACATGTGGCATGTCTGCATACACACTCATACACACTCATACACACTCATACACACTCTGGAGGCTAAAGGACTTTACTAAGCTAACCGGTCTGGTTGAAAATCATCACATGCCACCATGAAAATGAGCTTCTCAAAGGCAGGAGACCTAAAAATGCACCAACTGGCTGATGAAGTCATTAATAACTCCTGTTTACGCTGTGATAGTCGCATCATCAGGTGAGTTTTATTCACTCTTTTGTCCCATGTCAGTCTTCCTAGTCTTTCCTTTGTGTCACTTGAAAAAATCTGTATAAATATTTGGTTATTGTGCTCCAAACAAACTGGCAACGTCAGACTCCTAAGGATCGGGAGAATGTTAAGTCCTGTATGTGTGAGTACTCATCAGTGCTGGAGTAGCACCCAAAGGACACTGAACTGCATTTCCCATCAGCCCCTGCAGGTCACATGTCCTAACCACCATCACCTGTGTCTCGTCTCACCCCGCCCTGATTTAGCACTATATAAGTCTGGCGTGTAAGCACCTCGTCGTCAAGCTTTAGTTGTTTTTGCGCTCGTGTGATGATGTTTGTAACTCAGTCTCGATCATGTTCGAGACTATTTTTAGGGCCATAAATTAAATTGTATAATACAGTATATAATAATATATAATGAGTTTTTTGAGGTCACTGGCTAATCTTTTCCAAGCAAAGAGTTGTTAATAATTTTGATTCACATGTAGTTAATATATTCACGCCTGCAAGTTAATATTTTTAGGAAATAAATGAATAATTCGAGACCACATACGAAGCACCTCCTGGCTGAATTTGTATGCTGTGGCCATGAATTGTTAAACTTGAACCTGTGATGTGCAGTTGCACTACTGTCTGAGCTGCTGTTACAGTAAATGACCAATCAGATTTGCATTATAAACATATCTTGCAGTATATGGGGAACTGTATAAAATGATATATTGTAGTCTGTTAACGAGGCACTATAGCTAAAAAGTGAGAGAAAAGTGCGCTCCACTGGTTTATGGTGTAGCAGAGGATCATTTGGACCGTGTTTAGTTATTTATTTTAAATAAACTTGACTGTAATGGTCTCGGAGATAAAGCTCTAATTACGTTGTGTGCCATCTACTCTGCTGTTTTCTCTGCGCTTTGTAAACACACACCTCCTTATGGCAATCCTGCAATTATCCGGACCCCCAATCATCACCTCTCGCCTCCTCTCTCCGAGTCCACCATCAACATTTTACTGATTCGCACGAATGAGCCTGCTGCTCAACCAATTATCTCGCCTCATGTGGAGTGTATGTGTGTGTGTATGTGTGTGTTGTGTTGTATTGTGGTTATTCATGGTCCTGGAGTTTCCCCTCGAGCTCCAAGGAGACCAGATCATCCTCTGCGTAGGCTATGTGAGCGATAATAGCGCTACTCTTATTGATGCCGTAGCAAACGGTTCGTTCAGGCAGCGTTTACCTTCTAACTGCACGTTCTCATTATCATATTGATGGATTTCGTGAGTTCGATATCTTCTACCAGGTTGGAATGGAATGAATAGAAAAGGAACGACGATAGAACCACTGAGATAGTATTTGTGTTTGAAATCGATACAACCGATGGGCAGGTATTAATCTGATGCGCATTTCGCTGCGCTCGTTAGCTACGTTTACGCGCTCAAACTAACTGATCGATTGGAATTCAGTAACCTCAGTGATGCCAATCTGAACTAAATTTCTATCTGAATGAACAAGTTGGGGGAATCCTTTTAATAATCCATTAAATAGAAGACTAATAGCTGTGTGTGTGTGTGTGTTCTGCTCATGTTTGTCTGAGTTGTGATGATCTCTAGCGCAATAAAACGGTCATCTAAGAAAACCCAGCCCAGGTTAGAGATTTTAATCTATTTTAAAATCACGAGATGGGATGTGCACCAGACTATCATGTTTGAGATCTGTGGGACTCACATTGTCCTCAGTACAGTTCAGCGTTTAATATTCGCCGCACACTCAGCAAGGATGCAGAACATTTTCAGCAACATTTGGAGCTAAATTGAAATGAACATGTGAGACTGTGAAGCTATCACCACGCTTACCAGCCCCATTTATTTACACTCCTTGCTTGATAATGTCTTGTTGTGCCTTTTGGTGTGAAAAAGGAAAATCTAGGAAATCATTGCATGCTATAACAAAAAAAAAAAAAAAAAAGAGAGACGTTCATGCACCTGGAGGATGGATGATGAAATCATTGAAAACTCTTGTTTATGCAGTGCTCACATCTCATTCCACTCCTTTACAGCAATTAAAGTTACATTACCTTACAGCATGTGG
Organism: Pangasius macronema; assembly: GCA_037577455.1. Lineage (NCBI taxonomy): Eukaryota > Metazoa > Chordata > Actinopteri > Siluriformes > Pangasiidae > Pangasius > Pangasius macronema. The sequence goes on from CM074956.1 coordinate 22,645,323, forward strand.
TGTAAAGTGGTGAAAATGCTCCAGATCATAGCCTTGCTCACAACCTCTTCTTCTCACTGTCTCCGTAATAATGACACGGATAATGTGTTGAACATACAGTATTGCAGTGTATAAGCGCATTTTGTATTTATACAAGTACTGACTGTGGTCTGTCTGTTGCTCTGGATCATATATGTAGGTTCTCCTCGACCAGGATTGCGATGGAAAAGAACATCGACAGAACCACTGAGTATTTGGGTGTGTAAAATAATATAACCAATGGGCAGGTATTAAGCTGGTGCTCATTTCGAACCATGTCTGCACTTATTTTAAAAAGAAAGAACGCACAGATGTACAGGATTGTTAATGACTGATAGGCATTATTACGCATGATTTGAAAAGGCCAAAATATTTAAGTTTTATCTTTTATCTATGGCATTAATAATCTTTTGCCTTAGAGCCAATCACAGGTGGGAGTCAATGCAACTCTCGCAATGCCACAACTTCCTCATTTCTTGGCCTCAGGCTTAGTGCTGGACTGTATCTAAGTCCTAAGTCCTGAATGGTGTATCTAGCAGGATGGGTGGCTCTATAAGACTTTCCAGCACCCTAAATCCACTGAATGAAACCAGACACGCAGAATTTGCAGGTAATGTGTGGTTCCAAACATGTCCAAACCAGTGTTGTGGCAAAATATCCCAGTGCCAGAACACGATTCCATCACTCTGACAGGGTCCTTTGGTCCAAATGGCAAAATAGTGAGTATAGAATAGTATCTACTTGTCTAAAATCATTTCCCATAAAAACCAAGCATTTTGATTTATAAAGGTTCATCTTTTTTTTTTTTTTTTTTTTGTCTTTACGCTGATAGCACATAACCCATTTGTGGTGGTGTTCTGATTGTTTTACCTGGAAAGTACAGTTTTTTATTTCAGATGTGATCTGCTCCAGCTGTTTTATTTGCTGAGATTTAAATAAAGGCATACAAAAATTAAAAATCATTTTATTTTAGTTTGCACCTAATACTTGTACCTTCTTCATTCATGTAAATACCCTTGGTACATCATATGCAAGACACCAGCCAACACATGAGCAGTTTACCCAATTGCACCTTAGCAAATTAGGGCCTCAGTGTATATTTAAATGAGAAGGAGGAGGATGAGATTGACCACAGACCATCAGGCCAAAAAAACATACAATATAAGACTAAAATGAGGCCTAAACCCATGCCAACCATGATTAAAATATGACCATATCAACCAAGATCAATGCAACACCAAAATAAGAACAAATCTCAATTAAGGCAATACCAAGACTCGCACCAACCAAGCCTAAGGTAAGACCAAGAAAAGGCCCATACCATCCAGGTCTAAAGCAAAACCAGGACCTAAGGCAACAACAACAAAAACAACCTCAACTAAAAGAAAGCTATGTCCCACACCATCAAAGAACAGGGCAAGTACAAGAAAAGACCCATATCAGCCAAGACAAAGACAAGATTAAGACCAAAACTCACTGTAATCAAGTCCAAAAATAAGACCAAGACCCATATCCAAGACCAAAATAAAACCAAGGCTGATGCCAACGAAGGCCAAGACAAATGAAAACTAAGAATAGTTACAATAAGATCAAGACCCATACCATCAAAGACATATATCAACCAAGACCAATGTAAGACAATGACCCAAGTAAAACCAAAGTAACAAAACATACTAACCAAGACAAATTATAGACAAAGATTAAAATAAGAACAAGACCTAACACACACAAACATGTCAAGACCAAAACCTACAGTAACCAAAACCAAGAAGTCTCGTACCAAACAAGACCAAGACTTATGGTAACCAGAACACCTATCCATACCAAGACCAAAATAAGACCTTTCAATAATAAAATAAGACCAAAAACTATAACAACCACTGACCAAGACACAAACACACAAGCCAAGACCAAGAAAAGAGCCATACCAATCAGAGTAAAATGCCAAACCTTGGACACTAACCAAGGCCAAGGCTAAAGAGTGTGAGCTCAAGACTAAGAGAGCTCACAGACATGTGTGCTGTAGAGGACTAAGGTTTCACCAACACACTAATAACTGTACTATCAAGTGTTAAAAGGGATCTACCCAACAGATCTCAGGCGTTTTTGACCACAATCAGCATTTCAGAATCCACAAATTTACCTTCTATCATGACACACAGCATGATGACCAATTTACCACAGAACATTTTATTGTAACACCTGTAAATCCTGAGCCTGCAGCATGGTGGCCTGGTCTAACAGGGTTCCTCCTCACAGCTGCAGACCAGCAGAACCACAGCTGTGTGGAGATGGAGGGCTGACACACTGACCTCCACTCAGCTTCACAGGCCAAACTCTCTCTCTGAAGTGATGCCCAGCTTTGATGTGGAAAACGCTGCCAGCTACACATCAGACAAGTGTGTGTCATCCTGTTTTCCCTCTCAGTGTGTGTCTCTGCAGCTGAATGGCTACGTACAGTGTGTTGCATAAGTATTTACACCCGTTGTACCTTTTCCACATTTTATATAATCTACCAATATAATTTGCACAATTATGTACAATTATAAACTATAAAATAGAGTATCATGGATAAAGAGAAAAGACTTAAACACTGTTCAATCTGACTGAGCCTGAGAAGAGTGGGTAAAAATATCCAGAATATTGGATGGGGGGATGAATATTTATGTACCCAACAAATGTAGATTTTACTCCTCTGTTTTTAGAAACATCAACAAATATCAGCCAGCCAGCCACATTAAAAATCTTGACAGGTGACGTGAATAACATTTATCTCGTTACCATGGCACCTGTCAAGTATATCCCACATATTAGGCAAGTGATCAGTTAGTTCTCGGAGTTGATGTGTTGGATGCAGGGAAAATGGGCAAGTGTAAGGATCTGAGCAACTTTGATTAGGGCCAATTTGTGATGGCTAGATGACTGGGTTGGAGCACCTCCAAAACGGCAGCTCTTGTGGCGTGTTCTGCATATGCAGTGGTTAGTACCTACCAAAAGTGGTCCAAGGAAGGAGAACCGGTGAACCGGTGACGCTCAGTGATGCGTGTGGGGTGCAAAGGCTTGCCCGTCTGGCCCGATCCCACAGCAGAGCTACTGTAGCACGAATTGCTGAAAAGGTTATTGCTGGTTCTAATAGAAAGGAGTCAGAACACATAGTGAATCACAGCTTGCTATGTATGGGGCTATGTAGCTGCAGACCGGTCAGAGTGCCCATGCTGACCCCTGTCCACCACCGAAAGCTTCTACAATGGGCACATGACCATCAGAACTAGACCCTGGAGCAATGGAAGAAGGTGGCACCAGGATGCACTATGGGAAGAAGGCAAGCCGGCAGAGGCGGTGTGATGCTCTGGGCAATGTTCTGCTGGGAAACCTTGGGTCCTGGCATTCATGTGGATGTTACTTTGACACTTAAAACCTACCTAAACATGGTTGCAGACCAAACACACTCCTTCATGGCAACGGTATTCCCTAATAGCAGTGGCCTCTTTCAGCAGGATAATGCGCCCTGCCACACTGGAAAAAGTCTTCAGGAATGGTTTGAGGAACATGACAAAGAGTTCAAGGTGTTCACTTGGCCTCCGAATTCCCAGATCTCAATCCGATCGAGCATCTGTGGGACATGCTGGACAAACCATTCCAATCCATGGAGGCCCCACCTCACAACTTACAGGACTTAAAGGATCTGCTCCTAACGTCTTGGTGCCAGATACCACAGCACACCTTCATAGGTCTTGTGGTGTCCGTGCTTTGACGGGTCAGAGCTGTTTTGGTGGCACAAGGGGGAAATTTGAAACATTCTATAGAGCTATAGGTGTTTACCTATGCCTGTTCTCCAGTGTTTCATTTTGTTAAATATACTTTTTATGACTTGTAATAATGCAGAAAGTTTAATACTAAACTTCATTGGTGATGGTACGTTGTTTTCTGCATTGCCATGAATACTTTGGGTTTTTTTACCCTGTGATTTTTGATATGTAAAATACTTTGAGATTTTGAACTCATGTGAGTTTTCACATAGACATAAATACACTCTTCAAAAGGACTCTAGCTTTAATGTTTTTAAGACACTACAGCAGAGTGTTTCTTTTTAAAGAGACTTCCCTGTTGGGAAGCTATGAACCCATGAGGAACCCTTTCTGTACACACACACACACATGCACACACACACACACACACACACACACACACACACACACACCACTAAGAAAGCAAACGGTGTTCTCTCATGTTGATGTAATTGTTCTAATCTTGCACTCCGAATGAAAACACAATGCACCTGAATCTCCTCACACTAACACACCGTACACGTTCATGTGAGGTCTGCCGTTTTGAAATCACAGCCATTTGCAGCTGCCGTTCCTGCTGGCTGTTTCATTACAGATAAGCGTAGAGTGTGAAGAACACACACTGCCCTCGGAGCGGTGCGCTGCTTGCACATGTCCACGGCCAAATCCCCAAACCTGAGAATTGTTAAAACAGCACAGCAACAAAGGCTGTGTCCCAAATGTACCGCACACATCTGTCTCCCCAGATCCATATTTACTGTATGTTCCCTTAACACAATATCAAACATTATAGAAAGGGTTCCTGAGATCCTGGTTGGGTCAGTGGAGTCACCACTGGTCATACAACACTTTTCGGCGACATTAAACATACAACAGGCGGACAGCCCAATTCTAACACTCGTCTTTTCTCTAAATGTGACGTCATTACATGTATATACAAGCACATGACTTCTCTGTGTCTCTTCACTTTTGCTAAAGATATTTGTGATTCTGTACCTTGTAAGTTACAAAACCATTCAAGTAGAGAAAAGCTATCAAGAACAGTCATAATTCAACTTCAGTGATCTCATGCTACACAATGAAGTTTGCACGATAGCTATCAATGTGTCTGAAAATGGATAATCCACTGAACTGCAGTGCTGAAGTTGAGGATGAGCGCCCCTCGCCCTACCTCAGGAAAATGTATCAGTATGCTGGACTAGACAAAGCCTCATAAAATGAAGCTCTTTTACGTCCATAGAAGGCATGAACTCACTCTGTCCTTCTTCTTCTTCTTTCAGCTTTTCCCTTCAGGGGTCTCCACAGCGAATCATCTCTCTCCACCTATCCCTATCTTCTGCATCCTCA
>CM074956.1:22657189-22676955 GCA_037577455.1 Pangasius macronema
GAAATAGATCTCTCTGGAAATTTTTGTTGTGTTTTAGATTGATGGAACTCTCTGAAACCCTTTAAAATCTTACATTTCCGAGAACTGACCGAGAACTCTCTCACCATAACTCTATAAAATCATCCACTCTCCATAATGCTATGGAATTCTCTAAATTTTGGAAAAGTTTTGCTCCAGAGGCTAGAATAACTCTAAAATAGTCCACTCACAAGAATTCTAAGAAACCTTCTAAAACTCTCTTGCCTTCAACATTCTAGGGCTCTATCGATATTTTCTAGAGTAACTGTACTGTTGGAAACTGTGTAAAAAAATCTTTCACTCTAAAGAACTGAATTAACGAGGAATTCCTATATAACAGAAAAAGAAACTTATGACCTTTAACCTGAGAGATCTTAGGTAGTAACACCTTTAAGACATCTTGGTGACTCTAGGTATCATCATTCATCCAGGACTCTTTCAGACCTACAACAGTCCAAAATCCTCCATTCCAGAGAAGAACGCTTGAGGAAATACTGCTCTAATGAATGAAACTCCAGTTCTTTAAACCTCTTTGAAATTCTCAGGTAAAATCATGTTTTTTTAGACAATGGAATTCCCCAAAACATGGAGAATCCAACTCCGTCTGGAAGTCCCCCTGAAAAGAAACCTCCACTGTAGTATGTGGAATTCTCCAGAATGCTCCAAGTCTTCTGATTTAGAAAACATAGTGCTCTGGAAGTGTTTAACATCCACTGTAGGACACAGGACTCTTGGGTGGAATCTTCACAGTTCTTGTGCTTAGAAGCTCCTCATCAGTGCTACACCTAGCGTTTTTTTTTAATTATTATTATTTTTACGCTGTACATTCCTTCAGTGTTCCTGGTAGCTCCATGGCCTGAACGACGGTGTTGGGACCGTTTGCTCGCTGCCATTCGTCTGACGAGTTCATAGATCTGCGTTTTAGGATCCGGTTGATGATGTCCGTGCAGGCTTTCCGGTACTGGTGCCGGAGTAGGGAGTAGACAAAGGGATCACATGCTGCTTTACAGTAGGCCAGACATTTACACAGCACCCCCCAGTGCTGGTTTATAGGAACTGCAGGCCAGAGTTCCAGAAGCCTATGAGAGACAAAAAGAGGGAGATTTTAGCGTTAAAGTCAGTATATTTACCTCCAAATTATGTGATGGGTTTAATGAAATCTGTCTTCTCTATTAAACTCTCCCTGTGAACAGGAAAATACTAATAAGTGCAGTGCAGGAGGAAGGAAATGTTCAACCATTTTAGGATCCAAAACATTCAGGACTGAAAGAAAATAATGGTCCGCCTGCAGACGACGGGAGTTGGGAACGATGGGCATAATTCATGGGTGTGTCTTTGAACCCATGTATAAACTTAAGACGCCCTTCAGAAACTTCTACCGTTGCAGTGAATATTGGAAATGCCGTCTGTACCTTGACCTTTTCCACCATTTTGTAGTCTTACAACCTAGAACTGAGACTGGGATTTTACGAATCTACCATAGAATTCAAGTGGGAACAAAAATTGTGACCGCATAAGTATTCACCCCTTTGTTATGAAACTTGTAAATTAAATTAGTTCTGGTGAAATCAACTTTGCGCAATGAAAGTGTCACATGATCTCAAGATCAGTTAGAGAACAAGCCTGACCAAACAGCAGCATGAAGTCCAACAAGCTACCAAAACAAGTCCAGAACAAAACTCTGGGTTTGGTTATAAAATAAATATCCCAAATTCTGAACATCATGTGACGTGACATTAAATCCATGGTTAAAATTCAAAAGAATATGGAACACCCTTGACTCTGCCTAGATGAGATCATCCACCAAATTCAGTGGCTGGGTAAAAAGGCGATTAGTCAGAGAAGCAAAAAGAGTCGGATGGGAACGCTGAACGTTATGCTATCACCACCGTGCTTCACCGTAGAGATGGACTTCTCAGGGTGAGAGCAGTGTTGGGTTTCAGCCCAGATGTAGTAAATATTCAGTACAGTATGCATAGTTTCTAAAAGGGTGTTTTTTTGGTCCTTTAGCTGCAAGCAGAGTGTTTGTGAGGCTGTAGGAGGTGAAGCTCCAGTACATCCGCTTCATCCCACCACCCTGTCACTGATTTATTTTACTACAGCATCATGTCACATTGTCTCTTTGAAAATAGGGCATTGTTCAAGCAGCACAGGGTGTGTAAATATTTCTGTATTTATTCCCCTGTGTGTGTATGTGTGTGTGTGTGTGTGTGTGTGTGTGTGTGTGTGTCCTTAATTTCCCATCTCTTGTTTTAGTTGTCCTAGTTTACAGTACATGTGTACACTTTTTTCAGGTTTGCGTCTAAAGAAAGATTTCCTGTCGTCTTTTAGTTATGATGAAGGGTTTGCCTGCGAGGGCCATGTCTCCTCATGTCTCCTCATGTCTCCTGGTGATATGACCATGTTGACTGGAAATGCTTGGATCAACAGACTCGGCACACACACACTACATCCTCTGATTCTGCAGTGTATCCTTATATTAAATGAATAAACCACAGCGATGCAGTACGGCTACCTTGAAGCTACAGGGTCCGGATTGAATCTAAGGAATTAAATTTAAGCTGAAAAAAAAAACATGAAGAAGCTCAAATTGCATTTTCTCTCTCTGTTTCATCTGTTTCCACTTTTTCTATATTTAACTTATTAGAGCGTACCCCTCCCGCTCGGTGACTTCCACTCTTCAGAACCGCTCTGGGCCGTCATTTTAGCTTTTCACTCAGAAACCAAGTGACGGCTCCGAGCGCTCAGAGGGTCTGTAATGATCCGAGTCACTTTTCATCGCTCTTTCAGGACGAGTGAGACTTGTCTGGGTGAAAACCAGTGCTTTAAACGCAGCCGATTCAAATCCGATCATGTTTCCCAGCAGTGCTTTTTAATCCTATTAAAAGGGTTTTTTTTAAGTTTAAAAGGCCCTTTTTCTGTAAGGAGTTGCTTCAGATGTCTATTGTTGCTAAATACATGTCTATTTTTGGCCCCGATCAAATTAGATGTCTCGCATTCATCGGCCTGGACGTCCTACAAATGTCTTTTTTTTGTTCATATTTTTTTGTGTAAGCTTTAACACATTCCCAGTGAGCTCAGTTTGCAGTGCAGAGTAAAAATAGGTTGAAAAATATGCAAATATTTGTGGCAGTGTGGGAAAATCCTTCCCCTGGTCAAGCTGGGACATTTTCTACTAGACACAGTTCTGAAAACTAATGAAACATGTTCCTCGCTTGCATGGCAGCCATTTTGGCAGCTGCTGTGTAATTACAAGCTGAATTGTTTAGGCTTCACTATGACACAAATCGTAAGAAAACGCACTCGGCTAACGAGGTTTTACACAACTTTATACAGACTCACTGTTCTTACTGCTGTGTTTATTAAACTGGATCCTTACAAAACTTTGAGGCAGACACCAGGCGAGGCAAGGCGAGGCGAGGGTAGAAAGTCAGCCACATACAAATACTTTCATATCATTTTGGGGAAATATATTTATAATAAAGTAGAGCCATCATTGTTCAGCCATATCAATATCCAGTGGGTTTTCCCAGACCTACACACACACACACACACACACACACACACACACACACATCAGACCTTATAAGCAGCTGTTAATGGCTAATTTGTGTGTTTTATATTTAGAAATTCAAGAAACAATTTTCACATTTTCATGTTAAGAATGTGTGGTATTTGCAAAATGCCTCTTTTATGCCACTGTACTTGGTTATTCCAATCTTGGGTTGTAATTCAGAGCGCGCGCACACACACACACACACACACACACACACACACACACACACACACACACATATGTGATGTTAAGAATTCCCATCTTTACTGTAAGACAGCCACTGGCATTTATACAATCTGTGCCTCGTTATTTTATTTTAATCCTGAGCATCGAGACTCTTCCCTGGAAATCTAATTAATGGCAACACACTCACTGAACCATCAGAGACTGCTAGACACATATACACACACACACACACGCACACACACACACACACGCACACAGACACACAAAGAGCCTGGTCTAATTACAACACAGACATCCGTCATATCATTTGAGGAAGACAGAGTTGGATAAAGGGAGCTACGCTGTTAGCACATTAGCATATCACACACAGCAGTGCTGATGTATATCACACACACGGTGCTGATGTATATCACACACAGCAGTGCTGATGTATATCACACACACGGTGCTGATGTATATCACACACACAGTGATGATGTATATCACACACACAGTGCTGATGTATATCACACACACAGTGATGATTCAGGAAGATCAGCTTCTGCACCTCGTTCTGCTTACTCATACCCCAAATACAGGTCTATTCTATGAATATGGACATGTTCAGATCCTATATGAACTAATTAAACCTTTTAAACTATTTAATAGTACGGCTGTTGGATCTGGGAGTTTCCTCGTGTATTTGATTGGAGAATCAAAAATAGTGTACATGTTGTGTACATGTCGATTCCTGTTCTTGTTATAGCACTTTATTTTTGTATGTGAACTAAACAGGTAGTCTTCTGATTTCAAATAAAGTGAGTCTTAATCAACAAGATTAGCATTTCCCTAAAATAAATACACCAAGACTTTTAATTTGATACAGTAGCAAACTTAAGAAATAAGATGAACACCGAAGTACAGACACCAACAGAATGTAGTAGCAATAACGTTTTGCCTATTTATAAAATTTAAAAGCATTAGACAGAAATGAATATGAACTGAACAGTATATGTTTTGTTACTTAATTATATACAGAAGATCATAACCACATCGGTAGAGAGACTAAAATCCTGTACCCCAATCAATCATTCTGAAATAATTTAACTGAGCTTCCTATACATCTTATTTATATGTTTTCTCAGGAGAAAAGCCCCTGAAACAATCTCTGCAACATCCTTGAATAGGTTCTAGCTCATTAGCTAAGCTAATATTTACATAGGAGTCACTTATGTGAAGTGTTTCAGTCAGAGATTAGACCTCATGAAAGTACTGAAACGGCGCTGGTTAAAGTAGTAAATTCCTCACACTCGTTTAAGAGTAATAACTTAATAATAGGCAAAAAGTTCAAAGCTTGAAGCAATATATGTATATATATAATATATATATGACAAGCTGCGAATTTTTGTCTTTATTCGAGAATTATTTCAAGAGAAACAAGTGAAGCTAGAGAGGGAGCTTTACAGCTGCTATAACGTAAGTGAGAACAGGAACTAATTCATGAACCACAACATTAAACGTACCTATAAATGGATAAAAGGTAATAATTGGAACATTGCTGTGGTATAAATAAAAATAAAACACTCGGGTATGTGCTGTATAGGAAAATAATCAACTTGTTGTGCTAAAACACACTAAAACAGTGTGACATCATGTTTTTATTCCTTACGTATCATATATACACATATACGTAGATCATTACACTTGAATTTATCCGTATGATTCATATTTCATAATGATCCCCAACACTGCGAGTAAATACTCATGCCACGTTAAAGGGATGTCAGCCTCGGATCATTTACATCATGCTGTAAGATGCCAGGATAATCTACTTCCTGTTTGAACCCGGCGTGACCCACCGTCCCTGCGTTCTGCCGGGAGACGTTGATTAATTCAGTACAGATAATAAGAAATGAAAGCTCGCTGTATTTTGCAGGATTGTGCATTATTATAAATCATCAGCACTGATTTACCTCCTGCGGTGTTCATTTCTGCCTCAGAGGAAAATTAGGAGTACCGTTATTACGTTTATACTGATGATTGCTGCACAATTTCGTAGAACTTTGCTTTATGAACTTAATGATTGACAGCAGGAAGTGAAGTAAGCCTGAAGTCAGAGCCGTATCTCCGGCCGGTCTTTCACAGCGACTGCAGTCCGTAAGGCAGGAGCGTCCGCTGCCTGGTCGCACACGCACACCGAAATTACCCTTTTGTGCAATTTAATTAAAATGCCTTTTGTGTTTTGTGAAATGACAATTTGATTAGTAATGGAAAGGGAAAGTCATGTTCGAGTGGAACTGAAAGAATAAAATAAAACGCAGGGTTGCCAGATTCACAAAAACTGCACAAAAAGCCCCGAAACCAGAAAAATATTCAGCCTCTGGAAAAGTGAACAGATTTTTTTTTTCTTTCTTTTGTTTCTTTCTCCGTGTGTGAAACAAGTTCACTATAAAACACCCACTTTTCTGATTTATCCTAACTGCAATATGTCTTTTGATGATTGTCAAATTCCCTTTTTCCATTAATGACGACATAAATTTAATTAACCAATTAATAAACCTTTCCACTGCGGATTGATATTACAGGCTCCAGATCAGTTTGAGGTTGAAAACGGCATCATTTAAGATTATCTATCGCTCTGTCTCTCTCTCTATCTATAGGAATATCAGTTAAGGAATGTTTATGTGTTATATAAGGAATATTTCAGGTACCTATGTTCCTTTAAGGATGACAATAAAGAGGTGTAGGGGGAAATCAGTGAGCAGAATATATATCAAACTGCACACACTGAAAATGCAGAAGCAGCATCAGATCCTCTATCACAAGGTCAGCCAACAGTGTGTGTGTGTGTGTGTGTGTGTGTGTGTGGAAGCAGCTCATTGTACAGGTCCACTGGGGATCCGGCTGTAGGAAGCAGTAAAATACCTCTGAAAAACACTTATCTGTGACCTTGTGGCTTCTCAGTCCGGCTGTTTCTTGAATATATCGAGGCTTTTTCATGCACAGATTAATCCTGACACTGATTGGATTCAGGATTAATGGGTGTTCTCCATTTAAGAACCAATTTTTGTGCCTAGTGAAGTATGGAGATCCTGACATCTCTCCAGCACGAGCTGATACTCAGTAAGGCACGGTACCAAGTGCTCAGTATGCACAGTGTTATGTTATAGTGCCCTGTCCTATCGTCCTACTCATACACACTGCCTATAAAGGACACAGGTTCAGGTGTCAGGCTGAAAAACCCTCATTTCAGACTGAAGTAAATCCCAGTCCTAGGCTGTTTTCGTTTGATTTTTGGCACACTGTAAATTATTTTTCATGTTTTGTCCTCATCTCCAAGGTCCTAGAAAGGCTTGCAGCTCAGCAGAGGATCGTGGAGAGTGTGAGCTACGCCCAGGAGCTCCCTTAAAACTTCCAGGCTCGCTCTTTCGGTCGCTTTCACGTTGCGTTGATTTGATTTTCAATCCCATGAAAACATTTTGTATGTGTAACTATTCTGACTGGTCAGGGATTTTCACTGGTCAGGGAATGTGCACGGTTTTGATCAACATTTCTTACTGGTTTGTCACTGAGAATTAGGTTTTTGTCTTATTATTATCATCATCATTATTATTATTATTAAAACTTCAGAATACGATAGTTATTAACTAGCCGTTAGTATAATGTGCCAATATTATTAATGATTTCTATCTGCACTTCTTCAGAGCCATGCCAACGGGGATGATCGAAGCTTTTCTGGTTTCTGACATGCACCTACGGAGCTACTTTAGAAAATATCTGTTGTTCATTGAGTTGATAAATGATTCCTGTAGAAGCTATTTAAAGGAAAACAAATGTGTACGTGTTATCTGCTGTTAAACTACAGTACGTTTGCTCTAGAAATAAATACATCCTGTTTTTTTTGGACTGGACTTTATTTATCAGTAATAACACAAAAACTCGTGTTCTGTCACATTCAAGACTCTTTGTACTTGTAAGGTTGCAAATGGTGTAAATTATGCAGTAGCTGTGGGTCAGAGAGTCGGAGCACGTCGGCTTCCACGGTATACCTGATGAACGTCAGAAATGAGTTCCTTTCGCCTTCTTAAAACTCCACTACACTCTTCTTCTTCTTCACGGGGTACTTTTATATAGTTAAAGGTTCTTTTAAAAGGGTTGTAGTGTAGAATTGATGATGAGGTGCACTGAAGCTGTTCTTACTCACACACTGTATGATTCATTTAGTAAAATTCATTTGGTAAAAGGTCTTTCATTAAATGCTTTGTGTGGAAAAATGCAGAAAAACCGAACACTTGCAAGTGCTGTATAGCGTGTATAATAATCTGAGATCTGAGTATTTTTTCAGATTTAGTGAATGTGTGTGTGTGTGTGTGTGTGTGTGTGTGTGTGTGTGTGTATCGGGCTCTCACCTTGTGATCACGTAGGGTGCGAAGCAAAGCACAAAAGTGCCAATGAATGTGCTGATCTTCCTGGCTGCTCGCTGCCGTCGCCTCCTCTGTTCCTCCAGGCATCGCTGTCGAACACTGCAACACCAGACATGTTACTGAGCGCGTGTGTGTGTGTGTGTGTGTGTGTGAGATCAGGATGGGGGGGTTCGTTTGGGGGAAGTAATGTGTGAAATATGATTCATACTTCCCCCAAAATGTAAAAAGCATATCTCTGTTTATTAATATTAATCAGAGAGATAATAATTCAAGGCATTCATTTATTCTGATTATTTACATTTTATCTGAGCCTTTTAGTTAGAGTTGCATCGATACTGATACTGGTAAAGCATCAGGATTCAGTATCAGTACACTGTTGCACTGAACAGGTAACACGAACGATTCCTACGAGCTAGAAGCTGTGCTCTGTGAGAATATCATGAGGAGGAACTACAGAGAATCGTACAGTATAAATGACCTGGTAAATCCTCTGTATTGTGTGATTAGTGGGGAGTGTTGAGAGCACAGAGCAGCATCAGTGAGCATGGATCTTAAAAATCAGCTGTAAACTGCGCACACGTAAAGATGTGCGAGTGCGGAACAGTGAGGAAACCGTTCCACATGAGAGCGCTTCACTTCAGCGAGCACTGAGCATTGAGACACTGACTGGTTAATGCTAAACTTCTTACTCACTTCAGTACAAGGACAAGGACCAAAACACATGTAGTCGTACTCGGTGTGAAATAAACCGACTCCTTGCTCTTGGTTAAACTGCAGCAGCTGTGAGCGTTTCAGACGTACTTATGCACTTTTGCGGCGTTAAATAAATAATAGATGTGTTCGACTCCAGCAGTCTCTGGGCGAAGATGTGGTGATGAAGCCTGTGTGCTGGAGTTAAAAGCGTGCAGGCTGCTAGTGCGCAGCTCTTCTCCTGTCCCCTCAGGTCTCTGGACGGATAATGAAATGTCATTTTAACAGTTCCTAAATAACAGCCGCAAAAAAGCAGCGTGTTCCTGCGAGCAGCGTGTGTTACACACGTACCGGACCCACGGTGCACACACTCACTGCTCGCTGCGAAACCACAACCCTTTCAGACTCATTACACGTGATTACGGAGATTCAATCAAAAACGTTAAGCTTGTTCATCAGAATTATGCAGCTAACTGAGGAACAAATCTGTTTAATGCACTTCATCAGCTTGTCATTATTACAGTGTACAGTGCAAACCCTGCAGAAAGGTCACACACACACACACACACACACACCTCATGTGTAAAGTTTCACACATTTCTATACCTAGCACGGGCTTCTGTGCCTTTTAAAGTGTTACTCAGAAAGCTAATTAAAGGAACTGGAGTGGTCCATAAGGTCCAGTGATGTGCCTCTAACCGTGTGTGCACCGATGCCGTGGGACAGATGGAGTTTAGTAGCCTTTCTCTGAGCGTGTGCTGAGTTTACACTCACGCAGCAGATGTTAATGCAACACTGAAGTGGATTACAGTTACAGAGTTCATGCATCTCCAAGATCTGCTCCTCTTCCACTACACTGTTGGAATAAAATAGCTCCTCGAGGGTTCTTTGGATGGTTAATGGTTGTAGTTGTCTGAACAGTTTGTTACTCTCTTGTAGAACCTTCACAAACTTTTAGATTTAACCTTCTTTAAGAGTTTGCAGTGATGTGATGTGATGTGATGTGATGTGCACGTGGCTCTTACCTGGGGTGAATGTCCACGAGCAGCACGAGGGTCTGCATGGTGATCACGTCAATGCGCTTGCAGTGGAAGCGCGCGACTCGGAGCACTTTGAGGTAGGCGACGCACAGCACCACGAGCGACAGCAGGAACGTGAGCGCGTGGAAGGCCACCGTGAACGCGGCGAACGGCACGCTGGAGGCGGCGGTGGCGGTGGCGGTGGCGCGCAGCGTGCACGACGCGTAGAGGCCGTGATAGCCGAGCCAGGAGAGGCACGCTGCGGCCGCCGCGAAGCACGCGGAGTGCGCCCACGCGTAGGCGAGCGCGAGCGCGGCGTCCCGGTGGCGCATCCTGGAGCGGTAGCTGAGCGGGAAGACCACCGCCATCCAGCCGTCCACGCTGAGCGCGGCCACGGTGAGCATGGCGTTGGCGCTCAGGAAGGTCTCGAGGAAGGCGGCCGCGCGACACAGCCCGTCGCCTCCCGGCTGCGCGTGGCCTGCGAGCGCGAGCAGCGTGAGAGGCATGTTGGTGACGGTGAGCAGAAGGTTGCACGTGGCCAGGTTGAGCGTGAAAAGGCCCGCCGCGCGCTTCCTGATCTCGGGGCTGCACGCGAAGCAGATCAGCACGAGCGCGTTGGACAGCAGCGAGACCGCGAGGACAGCGAGCACCGCGATGCACGCGAGCACGTCTGCCAAGTGCATGTCGCCGCTCAGAAGTCAGTGCAGGAGAGTCTGATGCTTTTCGTCGCGAGACGGCATGACGGCATGTTTCATCGGGCACGAGGCTGTTCGCTGCAGAATGGCATCGCGCAGGGTGGCATCACACTGTTCACTGCAGAGTGACCTCTCAGCGTTCACTGCCGGTGGCATCGCACACACTGTTGCGCTGTTTCTTACAGAACGGCATCACACTGTTCACCGTAAGCTGGCAGAATGGCATCATGCGGCTCGTTACAGAATGGCATCATGCGGCTCGTTACAGAATGGCATCATGCGGCTCGTTACAGAATGGCATGCCGCTTCTCACTGCACAGTGGCATCATGGCATCACGCTCTTTCCTGCAGAATGGCATCACACTTGTCCTAGTACAGTGGCATCACCCAGGACGACATCAGAAGAACTTCACACTGTTCGGTCCAGAGTGGCATCATGCAGGATGGCATCACGCCTTTTCACTGGGAAATGACGTCAGACTTCCTCTCAGTGGCATCACACTGTTCAGTACGGCGAGGCTCCACGGCATGCTGCTGCTTTTAGGAGTTCACGTTACAGGAAGTCATGACGCCGTGTTCAGGATGCAGCTTCATCCACGCGCGTGTATCTGAGGAGCATCTCTCCTTCTCTCTTCTTCTCCATCAACTTGTACATCATTAGGAGTTCCACACTTCAGGGGCCTGGTTCTTATTTATTTATTTATTAACGCATTCCCGCATCACGCTGTCCTCCTTCACGTGGATCTACACGCCTGTGCACTTTTCTTTGCTTTCCCGGTTTCCTCCGGTCAGTGATGCGCGCGCGATTTATAGCAAAAGATTCCCAGATTTTGGTCATAAATCAGTTTTAATCCGCAGTCCTGTCGCTGTCGGTGTCGCTGTCGGTGTCGCTGTCGGTGTCGGTGTCGGTGTCTGCTCTGAAGGTGAATAATTGCCGGTGTTTGTTTGTTTGTTTTTTTTTCTTTCCCTCACGTGTATCTGCGTTTTCCGGTGATCGTGTGTGGAGGAGATGATGCGCGAGCGCACGGAGCTCACTGATGCACGCGCTCATGCCCTCCCGTTAGTGATGATGAGAGAATCATAAACGAGTCGGTTCATTTTTTTTTTTTTGTGAACGACTCTTTTAGAAGAGTCATTCATTTTGTCTTCAACGAATCCTGCGTATTATTATTATTATTATTATTATTATTATTATTATTATTGTTGATGTATAATCCCAATCTCACAGAGGAATCACGTGATCATCTGAGGAACATGTGAGGTGCAGTTGTTTCCTCATGTAAAGCTCAGAGGTCATGTCCTCAGATTGAACATGTGAGCTCAAGTAAAGATCATGAACTTAAGCAAACATCAAGTGACATCATGTGAACAACATTTATCTATCTATTTATTTATTTATTTATTTATTTATTTATTTATTTATTTATTAAGATTTCAATTTATCTACTGCATTTCTAACACCAAAGGTATGTTTTTTTTTTACAAAGTATGTAACACAAAGTAACATGAATAAACACACAAATTTTTTTTTAAAATGTACTTTTAAGGATTAGAAGAAGAATACTGCATGAAAAGAAGTTATAGGCTGTGTGATGTTATAATAATATGTAATAAACAAAACCATGTAAAAAAAAATTCACATGTCCAAATAAAAGAATCATGTAGAAAGATTCACATGTGAATAAATGAATCATGTGTAAAAAGAATCAAATCATTACATGTGAAAATAAATGTGAAACACACACACACACACACACACACACACACACACACGAAGTTTGGCTGACTTTTCTGTATCGTATGGGAGAGTGGGATAATCTTTCCTACAGACTTTATACACGACGCTGTCGTTTCCTTCTCTAAACATCTCCAGCACATCTTTAGCCCGCTAGATTCTCACATGTGAGGCAGGCAGCAGTGAAGTGAGCCGCACCGATTCAAAACGAGCTTTTACATTTATAGCTAAACGAAAATAACAAGCGGTGGGACTGCTGTTGGGTTTATTCCAGCGGTCCCCTGCCAGGACGACTTGGCTCTGCTCTGTGAGAAAGAGACCCGACACCGCAAAGCCATGAGTGCAGGGCGAGCAAACAAGAACGACTTTACACTCCCAGCATCCACACACTCACTCCTCACTCCTCACTCCACACGACATGACACGACACGCATTTAGCTTTGTTTACGCTTTATGTTTTAATATGGCATAGATTTACAGTAGCTACTCCAGGACCTACAGGAATGTTAATACTCCTGTAGCCATACTAGCCGTAAATTAGCATTACTGTTATATTAGCATTACTGTTACATTAGCATTACTCTTACAAACTTACAAAAAAACAACGATATTTTGCCTCATTAGCATTACTCAAAGTTTATTTACCCCCCAAAAAACTCATCTTCAGACCCTTTTGTTTCATCAGGCATCATTTGTTTTTGTTTGTTTATTAGCTATCATTAGCTATCATTAGCGGCAGCTGTTTTTCCATTCATAGAATAGCCAAGCTAGCTTATAAAGTGAAACTAGCATGTGACCTGCATTAGCTAGATCATTTCAATGATTATGTACAAACGAAAATGTGACTGTTCTTTATAAAGCATGTGTAAAAGTAAATATAGCGGTTTAGTCACATTATGTGTACATGAAATTTCAAGATAAAGCCCAAAAATTCTAGCATATAGAATGATCTAGGTAATGCAGGTTACTAGCTAGTTAGACTTTACAAGGTTGGACGTTAACTGATACCGAACAGCTGCCGATATTTCAGGACCTGTTCTCAGGGAAGCTAATAAACTAGCTAATGATCGCGAATAACAAAAGGATGAAGCTATAAAATGCTGGAGGTAATTCTCTTAGAGTTATGTTTAATGCTGTGCAACGTCTGCGAAACAAGTGAGTTCCTGTTCTCACTTACGTTATAGCAGCTATAAACAGTCGCTCCCTCACCAGCTTCTCTTTTCTCTCTCTTGAAGTTAATAATAATAATAAAAAAAACACAGTGTTTACCGAGAAAACACAAAGCGTAAACTCCTCTGTCCTGAAGTTACAGCTTTACCTCTTACTGTTACTGGAGACTCCTTCCATAAACGTTAAATAAACATCTCCTTGCTTTAAGAAAACTTCACCACATCAACGATTACACAAATTTTTTTTATTAGCTGTTACTATATAAAGGCTAATGTATGAGAACGAGTGCATTAATGTATATAAACCTGTGATTTGTAGCTGCACTACGGTCAGAGCTGCTGTGGAAGAAGATTAATCAACACCTTCTGACCAATCACAGTCCAGGATTCAGCGGTAATGACCGACACCAAACCTGTAATGCTTTTATAATGATAGTAACGAAGTACCGTGGATGTATAGGCTGATATCAGTAAACGCTGAGCTGTGTGAGTGGGCATGGGAATTTTATTTCTTGTGCAATCTTCCAGTATGTGGTGTAAAAACAGCACCAGTGACCCTCCATGCATGAGCAAGCGCCCCAGCTAGTCCATACATTACCCAAGTTGCCTCAGCTACATGCCAGAGTGACTCATGGGACTCAGATTTTTCCCACAGCCCAAGATAACCAGGTCAACTCACTGTAGCCTTTCCCATAATTCCCTCATGCTTCCCAGCATGGACTTATCGGGGTGAGTCCAGACAGTCTGGAATGGCAGCTAATACTTTTCAACGACTTGAAAGAAAGAGAGAGAGAGAGAGAGAGAGAGAGAGAGAGAGAGAGATAGTACTTCCACATGCCTCCTTATACAATATATATTATTTCTAAACATAATCCTACATAATAATAATAATGATGATAATAAATACTATGTTTAAAGTACATAGTGACTTCACAAAGCCCAAGCACAATGAAGAGCCACATCATTATGATTTGTAACTCTATATGACCCCACAGTGCTGCTGAATTCTGGATACTGATTGGTCAGACGGTGTTGATTAATTTACATTAATGCGCTTGTTCGAAGACGTTACTGTCGCTATAGTAACAGCTCGTTCACGGGGACCTGTACAGCAGGAGCTGCATATAAATGGATTTTAAAAATGGTTGATATGGTGATATTTGTAGTTAAGGAGACATTTATTGAGCATTTATAGAAGGAGTCTCCAGTGTCAGAGGTAAAGCTGCAACGTTACGTTTTCTGACATCTTCAGGACAGAACGTAAGTGAGAACAGGAACTGAAACAGGAACGAAATGTACCTGTAAATGGATAAAAATGAACAATCAACTTGCAATCTTTGGCAAATTGCTGTGGTATAAGAGGATTAAAACACTTCAGGGACGTGCTGTTAGAGGAAAATAATGAACTCTGGGATGGTAACAGTAACTCCTCTTCATCACACCACCCTGTCGTTGATTATTTTACTCGAACCGCACCACACGCAGCGTTTCAGCCCTTACAGGATGTATAAACAGCATTGTTTAGTAGTGTATAAGCCCCTGTCTGAGATATTGCTGTGTAGAATGCGATGCGATATGAGGATGAACAGAGACGAGTGTTTCCCACATTAATCATCATCACAGTGATCATTACTCATCCTCATGAGCTCCTGATGATTAATAATTATTCTCCTCATGCATTAGTAATAAACCTCTACAGCCGCACACATCGGATCAGAGCATCTCCGTGATGAAAGAAAACCTAGGCTGATTTTTTTTCCCCCAACAAGAAGCTTTTTATGCTCAGATCAGTTTCTGATGATGATGATGATGATGATGACGATGATGATGATCTCTAGCCAGTCGACCTTTAGATCACTAAAGAAGCGTTTAAGGTGCATCGTAACTAGTAGTGAGCGATTAGTTTTTTTGTTGAGTGTTTCACGATCTGTAGAGAATCATTTTTTTAAATTTGGAAACATCCAAGCAAGAGTGGAAAACACTCGTATTCTTACTTCACACAGGTTTCATATGAAAACATGACATGAACATAAATCCATCAGTTAAACATATTCACATTTTAGCACTCTAATACGTTCAGAAGTAGCAACTTCTTTACTGTCACATGAGTACATTTTTTTTGCTTTCCATTTTTAAGTGAATATTTTTGGAAACATTATCTATATGTTCACTTAATTATAATTTCTTTGTCCACCGCTTATTATAACCATGCAATGGTACAGTCCCTCAGGACAAGCACTCTTCTGGAGATTACCATTAAGCAGCCCAGATTAAGTGTTGTAAAATAAAATAAAAATGAAGTTATCAGCATGATTGTTGATCCAGACAGAGCTAAAAGTTATTAACCGTTATGAATAAACAGTGGCAAACTTTGGGGGACAAAGTTAGGGAGGCCAGATTAAGATGGTTTGGACATGTTCAGAGGAGGGAGAGTGAGTATATTGGTNCAGAAGATAGGGATAGGTGGAGAGTGATGATTCACTGTGGAGACCCCTGAAGGGAAAAGCCCAAAGAAGAAGAAGATGAATAAACAGTGGCAACAAGAGTAAAAAAAAAAACACTAGCTGTGTAATTTACTCAGGCGAGAAGAAAAACAGAGACAAGGCTGATCTGGATGGGAATAAAATCACAGAGGAGAACCTGCAGCTGATGGAGTTAGTGCAGCGCACCATGTAAACCTAATCCTGTCTGAAAAGGGCTTGTGGCGGAGTTAATTTTCTGGCAGTACACAAGTGTGTAAACTCAGTATAGCTGTTATTATGGGTTGTGGTTGTAATCTACAGCAAGGGGACAGGGTCCAACACAGAAGATCCATAATCGATGTCAAAAGCTGGAACAACTCAGGAAATGACTAAAGAAGGTTCAGAAATGCTCAACACGAAAATGCATGGAAAGACTTCGTGACGTTACAAAGCAACAACAGCGTGCATAGTGAAGCCAATCAGAACTCAACACGGTTAGTGAAGACCAAAACAAATGCGCATGGACAACGCAGGAAAACGCTAACTTCATGGGCTTTTCTGCCAGTTTACGTGGTTTGGGGAAACTTAACTAACTTAAGGAATATCAACACTTTGTCACGGTCTTCAAGTCAGGGATCGTATCGTTGGCCTCGTCTTTCTTTAGACTTATTCTGATTTTCACGAGCGCAGTCATGACCTGGAATATAGATTGGCTCTCGTTGCCACTGTCTGCCTGCATCTTTATGCCAGCTCCGGATTTTGACGTTGATTGACACAGCAGGTCGTAAAAGTGGTCCGGGGGAAGGAAAATCGTGACTTAAGGATTGCTACCTGACATCAGGAGAAACTCTGAGCACTGAGAAGACTTTGGAGCTCGGTTTTCACCAGAATATTTAATGTTAGTGATGAGATTTTCAGTTTAGATTAACTGTTTTTTAGACTGATATAATGTTAAATCTAAAGACATGGGATACAACATTGCTAAGAAGAGGATTAAATAAAAACTGAGATATTAAGAGATGGAGATTGTGATAAATAATATAAATAAATAATAAACGGGGAGAGAGGGGAAAGAAAAGGATAAGATTTTTTTCCTTGAATAGAGAGAGAGAGAGAGAGAGAGAGAGACAGGAAGAGGAAAGGTCTTGTCTCCTGTCTTCCCCACGCCTCACCCCTTCATGTGCATCCCCCACGTGTGGGCGTGAGTGAGTGGGCGTGTGTGTGTGTGTGTGTGTGGGCGGACATAAGAATGGTTGTTAGGGGCAACGTGAATGTGGAGCAGCAGAGCGACCTCCTATCTTAGCAGAAAAGCAGAGACGGAATTATCATCCGCCCCCGCCACGCGCCGTATCCAGCCTGGTAATTATAACATCACTGCGGCTTCGCCGTGCCGAAGGGAACAGGAGCCAGAGGTGATGGGGATTAAACACTGAGGTGGTTTATTCAGGCTTCCCCATGAGTCATTGCCTCGCACCCTAACCGCAGAGTCGGTTACAATTAACTCTTTCAGACTTACGCTAAATGTCGGGTCAGAACTAATCATAGTTCTCCTCATATTCGTAAACAGAAGAAAAGCAAATAAAATGGAGCCCCAACGTCCAACCAATCAGGAAATTCATTTAAAAAGCCCCGCCCACTGAACTAACATTCAGACATAAAAATCTTCCGAGCAGAGACGTTTCTCGGTTGTACGACAAGCTGCGTTATTCATCTTAATAACATCAAGAGAGGAAAAAAAAAAAAGAGATGCTAGTGAGGGAACGACGTTTACACATCTTCAGGACAGAGGATGTTAACAGCTGCTTTAACGTAAGCGAGAACAGGAGCTAACTTGTTTTACAGATGTTCCACAACATTAAATGTACCTATAAATGGATAAAAATGAATAATAAACTAGCAATCTATGGCAATCAATGTGGTATAAGAGGATTAAAACACTTCAGGGCATGCCGTTAGAGGAAAATAATCATTATTTTACTCTAAATCCACCACACGGAGAGTTTTATTCCTTACAGAATGTATAACCGGTATTGTATAGTTGCTTTTAGATCGACGTCTTTCTGAAAATTGTGGAGTCTGTCTCGGAAGCCTTGCTTCTGAAGCATTATTCGGATGGGGATTCGTTTCCCTGGGTGACGTCTTCAATCATTTTTTTACACGTCTCTTCAGTGATACAATTCTCTTATCTGGACGGCTCTTAAACCACTACAACGAGAATCAGTTCAGATAAAAATCACTTTAAAGCATACTAACACACTCAGAGGAAAGAGCTATCAACCCTCTTCCGCATACATGAGCTCGCAGATGCCTGTGATTGGCTAGTGTCGCTGTGATTGACAGGGGAGGGAGAGTAAACCCCTCCCACATAGACAGCGCAGCCAGTTTTGCTCTCTTGAAGTTTAGAGCACGTAAATCTCCAACGACGTTCTTCTTTTTCGTAAGAGTGCATGTGAACGGCTACAGACGATTTTATAATTGCTGAAAACATAACAGCAGCAAGACCTTCAACTCAGAGTGTAGTTCCTTCAGCACTGTGCGCGTGTGTGTGTGTGTGTGTGTGTGTGTGTGTGTGTGTGTGTGTGTGTGTGTGTGTGTGTGTGTTTGGTATGCATCGCCTGATTTGGTGAATATATTCTGAGTGTATTTTTATCTCCATGTCGGAACTGGCACTTGCGGGAAAAGTATAATAAAAATAAAAATGTTTTTGACGATTATTAAGTATTTAAGATTATTAAGGATATTAAGTAACGAATAAAACAGCGTGTGTCATGTGCTTATAGTAAATTAATTAATGATGATGAAGTGACAAAGTTTCCCGGCGTCCGTGTCGGAAAACCTGAAGAACATTGTGTTCGTTTCACACTTGGCCGATATTCCTTTAAACTACACTCTCATTCTCACAGCTTTTCCTTCTCTCCTTGTTAGCTCATTTCTCTCTCGCCACGTATATGCTGTATATATAGTTGCCCTTCACACCGTCATGCAGAACATTTCACACACACACACACACACACACACACACACACACACACACACACACACACACACACTTCTCACCCATCTCCATGTGCAAACATTAAGACAATTACAGTATGAGTCTACACAGCAGGAGTAAATCAGCCGGCCGCATTATTTTATCCAGCTCATTGTGTTACCGTGTGTAAGATGTGTGAAAGCGCTCTACCTGATTCGACCTGACGGCTCGGTTCCTCTGCATCCCAACACGATCCATTTGTCAAAGCCTCTAAATGTCACCAAGCAACTCGGCATAGGAGAGCTCCTTAATCGTGGCGGTAAAATAGGCCGTCCAGTTGTCCTTGAGATTATTTGACGCTTTACAGTAACAATTCACAGCACAGACACACAACACACAACCCGAGCAGGCGATGTTGTGCGTTGTGTGTATTGTACAATAAGAAGAATGTGAAACTTCTTGTCTTTTATCAGGCTGGTTGATCGTGTGTAAGGTGGTTTACTTTTTTTTAAAGCCGTTAATGATGGTTAGCAGTCTGAAGATTTACAACCAAAAAATAAAATGAAGAAAATTACCTCAAATCTGTAACTCTGCTTCATCGTAGGTGCTGTAGACTGTAGACTGTGTTACCTACAGTATAATGCATAACATCTTTCCCTCACCACTCTCTCTCTTTCTGTCTCTTGAAGATAAAAAAACGCAGCTTGTCATGTTAACAAGAAACCACAAAAAAGTCGTAAACTCCTCTGTCCGGAAAACTAAGAGTTACAGCTTTACCTCTGTCTTTTAGAGACAGTGTCACTGAGGAAGAGGCAGGAGTCAGAGCTAGAGGTAGCAGAGCTGAAGATGTTGAGGTTCT
>CM074956.1:22714559-22726023 GCA_037577455.1 Pangasius macronema
TTTCATGAGGAAAAAGTTGCTCTTGTGTCTGGATGGTCTGGTGCTCAGTGCTCTCTGGTGCTCAAAGAGGTTGTGGCCAGAGTGAGTGGAGTCTGAAATGATTTTTCGATGTTCGTTTCCTCATTCTGGAGGAGTACCAATAATCCTCTCAGTAGTCCAGACTTTATGTTGTAGACTTTTTATGCCAGATTTGGTAGCAGAACCAAACCAGGTGGTTATTGAAGTATGGAAAAGACTCGATGAAAGCTGAATAGAACTGGGTTAGCAGCTCCTGTGGCAGGTTGACCTTCTTCAATTGCCAAAGGAAGTACAACCACTGCTGTGTCTTTTTCATGATGGAGTCTATGTGGGTCTCCCACTTCAGATCCTGTGAGATGGCAGAACCCATGACCCTGAAGGACTCCACGGTGGCCACAGTGCTGTCCAGGATAGTGAGGGGGCAGAGTGCTGGGGAGTTCCAAGACCCTGAGTACACAACACTGAGAAGCACCAGTGTTGACCTTAGATTCACCAAGTGAATACTTAGCAGTGGGGTCCTAAAGAAGTGTTGTCTGAGCTTTATGAGCACACCCGCCTGCTTCCCTCATTTGCATTTCTTGGAGCATTTGTACAGGACCCTAGCTCCTCTGATTAAGATGTCTTGTAAAACATCTGATTGGTCAAAAGTTCGCAAAAGATTGACAGGTGTGCATTGCCTAATGTTCAGCAGTTCATCCCTGATAAAATTATCAGAGAAAAGTGACTAAAGTCACGACAAACAAACAATAACAAACACTGGGGAGCTACAAACTGAGAAAGCCATCTTGGAAGATCTGTTTATTGTATAGATAGACACAGCTAAAGTTATATAACCAGATAACTAACTAGCTATCTACATTCTAAAAACGTTTGGCTACAGTTTAGTTTCAAATTCTGCAAACTTTTAGACCTTGACAGCAAAGGATGCTGGGAGCATTGGGCCCTGGGAATGTAGATGTGTTCTCTTTCATGACACTAAAAAATCACACAATTATGAGGCATAGAACCTAGCTAATCTGCTAATAAGCTAGGTACATGCTTTGTACTAACCAAATGGCTACAGTTTCTTTTCAAACATTTCAGGAGCTCAGGGGTTTTGTGAATTTTTCCACTGGGTCTTTTGAATTACATTAAAAGTCATTTACAGTATGTTACATGATAATGTTTTGAGGTCACCTGTAGTGGCCTCACTTCATCATGACATCAGAAACCCTTTCTCAAGTTCTCTTCATGTATCATATTAAGGGAACACAAAGCTGAGGGTTCATGAAACATAAGACTTTGGGATTGTATGATCCTGGGATCATATGGTCTTGAGTATATGCAGTGCCTTTTCTAAGTATTTATTCCCATTGTACATTTCTACATTTTGTAGTGTCTGTTGGACTTTGACTTTACCCGAAAAATGGTAAACTATACAGATTGTAAACTACCAATTTGTATACATAAAAAAAAATACTGAGACACAGACATTAATTAAACAAAAAAGCTTTTTTTGGTTGCATAAATTCATCCTCTGAGTCAATAATTGGTAGACCACCTTTGGCTGTAATTACAGTTCTCAGTCTTCTGGCATAAGTCTTAATCAGCTTTGAATATCTTGAGGTTATTGTTCTATGTTATGTATTGTTATGTTATTTTTGGTGAAAATGTCAATTAAAATTTTATGTCAGGATTTCAACGCTGCTTTGTGGCAGTGTTCATTGTTAAAAGTGCTATACAAATAAAATTCAGTTGAATATTTTTTGAAAATCACTCTTGCTTTATCCCATTGGATGGTGAGAAGTGTTGGTGAATAGCAAATTTAAATTGTCACTACATATTCTCAATTGGATTGAGGTTTGGGCTTTGACTGGGCCATTCTAACACATTAAGGCTCTTGGTTTGAACCACTGCAGTTTTAGTTTGGCAGTATGCCAAATGGTGTCATTGCCCTCTTGGAAGGTGAAGCTCTACCCCAGTCAAAAGTCTCTTGCAGACTGGAAGAAGTTTTCTTCTAATCATTCATTTCACCTCACTCTCAACCCTGTCCAGTTTCCCAGTCCCTGCTGATTCAATTAAATTTTATTTTATTTTTATATGCTTTTAACAATGCACATAGTCATAAAGCAGCTTTATATGAAAAATATAAATTCAGGATATAAATTTATACTTATATAAATTTATCCCTAATGAGCAAACCAGAGGGGATTGTGTCAAGGTAAAATTCCCTGAGACAATATGAGGAAGAAAACTTTAGAGGAACCAGACTCAAAAGGGAACCCATCCACATCTGGGATAGTGCAATTATAAATAAACCCCTTCTATAACTGTGTACTACATTGTTAAAAGTACAATTGTGTAACCAGGAAAATTCATCATAGTTTTCACATGAAACCTATTTTGTTGAAGTTATCAAACTGTTCGCTGATTGAGACTTGAGTGCAGTTTCTGGCAGTTGCAGTCCTAAAGCTTTCATAGCAATTGCATTCCAAAGCCATCTTCATGGTTTCTAAATGGTACCATCCACAGTAATCTCATGTATCTTTAGGTTGTCCATATGGGGCTATCCTCAGCAGCAGTGAGTGATTTCCATAAGATGAGAAGTAGGGCATCAGGCTGGATCAGGCAGGTCTGCTGATGAAAGCATTCTCACAACATAATTCTACCACCACCAAACTAAACTAAACTTATCTGTTGTATTTTTTTACTTTCTCTTCTGATGTATATTAATTTTTTCAAAGAACACATTTGTTTTGTTTTGTTTAAAAAGACAGTGAGTGGAGGGATTAAACGCTGGATCCGTGTAAAATATCAACTAATCTTCTACTAAGGTATGTTAAATGACGTTAAATATTCAGCTTCTTCAGTGTGTTTAGTAATTCTTTCTTTAGTAAGGCTGGCCTGGTAGGGCGGGACGGTATCCATCCCACTTAGGAAGGTGCTGCTCTCATTTCTTACAGCATAGCACATAGTCTCAAAACAGGCCTAGTTAATCTGTGACAATTCAGAGCCAAGGCCAGGGAGCAGATAAGCAGTGTTGGGTTCTTATTTTTCTGCACACAGGTCATCTCCATTCAACTAATCATGAGACTAAATAGAAACTAATCCAGAAATAATTTAAGAGTTTCACAGTAATATGTTAATATTATGTTATATTATGTAATCACAACTTCTACAAATACTTTTGTAACTAATTTTGCAAACTAGATTTTCCCTCACTACCAAAATTATGGGGTATTTGGTGTAGATTCATGATATAAAAGCCCATTCTATTTACAGGTTGTAACAATACAAAGTTCAGTAGAAATGTTCAAGGTCAATGTTTAGGGTCTTGAGATTATAGAGCCCTGGAAATATAGACATATTTCTGGTCTCTGAGGTGACGTGCATAAGAAGAATGTCTTGACTTTCAGTAAGATATTTCATTGTGGTGAGTTTTAGTTCATGCTACTTTGTGTGTGTGTGTGTGTGTGTGTGTGTGTGTGTGTGTGTGTGTGTGTGTGTGTGTGTGTATGTGTGTTTATACCTTGGGTGGTTTGTTGGGCCCCAGGCTCTCTATGTGAGAAACAGGCTCCAGAATGTTAAAGGGGACAAAACCAACTTCATTAAACCTGTTACGACACTTCCACCATCGCTTAGATGACTCAATCACCTGAGAGAGAGAGAGAGAGAGAGAGAGAGACAAATGGGTAATTAGTTACAGTAAATTAAGAAGGGACAGACAGGCATAATGGAAAACAGGTAGCTAGACAGAGAGACAAGTGGATTGCCAGTCAGACACTTAGACAGATAGGTACAGTGGACTGTCTGACAGGTAGATTGACATACAGATATGTGGACAGACAGGTGGATAGATTGACAGACTGTTATGTACCAGTCCTATGCACTGAAATATAGCTAGACATATACTATATGAATATATAAAGTGTTATTGGTTACATGTTTAAATCTTCTTTAGGTTAATATTTTTAATGTTAAGCTTTGTACAATTAGCAGTAAGAGTACATTTTAAAATTATTTCAGTGTGTGTGTATGTGTTTTAGTATGTTACACACCTCCAGTGTCTCTCCCTGAAGGACAGAGAGCTCGCTGCTGTTCCGAGCCACAAAGTCATAGCTGCAGCTGTACAGTCTCTCCTTCAGCGGTGCACCGTCACTGTGAGGAAACAGAAAACATCATACATGTGACGCCTAAGAAACCACAATGAGAACCACAGAGAGATGACTGCAGAACCACACTGAGGACTACAGAGCTACACTCAGCACTAGTCAAGTCAAATTGAGTTTATTGTCATTTCAGCCATATACAAGTACATAGTGAAATGAAACAACATTTCTCCAGGACCAAGGTGCTACATAAGACAAACACAGAACAACACAGAACTACAGGGACTACATAAATTGTACATAAATTGCACAAGTGCAAACATGTGAAGACAGCACAAGAAATAAAAAGCCTTGAAGCACATCGGAACAACGGTGCTGCACAGGGAGGTGTTGAAGATGTCCGTGAAAAAATCTGCCAACTGGTCTGCACATCCCCTGAACACCCTGCCAGGAATGTTGTCTGGTCCAGCAGCCTTCCGTGGGTTGACTCTGTGTTGAGTCTTCCTCACATTGACCATGGTTAGACACAGCACCTGGCCTTGGGAGAAGGAGTGGTCTTCCACGCCGTTCTGTGCCGCAAACCGAGTGTAGAAGTCATTCAGCGCATCTGGGAGGGAGGCATCACTGTCACAGGCATGTCCTGTAGTTGGTGATGGTCTGGATGCCCTGCCATGCACACCGTGTGTCTCTGCTGGCCTTGAAGTGGTTGTGGATTCTCTGAGCATACATGCACTTTGCCTCTCTGAATGCCCGAGACAGTTTGGCCCTCGCTGTTCTTAGGGCCACCTTGTCGGCTGCTCTGAAGGCAGAGTCTTGGGTACTCAGTAGCGCACATACCTCTGCAGTCATCCACAGCTTCTGGTTGGAGCGTGAGGTGATGGCCTTGGAGACAGTGATGTCATCAATGCACTTGCTGATATAGGTCACTGATGTTGCGTATTCCTCCAAGTCGGTGAAGTCGCCGTCAGTTGCGGCTTCCCTGAACATGTGCCAGTCAGCGTGTTCAAAACAGTCCTGAAGAGCAGAGATGCCTCCTGCTGACCAGGTTTTCACCTGCTTCAGAACCAGTTTGGAGAGTCTGACTAGTGGTCTGTATGCTGGGATTAGCATAACAGAGATGTGGTCTGAGTAGCCGAGGTGGGGGCGGGACTCCGTCCGATACGTGCCAGGGATGTTTTTGTGAACAAGGTCCAGCACGTTCTTCCCTCTTGTTGAAAAGTCCACATGCTGATGGAATTTAGGGAGCACTGACTTGAGATTTTCATGGTTGAAATATCTGGCAACAATAAACAGTCTGTCAGGGTTTGAATTCTGCAGCTCACTAATAGCCTCATACAGTTCACAGAGAGCCTCCTTAGCATTAGCACTGGGGGGAATGTATACACCGATTATGAAAACAGTGCTTAATTCCTGTGGCAAATAAAAAGGTCTACATCTAACAGTCACAAACTCCACCAGGGATGAGCAGTAACTAGAAACTAGCACAGAGTTCTTGAACCATTCCTTGTTGATGTAAACACACAAGCCGCTGCCGCGAGCATTACCACACAGAGCTGTGTTTCTATCGGCTAGCCCGTCTAGCTGAATGGCGGCGTCCAGAACTGTCACTGAGCCACATCTCCATGAAAACAAAGACTCAGCAGTCTCTAAACTCACGCCGCATAGTTTGCTGCAGTCAGATGTAATCCAGTTTATTGTCCAGGGAGCAGTGAGAATTACAGAGCTTCCCTGAGGGCTACAGAGCCACACTGAGGAATACAGAGACATACTGAGAACTAAGGAGCTACATTAAGGACTATATACCCATGCTGAGAACTACAGTACTACAGTAGAGTAAAGAAACATTGATGAAGTAGTGCCTGTGACATAATTCCTGGTTTTGAACGGTTTGCCAGGAGTTTCATGCCTGTCACACCATTTAAATTTTACCCATTTTTTCCTGTTTTCATCAATAATTTTGCACTATCATTTTGATTTGTTGTAAATTTCTGCTGCATTTTCATTTTCTTGAAGAATGCTTTAATTTTTTTGTTTAAGATTGCAAGCAGATGTCATCCACACTGGGTTCATCTAAAATAATAACTAATCTTTGACTAAGATACGTTAAACACTCAACAGGGCAAACATTCAGCTTGTTCAGTATGTTGAGTGCAGGATGTTTATTCATTCTTCCTCCGTCGTTAGTAATACCTTAATTTGTGATAAGTGTAAATTAGTTAGCTCTCTGACAGAGAAGACTGCAGCATTAGAGGTGCGTATCCAGACTTTGGGTTAGCAAGAGTGAGATCAGTGTAGTTTCTGTAGGGGAAAGTCTGAATGCCATGTGGTGATGTAGCTTACAGAAGGTTATGATCGCTGAACTGCTGGATGTCCAGGTGGTGCTCTGAAAACAATGTGGGCTTTATAGATAATTGGACTATCTTTGAGGGCAAGGCTGGCCTGTTAGGGCAGGACGGTGTCCATCCCACTCGGGAAGGTGTTGCTCTCATTTCTTGCAGCATAGCACATAGTCTCAGAACAGGCCTAGTTAATTGGTGACAAACCAGGGCCAAGGCCAGGGACAAGCAGGCTAAACCGACTGTCTGCTAGCTGCACTGAGTCGTCAGTTAGGTTCCACCATATTGAGACTGTGTCTGTTCCCTAACAGCTAAACAAAATTATAGACATACTCACACAGTTTTTTTTAGTAACCTAATTAGCATAAATTTAAATTGAACCGAATGCGTAGCCAGCACCGTTGATCTGAAGCTAGGACTGTTGAATATTACACTTAAACTTACACTTAAAACTCTAATGATGGTTATACTGACCATCTTATCATACAGTGACCATAATTTATTATTAGTGATAAATTTAAATTAAAATTTTACATCCGGATTTCTGTAAAGTTGTTTTGTGGTAATCTCCATTGTTAAAAGCACTATAAATATAAATAAGATCTGAAGATTCACTTAGACAAGAGACCCACAGTGAGGATCCTAGAGCTGCAGCGCTGACTCTGGGGCCTCACTGAAGTACTGAGGCACTGAAGATTCTACAGTGACACTGAGGATCTTAAACCCCACTGTTTCTCAGAGCCACACTGAAGATCTTAGATCAACATTGAGTTGTCAAGAGCTGCAGTGAGATCTCATTAGCTGCACCACACCTATTCATTTAGAGCCATATGGAGGATTTTAGAGCCATATTAATAGTCTTGGAGTTGCACTTTATACTGTGTGAAGGTGTGGGGGGGCTAGAGGCATCATAAGGATTTTACAGTTTGACTGAGTATTTTATAGTTGAACTGACTTGTCTAGAACTTGTCTAATTGAAAAGCCTAGAGCCACACTGAAGAATCTAGAACTACACTGAGGAGTCTAGAACCACACTGAGGAGACTACAATCACACTGGGAAGACTATAATTGCANATAATTGCACTGAAAAAGCACATCTCCAGGTTACTTATGTAACCATGGTTCCCCGAGGGAACGGGACACTGCGTCGAAATGCTATAGGAACGCCTTCAGCATGACCATGCTCTGAATCACGTGTAATCAGTCCAATGGATGGGCGAGACGTCATGGGTGGCGTGAAGCAGCAACCAGGAAGCTTAAAAGCGCGCGCTGTGCATACAGCGGCAGCTTCAAGAATGAAGTGGGAGCTCGCAGAGATGCCGGAAGTATGGCACTGAGACGCAGCATCTCGTTCCCTCGGGGAACCATGGTTACATACATAACCTGGAGATGTTCCGCTTCAGGAACTCGAGCTGCATCAAAACGCTATGGGAATGAGTATGCCCACACCAACAGATGTAGAAATCCCTGCCTAGTGTGGAAGAGCACAGCTAGGGCGAGAGAACAAAAGAGCCCAGAGTGGCATGTCAAAGCCATAGAACCTGAAGAAAGTCAGGGTCACAGACCAACCCGCAGTGTTGCAGATGTCCTGCATAGGGACACCTGCCAGAAAGGCCTTGGAGGCTGCCCCAATTCTAGTGGAGTGAGCCTTGATTCCCAAGGGTGAGGGGAAGATCAGAGGACTCATAGATCAGACAGATGGCATCCACGACCCACCAGGCAGCTCTGAGGACTTATGCGTCCAATGCTCGCACTGGACACATACAGTTAAGCCTCTGTTGGTCAGGCTCACGAAAGGGAGGAGGACAGAAGGCCTGGAGTATGACAGGCCGTGGTGTAGAGGAGTGAACTTTTAGGAATATACCCCGCTCAAGGGTAGAGAAACGCTTTGACCACTTTTTTACAGACAGCCTCCAGCACCATAGCCAGGTCCCAAGGAGGGACACGAGATCGTATCGGAGGCCTCAGCCTCAGCACACCGTAAAGGAAACATGTAACTAGGGGGTGTCTTCCCATAGACTGACCACCGTGAGGGGCGTGATAGGCTGCAAAGGCCGCCACGTAGACCATCACGTAGACAACCCTGTGGAGAATCGAACCTGCAGGAACTCCAGCACTGTACCAACTGGGCAGTTAACTGGGTCGAGCTGGTGGTCTCTGCACCAAGAAGTGAAAAATTTCCACTCAGGGCATACTGTTTCCTCGCTGAGGGAGCTCTGGATTAGAGAATGGTCCCAACAACCTCGGTTGAGAGACTGGAAGAGTTCTACCCCCCCCCAGAGGCCACACCCACAGCCTCCACAACTCTGGGCGGGGTGGAAGCCTGCCTGTGAGAGGAGGACCCTACTGATGGGGATCTACCGTGGAGGGCCGTCGAGGAGGGAAATCAGGACCGAGAACCATACTCAGAAGATATATACCATACCAGCCAAAATGGGGCTACTAACAAAGAAGGACTCTGCCCACTCTGTCCAGAGCTCCCAGGAGCAGCGATCAGGGGAAAGGCTTACAGACGAAGCCTCTGCCAGGTCTGTACATGGTATCCAGTCCGAGAGGAGCTGGATGAATCAGAGAGAACCAGAGGGGACAGTGCGATATCTCCTGAGTCGCAAACAGATCCACCTGAGCCCGGCCAAACACTCTCCATATATCCTTCACCCAACGTGGGAGGAGTTTCCCCTGGGACCACCCAAGTATCTGGTGCGCCAACCTGTAAAGGGGGCGCTAACACAGGCCTGCCCAGTGGTTGACATAAGAGACCACCTCTGTGCGCACCAACACATGGCAATCTCTTAGGTCCAGGAGAAAATGTTTCAAAGCTAGAAACACAGCCATCATCCCCAGGCAGTTGATGTGCCACATGAGACAGGCCGCAGGCTGAGTGGCCACTCATGACTGCTCCCCATCCGGTGAGAGATGCGTCCATTGCTAGCATTACGCGGTGACAAGGAGCTGCAGCACCGAGCCCTGAGACAAGAACCAAGATTTCCTCTACATGTCTAAGGCACGTAGGCATCGCCGCGTGACCTTGATCAGGCAAAGCGGGTTTCCCCTTGTGTAGAACCCCTTGGTCTTGAGCCACCAATGTAGGGGTACAGCAGGCCAAAAAGTATCACGTTGGACTCAGCTGCCATCAGACCCAGCAGTTTCTGGAACTGCTTTACAGTGAGTGACCGGCCTTCTCTCACTCTTGTGACTGCTGTGACTCCCATATCACGCCCAGATAAGTGGTTCTCTGTACTGGAGAAAGCACACTTTTCTTGGTGTTTAGTCTTAACCCCAGCTCTTTCATGCGAGCGAGAATGACATCTCGATGCCGAACGGCTGCCTGCTCCAATTGAGTTAATATCAATCAATCGTCGATATAAATCAGTATGCGGATGCCCTGGAGTCACAGAGGAGCATGGGAAAAACACACTGTCTAAAATGCTGCCTGCTCTCACCTCATGTTTTGTCTTTTCGCGAGTTTTAGGCATGCTACAGCGAAAGCGAAACCACATAAAAGGACCAACACACAGAGCACATGCTGAATGAAAAAAAGCTGCCGCTGTGTCCACCGCACGTGCTTTTAAGCTCCCTGGTCGCTACGTCACCCCGCCCGTGATGTCTCGCCCATCCATTGGACTGATTACACATGTGATTCACAGCGTGGTCATGCTGAAGGCATTCCCATAGCGTTTTGATGCAGCCCGAGTTCCTGAAGGGGAACCACACTGAAGAATTTAGAACTGCACTGAGGAGTCTAGAACCATCCTGAGGAGTCTATAAGTGCACAGAAGAGCCTAGAACCATACTGAAGATTCTACAACCTTACTGTGTCTGTAACCACTGAGGTTCATGAGGGGAGTGTATAGTGTTTATTATACTCACACTTCAGTGTGCGTGTTCTGTACCGGATTCAGAGGAACAGGGGGCTGGACAGAACTTTGTAACTGCACAGAAGTAAAAGTATAAGTTATACATACTCACACTCTTGGTCATAAAACACACACACATACACACACACACACACACACACACACACACACACACACACACACACACACACACATCAATCACCACTCATAAAATGTATTATTCTTTCCTAGCATAATGAAAATAAGAAACAATTCCAGTTGACCTTAACAAAGCACAGTGGCAAATAAACACACATGAGAGCTGTGAGCAAATATTTATCTGCTGCCGGTTAGCACAGAAACGTTGTGTGTACATGTGTATACAGCATGACTATTGGTTCTGACCCAAACCCCTCCTTTTTGTTTCAATGTAAAGTCTTCATCAAGTCAAGTTATATAGTTCATAGATATTAGAATTATTCTAGAATTTTTCACTTTGTTAATAGCCTCTCCTTTGCTAAATAAATATTAGCATTTAACATATTCCACCATGCTGCTATAGAATTCTGAATAATGATCAGTCATTAATTTTCTATAACAGAAGCTCTGCTAGTAGTGCAGCCACAAATCAAAGATTTATATTAATGAACTCTAATAAGTTATCATTTCTATAGTAACAGTTCATTCTCAGGGACTTGTACAGTGGATGCTCCACATAAATCTGCATAATCATTGATGTAGTAAAGTTAAGGAGACATTTATTTAACATTATTGAAAGAGTCTCCAGCTTTGTAACAGTCAGAGCTAAAGCTGTAACTATGTTTTCCAACATCCCTAATTTCCCCTTGGATCAATAAAGTGTTATCTTCATCTTCAACACAGAGGAGTTTATGCTTTGTAGTTTTTTTTGTAACATGACAAGCTACTATTTTGATCTTATTAACTTTATGAACCAACTTTATCACAGATGTTCAACAAAGTTAAATGTAAATATAAATGGATAAAAAGTATGGTGTGTCATACTGTAGACCAGCCATGGTGTATGGTTTAGAGACAGTGGCACTGAGGAAGAGACAGGAGTCAGAGCTAGAGGTAGTAGAGCTGAAGATATTGAGGTTCTCTTTGGGAGTGACGAGGTTGGACAGGATTAGGAACGAGTACATCAGAGGGACAGCTCATGTTGGA
>CM074956.1:22735106-22753472 GCA_037577455.1 Pangasius macronema
AAAGTGTACTGAAGTTCTCTGTGAACACATGATTATATAACAGAGGCCTGGAATACAAAAAGTGATCTGAATATAGATGAAAAGAATATAAAAACAGTGAGAGAGGGAAAGAAAGAAAGAAAGAAAGAAAGAAAGAAAGATTGATTTAGTCAACCAACTAAGATGAATATATCAGAATGTCGTGTGTCTGAAATGTTGATTCTGCGTTTTGATTGGTCAGATTTTAACCCTGTTCATTTCTCCCTCTCTGATATTGTAAAGCAGAAATCCGAACACTTTTCTAGCTCAGGACACAAATGATCTCATGGACCATTTCAGAAAAAAAAGAAGAAAAGGTGGAGTTGCTTTTGTTGGATCTGAAGAATGTAAGGATGATCTCATGGGTCTAAAGTGACAGCGCAGGGCCGAATACCTTCGAGCGATACTCACACGACTGTCTGAACGTAGCGCGATCTGAGGACTGGCCCCGCTAGCAACACGAGGCATCAGCAGCGCAGCTTCACCTGACTCAGGTGAGTCACTCTCTCTTGACCTTCTGCTCCCTCTTTTATGAAGACGGGATAGAGATAAAATTTCCACCCTGTTTATATTCCCAGTAAAATCTGGGCCATAGGTGGGCTAATTAAAAACATACTACAGTGCTGCTGAATCCTGGACTGTGATTGGTCAGAAGGTGTTGATTAGTTTTCTATAACAGCAGCTCTGACAGTAGTGCAGCGTTATTGTTTCTATAGTAACAGCTCGTTCACAGGTTCTCGTACAGCGAACGCTCCACATAAACATAGTAAAGAACATTTGAACTCATTTATCTGTGAGAAGACATTTATTTAACATTGATGGAAGGAGTCTCCAGTGTCGGTGCTTTGTAACAGTCAAAGGTAAAGCTGTAACTTTAAATTTTGGACAAGACAAAAAAGGAGTTTTTTTTTAGCTTATTAACTTCAAGAGAGAGAGAGAAAAGGGGTGTTGGTGATAGAATGACTGTTTATAGCGATTATAACATGAAAACTGACTTGCTTTATGTACGTTCCACAACATTAGATGTAACTATAAATGGATAAAAACTATCACGTCATTCTTTAAGGTTGATTATATTCCTATAACAATATGACACTGTCCTATAAAAGCACGACCCTGCGGAGGAGAGGATGGGAATGAGTCGGAGAAGCAGCACTCTCTCTGCATGATGCTACCATCACCGCGCTTCACAGCAGGGAAGATCTCCTCAGGGCAATGAGCAGGATTATGTTTTTATTAAACTTACTGCTTTGTGCCTTTTGAGCTCATTGGACCAGAGAACCTTTCCCTCCTGAGTATCCTACATGGCCAGCTCTGTGAAGTGTGTAGGCTACGCTGGATCTCTTCAGGTCCTTCAGAGTTAACCTGAGGTCCTCTCGGTTGCTTCTCTGACTAATCTTCTCTTTACTCTCTCGCTGATTTTTGGTGGACGGCCTACTCCAGGCAGAGCGGCGGTTGTTGTATACGTTTCGTCACGTTTTTATATTTAATAATGGATTTAATGTCACTTTACTGGATGTTCACACTTTGGGATGTTTTTGGTAACACAATCGTCATTGATACTTTTCCAGAACTTTATCAGGGACTTGTTTTGAAAGCTCCTTGTTCTTCATGATGCGGTTTGTTTAGGTATGTTCTCTAAGGTTCTTCCAGGAACAGGTGTGTCTATATTGACTTGATATTTACAACTTTTATACAGAGATTACAGAGATTCATGACATAAAATCCCAAATAAGTCCATTTCAGCTCCAGTTTGTATCAACCCCAACCTGGTGGTCCACTTATGCAAGGTGCTGTAATACTTACAGAATAAAAAACTTCTTTGTATTTGTGTTTTATCAGAATTAAGTTGATTTTTCACATCACACCCAATCTGGAAGCCAAGCCACCACTGAAATTTGCTTGGTGGTAACCTATACGAGGTATAACATGCATTCAAGAGCACAAACGCATCTACGCTCAGATCAGCTGACTCATTCTCTGGTGTGTTGTAGATGATCTTTTATCACTTATTCTAACAAAGAAAATCATCTACAACACACTAGAGAATGAGTCAGAGATCTGAGCGTAGATGCGTTTTTAATTCCTGTGTTTCTGGACTCCATCATGTTTACACAGCGTTCATTCATTCTGAATGTGAAACACTCTGAAGTCTGGTTCATACAGTGAGCGAGGGGCCATAACTCATTACCCAGCTCTCTCTGTGTTATTATTGAGTCTTTTGGCCTT
This sequence comes from Pangasius macronema, assembly GCA_037577455.1. NCBI lineage: Eukaryota > Metazoa > Chordata > Actinopteri > Siluriformes > Pangasiidae > Pangasius > Pangasius macronema. The sequence continues at coordinate 22,737,354 of CM074956.1, forward strand.
GGGCTGATCCATTTATCCGTGTGTGTGTGTGTGTGTGTGTGCGTGACAGCCTCCAGTGTGTGTTTGCTGCCTGGCAGAGCCGGAAGCACAGCATGCTTTTTATTTATCGATCTTCATACTTCGCAATCGTCTGACGTGTGTCACATTGTGAAACATTATGCGTGGTTAATGAAGCTGCTGTAAAGATGGATGCCGCCTGCTCTCTGGGCTTTTTTTGGTAAATGGTCTGCTTTGAAAAAGACCTGTCCAAACACCACCGTTCCTATTATGACGTATCGTCAGGTTTAACTGGAGTTGTCTGATGTTCTTATTCACATATCTAGACATTTTAGTGCTTCACCTTCCGCCACACCTGACTCATAATCTTCATAATGAAATGATGAAATTATCCGAATATTTATTTATGACGTACATCAAGAGGAAGCCGTTGAAACCTGTCAGATACACAGGTCAGGGAGCATGCTGTGTATACATTATATACTGTATATAATCTTTATTAAAAACATATACAAGGGCCGAGAGGCCACGCCCCCTTCACTGGGACTGACAGGTATAGAGTTCTGGGGTTAAAATTTATGCGAACACTGTTGCTAGGCAACTGTAAACAAAAGTATGAACGCTGAGCACAAACTAGCTAATGACCTAGCTAAGGTTAATGATTTAGCTATCAAGTTCATAGCTATTAAGTTTATTATATGAACATAAATCGTCCAGAATATCAACATTTCCCTCAGACTGTTCACGTGAAACTATCCTGTTAACACAGTAAAAAAAAACGTATTGCACTGTACTGCTAACTCTAGACTACAGCTAATAATTAAGCTAGCTAGCATCTAACGTTTTTAAATGTGTCTTTATAAAGATAGTATAAAAATACAGTCCTGGTGGAAACAAGAAAAAAAGACAATCCATGATATCAACATTTACCTCAGATGTGTTGGTAAATTACTAAGAAAAGCCTCAATACAACTAAGATGGCAGTGTAATTACACTTAGCATCAACTGCTAACTCAAATTACATCTCTTTCAGTCGTGTTACGAATACCGCAAGAGAAGACCATTCCTGTGGAGTCTTCATGTTAATACAGGAAACACATGATTGCATTTGACTATACAGCTAGCTCTAGGCTACAGCTATTATGCTAATAAGCTAGCTAGCATTTAGAGCTTTTAAATGGCTTTAAATATTACATACAAATACACTGAGTGTAGAAATGAGAACAAAGCTACTCGGCATATCAACATTTACCTCAGATGTGTTAGTAAATTGCTAAATTAGGTACTTGGGAAGTAAAGTTGTGAATACCTCAAGACCGGACAGTTCACTGTACTGCTAAGTCTAGACTGAAACTGATAGCTAACCTAGCTAACACCTAAGATATACAAGTGGTGATGGAAATGGAAAAAAAAATCCAGGACATCTACATTTACCTCAGATGTGTCGGTCACTTCATATTGAACGCTAACTCAGATTGCGAGTCTGTCAGGAATTGCTGTTGGAAATTTCTGACTTTTAAAGCTGTGAATATTATAAGAGCGAACCGTTTATGAAGAACCTTCATGTAAACATAGTTAACACACAATCATGTTTGACTGTACGCTAAACTAAAGCTGATAATTTACCTTCATGACTAACATTACACTATAATTATACTTAGCATCGAATGCTTGGTTCAGTTCGGCCATGTTGAACTGATATGTAGTTACTCGAGGTAATTTATTTCACACTGACTGTGTTCTCTGTTCAAATGAAGAATACGAAGTGCGGGATAATAGGACTCCATCGCTAAGTCTCTCTGTGACTGTACTTGACCTGTTTACCAGGCCGAGCGATCGCTTCGTGACCCACTGCCTCAATTAACGGCTCACTCTGTGTGAGCCACAATGAGCAGGATGTGATCACAAAAATGAAACGGCAAATAAAGAGCAGTGAAAAATGGCCGAGCGTGAAGAGCGTGTCTCACTGTGAGGCGCTGAGGGGAGGGGGGGGATGGGGGGGGTGGTGACGCTGAATAGAGCTGTGAAAGAGGCTTTCAACAACGGCCACGAAATGAGCTTCATAAACGAGGCCTCTTCTGCTCCATAATGCACTGCACTCGAGAGAGAGAGAGAGAGAGAGAGAGAGAGAGAGAGAGAGAGAGAGAGAGAGGTTAAATGTGGAAAATAGAAAGAGGGAGGAAAAGAGAGTGACAGTGAGAGACAGAGAGACAGATAATGAGAGAGATAAATGGAAACAGATAAAGAGGAAGACAGACTGCGAGAGAAATAAATTAAGACAAAGAGAGGGAGATAAAGTGAGAGAGACAGGTAGAGACATATAAACAGATAGACAGATGGAGAGAAAGATAGTGAGGGAGAGAGAGAGAGAGAGAGAGAGAGAGAGAGAGAGAGAGGTTGAATGGGGAAAATGGAAAGAGGGAGGAAAAGAGTGACCATGAGAGAGACAGAGAGAGAGAGAGAGAGAGAGAAATTAAACTGGAAGACAGACAGACAAATAAAGTAAGACAGTGAGAGATACAGACAGATAGACAGATAATGTGAGACAAACAAACAGATAGAAAGACAGAGAGACAGTGAGAGAGAGGTGGAGAGGAGGTTGAGAGAGCTAGAAAAGAGGGGTTGAATTGGTAAAATGGAAAGAGGGAGAAAACGAAAGTGACACTGAAAGAGAGAGAGAGAGAGAGAGAGAGAGAGAGAGAGAGAGAAATTAAACTGGAAGACAGACAGACAAATAAAGTAAGACAGTGAGAGGTACAGACAAAGACAGAAATAAAGCAAGAGAGACAGATAGACAGATAATGTGAGACAAACAAACAGAGAGAAAGATGAAAAGAAAGACAGAGAGAGAGAGATGGAGAGGAGGTTGAGAGAGCTAGAAAAGAAGGGTTGAATTGGTAAAATGGAAAGAGGAAGAAAACGAAAGTGACACTGAAAGAGAGAGAGAGAGAGATAATGAGAGCGATAAAGAGAGAGAGAGACAGATAATGAGAGAGATAAAGAGAGAGAGAGAGAGAGAGAGAGAGAGAGAGAGAGAGAAATAGAACCAGATAAGGAAGAAGACAAATAGTGAGACAAATTGAGTGAGACAGCAAGAAATACCAAGAGAGAAAGATAGCGTGAGGGAGACAGGGACAGATAAAATACGACAGATAAAGATTCAGACAGATGAAGAGAAAGACAGCAAGACAGACAGAGATAGAGAGGAGGTGGAGAGACAGATAGAGACAGAAAAAAAGTGCGAGATAGAGGGGCAGATGGAGAGAGTGACAGAGAGAGAGAGAGAGAGAGAGAGAGAGAGAGGGGTGGAGAGAGGCAGAAAGAGAAAGACTGGCAGACAGAATATAGAGGAAAATAGAGTGATTAATGAAAGAGGAAAGGCAGTATGGAGGAAGGACAGACAGATAAATGGACAGATAGATAGACAGATGAAAAGATAGCTAGATATCTAGGTAGACAGATGAGAACAAAGATATAGAAAGACAGAAATTCTGACAGATAGAAACACGTGTGAGAGAGATAGAGAGGAATAGACAGAGAGACAGAGAAAGAGAGGAAGAGATGTATAGAAATGGAATGGAATGAAAGAGGAAAAAACAGTGATGAAAGAAAGAAATGAAGGGGGGGCAGTGAGGCAAAGAACAAGCACAGAGGGAAGGATAGATAGACAGAGAGTGATAAAGAGAAACAAATAAAGTGGGACTGATATAGAGAGAGACAAAGAGAGAGATAAAATGAGACAGGGATAACAAGAGATAGACATAAAGTGAGACAGTAAGTTAGATAGATAATGTGAGACAAATAAAGACGGAAACGGAGAGAGACAGATAAAGAGAGATAAAGAGAGATAAAGAGAGATAAAGAGAGGTAGATAAAGTAAACAGATAGAGTGAGCCAGACAGAGTGAGACAGATAGAAAGAGAGATAAAGTGAAATGCAGATAGATAGATAGATAGATAGATAGATAGATAGATAGATAGATAGATAGATAGAGACAAAGCGAGATAGAGACAGGTAGATATATAAAGATAGAAAGATAAAGAGAGAGCAACAGATAAAATGAGACAGAGAAAGAGTGATAGAGAAAGACAGATATATAGAGACGGACAGATAATGAGAGAGAAATTTCGATGGATACAGAGATAGACAGATAGAGTGCGACAGATAAATAGAGAGAGATAAAGTGAAACAGAGAGAGTGAGACAGAGGGAGTGGCACAGAAAGACAGTGACATTGACAGAGTGAGACAATGAGAGAGTGAGACAGCAAGAGAGTGAGACAGTGAGTGAGACAGTGAGAGAGTGAGACAGTGATTGAAACAGCGAGAGAGTGAGACACTAAGTGAGACAGCAAGAGAGTGAGGAAGCGAGAGAATGCGACAGTGAGAGAGTGAGAGTTAGAGAGTGAGACAGCAAGAGGGTGACAGAGAGTGAGACAGTGAGAGAGTGAGAGTGAGTGAAACAGAGAGTGAGAGAGTGAGACAGTGATTGACACAGCGAGAGAGTGAGGAAGCCAGAGAATGTGACAGTGAGAGAGTGAGAGAGTTAGAGAGTGAGACAGCAAGAGGGTGACAGAGAGTGAGAAAGTGATTTAGACAGCGAGAGAGGGAGACAGAGAGTGAGACAGCGAGAGAGTGAGACAGTAAGTGAGACAGCGAGAGAGGGAGACAGTAAGTGAGACAGTGAGAGATTGAGGAAGCGAGAGAATGCGAAAGTGAGAGAGTGAGAGAGTTAGAGAGTGAGACAGCGAGAGAGGGAGACAGTAAGTGAGACAGTGAGAGATTGAGGAAGCGAGAGAATGCGAAAGTGAGAGAGTGAGAGAGTTAGAGAGTGAGACAGCGAGAGGGTGACAGAGAGTGAGACAGTGATTTAGACAGCGAGAGAATGAGACAGTGAGAGAGGGAGACAGAGAGACAGCAAGTGAATGAGACAGTGAGAGAGTGAGACTGAGACAGCGAGAGAGTGAGACTGAGACAGCGAGAGAGTGAGACAGCGAGAGAGTGAGACAGGGAGAGAGTGAGACAGGGAGAAAGTGAGACAGGCTGGTGGGGAGGAACACAATAGAGCTGAACACTGGGCCTCATTCAGTGCAGTAATTGGCAGAGTGGCTTCATTTCAAACACTGATTTGCTGCCTCTTGTCCTGCGAAGGCTTTAACAAGTTTGATGCGTGTAATAGAGGATGGAGGGGCGTCTATTCTTCCCCTGAGCGCCCGCTCTCTTCCCCTCATTCTCTCCTCTTCTCTCTCTTCTTTCCTTTTTAATGCTGCATTAACCGGATTCTCTACTCTTCTTTGTAAACACACACACAAAAAAAGCCCAGCTCCTTTAATCATTCGTCTGCTGGATGAACAAGTTCGTGCTTTTTTCCTCTCGCACAATGGGAGAAAAGGTGGAGGTGAGACAAAATTTAGTCACATCTGTATCTAAAAGCCCCTCTGAATGCTTTTGTTGGCTTTAATGAAATGGCAGCGGTGTGCGATGGACGATGGGGTGGTGGTGGTGTAGGGGGGAGAAAGGCTCGTCATCTTTCATCAACCCGGCGCTAGATGGATCAGAAGGAGGGCGTAAAAAGCCTCCGCCAAAATCACTGCATTTCCCCACAATAGCACACGTCCGTGCAGGGAAAATACATGAAAAGGTGTTTTTGAAAAGGAAGGCACATTGTAATCATGCATTACTTAGCCCATAACCTTTTAATAAATCCATTTAGGAGAGAGAGAGCTGTGCACTTAGCAATGGTATCGATTTATTCGGAGCCGTTTGGTGGAAACCTGTCAGGACTTAGCGTTGATTAGCCCAAGTGTGTTTTTTACTTTTGATAAATCTAGTCAGGTTTTTAGGATGGTGTAGCCTACTTACTGCACTAACCTAATACTCAGATAGGAGTGTAGCTTTGGGTTTAGAGGAATTAAATTTATACCATTAACCCCGTTATACAAATTATCTGTTGGACGGTTGGACGGTAAGAGACTCCTCTACAAATAAATTATAAATGTCTTCCTCAGAGGTCACAGTCGCCTTTTTTTTTTTTTCTGACATCTTCAGGACAGAAGAGTTTATGCTTTAGGGTTTCTCAGTAACAATGACAAGCTGAATTTTTTGTCTTCAAGAGGTAGAAAAAAGAGACTCCAGTGGGAGAACGACTATCTATAGCTGTCAATGCTTTAAAGTTAATACTTTAAACATCAAAAGATTCAAATATGCCAGCTATAGTATTATAGGACTTCTTGTGTTGAGATGAACCTAGCCCATGATGCCCACATTCTTCCCAGAGGAACCCAAAGACCATCGAACCAGTTGTGTTTGACCGACTGTCGACATCTCTGAAAGGTCATGACACCGAGCAGAACGAGTGTGGATAAAATCGAAGAAGGTCATCTGCATAGGTTACCTGTGAACTCGAAAGTGACCCGTTGTGTCCAATCTTTCACATCTGGCGTGGGAGGAAGGCTCCAGACCAGGTTCAGCCCTTCTGTGGTTCAAGTGCCAGGTCTTCGCTGGCCAGGTCAAGGCAGTGACCTTCGAACTTTGAGTCAAGAGTGACCATTTGCACCATGTCAGACCGGGTTCAGGCTTCCGAGGTCATGAAATGGGTCACGAAGGGGTCACTGATTTGGGACAGGATCGAAAGATAGGAGAACTGTTCTCACCTGAATGTGTCTTCAGTGACATCGAAGTAGCAGTCTTGATTTTATTTTGTTAGTTATCAAACACAAAATTGTACTCAGTTTCATGGTTAAAGGGGAGCATTAAAGTACAGACTACATGACCGATTTGTAGTCCTTGAGTCCTCTAGGACAATTTCAGAACTTTACAGATTCTTTACATACTTCATTTGTGTTTAGTAACAATCTTTTTAGAAGATTCATAAACAAATGCAAACTATGAAGAGATCTCTTTTCAATAATGGCATTGGACGACGAATTTTTGGAGTATACTCTGTCCACTGATGCAAACCGGTGCACGTGTAACAACATGCCTCGAAGAAACGCAGCCACACAAGAAAGCAGAAAATGAGCTTTTGTAGCTTTGAAGTTCCACCGACACGCACTGAGAGTCACGTTTGGGACAAAACCGTGTGCAGGGGTCAGATGGGGTCATGAAAGGACGCTGATTGACCCTATTTTAGCTCAATATCCTGTCTGAGTTCCTCCATGAACAGAGGCAGCCTTGATCCAAACTCCGGAATCAGATTGATCCTTGGTCCGAATGCGGATCGGATTTCAGCTTCGCTTGTTGCTCCTGCGTTTGCTTCTGATCTCAGGTGACATTTCGTCCCTTCACCGACGTCCTGCCCTGGACCCTACAGAGTCGCCTTTGTCCCTGAAATCACTCAGCCCTCAAAATTTGGGCTAATAGAAATATAGCTCATTTAAGAAGCAGACATTCCCCGAGCAGGACAGACCTGCTGATGGACAGCCTGGATTCCTCTCAGCTAGGCATACGCTGATAACGAATTCATTTCACAAATACTGACAAATCATTTTTCAAGGCTTATGATGTAATCACAAAATAATAATATGTTTACTTATATATTTTTTACTTATATTTATAGTATGGATGGGACAGCTTGTACTCCTTAGTCAGGGAGAAGTTTCCCACAAACAGAATGAAAGAATTCCCTTTGTTGGGAAGAATACGGGTGGTGTTGCCTTCAAATATGGTCAAATTTGGTCAAAATAAGGAACCTTAGAAGACAGATGCCCTCAAGCTTCTTTCCAGATGACACACATAAGTAGACCCTAGGGATAGAAAAGAGTACTTGAGCACTCACAATAGACACGAATGATCAGTTACAACAACTGAACAAATGAGTGAATGAACATTTATCTTGCAAATTTTATTAATGACATTTTATTACGAGATTCACTGCAAGATCAGCCAAACACCACTTCCTCTGGAAGCCAAACACCACTTCCTCAAGGAATTTGTCAAATATTTGAGCAGTTGTAATCACCTAAACAAACACACCCCAATCAGACCCAATATTTGATGGTTATGGTACACCACTTGTCTGATTAAAGGCACTCAACAAGTTCCTCAGATTACAGTTTATCCGTGGTGTTTATTGGATAAAAGTCCAATTTCAATTGGACACTTAGAGTTTGGAATATAAGTCAGTGACTGACACCTCAGATAAATTCTTAGGTCCCTGAATTCCAGACCTGTCGTCCTCTGAGAAATGTCCACCTCTTACAGAGTCGCCTTTGTCCCTCAGCTCACTCAGTCCTCACAATTTCGTCTGACAGGACCAGACGCTCTCCGAGCTCAACAAAGCTGCTGATGGACAGTCTGGATTCCTCTCAACATTCATCAGCTCCTTTATAACACAGTCTTTATCCTCAGGGATTCAATTCTAATCTGAGTGACTGTTTTTCACTTGTTCTTGATTCTTTCACGAGAGCGAAACTTTCTCACTGTGTTTGAGGTGTAGCAGGGCAATAAAGCTGCAGGTCTTCAACAGCGACGTCAAGTCAGTCCCCCTTTAGTGGTGAGAAACCTGGAAGGTTGATGAGCAGTTTGTAGGTCTTTTCCTAATCAGACATGGATTCAAGGCAGAAGTTAAGGATGAACGTTGTTGATGAAGATCTGCTGCTTCTGTTTGAGAAGGTTTCTGACCTTTGAGGTTTCTCTCTGTGTTGGAGCTATAGTGCGTAGATGATAAATATGGACTATCATTGAATGCGGCTAAATGACTCCACACTTAGCAGGACAATAAAGCTGCAGGTCTTCAACAGCAATGTGAATTCAGTCCTCTTCAACTGATGAGAAACCCTGAACGTTAAGACATTCTCAACCAAAAGCTGCAGATCTTCATTAACAAGTGCCCAAGGTCCATCCTTAACACCTGTTGGGCCTGAAATCACTGCAAACACCAATCTTAAGGAGAAGATCTGCAAACTGTCCATCAACCTGCAAACCAGCAAAGCTACAGAAAAGTTCTGTCAGTGTGAGAATTTCAGTTAAAACCTCAGAGAGCGAGCGCTGCTACGAGGCTTGTCCTGAAATCCACTAACATCAGGGCTGTGTAAGGATTCAGCAAACTCACGGGACTGCACAAGCGAATCTACACATCGCATTGATTGATGAAGTGAGAAGAACGTAGTAATGTACTTTAAACGCAGGTCTTCATCCTATAACCTGACATGGAGAACACACGTTATCACACAGTCTGTTATAGGATCCAGCAGAGACGTTTACGTCAGCCATGTTGGATTTTGTTGTTCTGGTGGATCGGTGATGTGAAGTAACGGTACATGTTATGTGGTCAGAAAATATAGTACAGAGTGCACACTTCTATACACCAACAAATCCTGTGCAACCGCCGAACCTCTTCTGGGAAATATAGATGGAGGAACGTGTGAGAATAAATTGGATCAGTCCACCTGTTTCAACTTCTCACATCATTTTAAAGCACTTCACAACCGTGTTCAAACTGAACAGCCCATAAATGTGCACAATGTTTAATGCAAATTCATCCTGACTATTTTCCAAAACAATTTTTATTGATTTTTTTTTTTATTTTATTTCATTACCATGCACATACATTTCCCAACAGCATGCTGTCATTTTTGTTGTAATTTATTGAAAAGTCACATATACACACAAGCGTATAAAATACAAAAAATATGCACCCAAGTTTACCACACAAATAAATAGTATTGTGTCTAACAATACAGTAATATCTCTTTAAGTATAACACAACAACAAGTTTTATAGGTTTAACGCTCTTAAGAAATGAAAACTTTGTAAACTGAGCTAATTAAAACGGACTGCGTTTGACCATCAGATACCCGCAATTCTTATTTCTGTAAACAGTTATTGCTAAATATAAAAAAAATCAGAGCATCCAAAGCCAGGTCATTTTTATGTCCAATGTTTTGCCTGAAAATGTAATAACTTTCATGCATAGTAACAATCATAGTGGAAAAAAAAATTATATGTAAATACAAACCCATAAACGATATGTTCAAATAAGCAGAGTCGATTATAATCAGTTTATATAAATATCTATTATAAAAACAAATACACAATCTAATTATATTAAAGTTTGATCTGACGAAGGCAAAAGTGATTATTTTTAGACCTAACAAAAGAACAAAACGCGGTTTACCTTTGTCGCGAACTTGGAGGGGCGGGGCTAGCAGCCCTACTTGCAGCTGATTGGTTAAATGCTATTTGAATTTAAATAATATTTATGCCTTCAAAGGTGAAAATCCACATCCCAATTTTTAAGATCTCATATTTTAATACTAGTCACCCAATACAAGTATATACAAAACACAGTTTGGTTAAATGACCTTGTCACATGATTTCAGAAAAGAGCAGATGTTCATTTTGGCGAACGTCAAAACTTACGACAGTTTTTCCACAGCGTTAACACGGCTGCTGCTGAATCATTGGAAAACCCTAAATGTAAGACTAGTGAATTAAAATAATAAAAATGATGACATCATAACTCCTGAACACGTGAAATGCCACACGTGGAAACCGATTCGATTTGAGCGTATAAATGGCGGGTTTTCACCTCCCATGTTTTTTACGCAATACAAATGTAGATGTTTGGTAATTTTGTATCTGACTGGTCAAATGTTCTTGATTATTTTTCTGCAGAATTGAATTCTCAAATATGATTTGTCAGAAGGCTGATACGGTAGGTATGATAAGTTTTCTGGAAGGAGACGTTTATGTAACATGTTTGGAAGGAGTCTCCAGTGTCAGCGCTTTGTAACAGTCAGACGTAAAGCTGGAACTTTACATTTTCTGACAATATGAACCAGTGAGCCAAACAGTTTTACTCTGAACTCTTTGTCCATGACGATCTTAACAGTGTCATCACTGTGACTTTTCTAATTGTCTCTGAAATGATCGGAAAATGCTCTCGAGTCCTGCTGGTTTCCTCTCGGGGCGTTTTTTCTAAAATTGTAAAAACCATTTATGATCGTAACGCTGCCATAATGATTTCCACCACAGCTCACGTTCATAGCTAATGCTTTATTGAGGCATTCTGTACTCGCTATACATTAAAAAGGAAAACCTGAGGCCTTATCATATGCAGTCATACCTCACTAAAGAAACCGTTACGTAAGGGAGTGGGGTACCGATACGCTACGAAAAGTGGCTATTGCGCCGGTAGCCTATTGTGTTACAGTTTGGAGTCTCGACCTCAGAGCTCCCACGGACACGAAACGTCCTCCAGGGTAAATTCATAAACAGCCATTTGTGAAACTTGAGTGCAACATAATGCAGTTTGAGCCTCGAGAGCCGCCATTCACAAAGATCCGAATCTCTGTGTTAGCTTAAGGCGCTCGCGCTACATCTATAACAACTCCATTAGAGACAATACCAGAGACGCTAAATGGGACTGTTAGCTGTTAGCGCTGGTGGTAAGAAAGAAGTACAATGCACTGAGTGAAAAAACCCTGTGAATGGGTCGACAAGTAAGACCAATTAATCCTCCGAAATAATAAATCCTGAATAATAAACTAGCTAGCATAACATAGCTGTTAGCACTGACAGGAAAAGATAATGGATTAAGCAACATAAAAATCTCACAGGCATGACATGAGCTGTTAGCAATAATTTGCACACATTTGGAAGGAAGATCATAGCAGGGGATTAATGAAGGAATAGTTAGGAGATTGATGTGAAAAAAAAAAACTTTCCTAACTGTAATCTTTTCAGGGTTAAAAGAGTTCCAGAGAAATCTGACTGAAACTCCACTGAGCTGAAATGAATCCAATTCAACTTTATGGAAAAAAAAAAAAAATTGAAGATCTGGTAAGATGTCGAGTTGTGTTGAGAAGTGAGTCGTAGTTAGTCAGGGTCAAGGTGTGGACGTAGTTTTTAGCATTAGCGCTCACTCCTTGAACGAGTTCAGCGACACAATCGCTAATTAATTTGCCGCTTCAAAGCATGGGCTGACACTAGACTCGTCATCCAAAACAAGAGAAAATGAGCCGCGCTAATTAGCCGAACCGTCGCCGTTTCCATAAAACGCCAGCGATTCCCATTGTGCTTGGGTGCAGGAGTGCAGTTGTGTCACGAGTCGAGTTTAGCGCAGTTTACGTAGCTTGTGCTCCAGCCGCTGCTCTCGGAGAGCTTTAACAATGCGCGAGGTCGCAAATGGATTCGGTGTTGAAAAATGTGTCAAGATGAGCAGCCGCTGTTTTGTTGAGTGAGCAATTACAGCCGTCATAAATCGTGTAGCTGTTAAACAAGCCGACATGCGGACGAAGGTTTGGGCTAGAGTGTGTTTTTACTCACTAAACTACACGAAGCATGTGCGACATGTGCGATGTACCATTTTTTTTAATAATAATAATTGATTAAAAAAATAAATAAATGTGCTTTTATGAGTAAAGCCTCTTTAGGATGATGCTATAGAAGATCCATCATCATCAGAGTAACTAAAAAAAAAATTATATGGATGTAAAAGGTTTATATTGCGGAAATAAAGTCCAGATCATTTTCACTCTTAAAGCGTAAAGTTTCCATCAGGCACAAATTCGAATCCAAAATGATTCCGGTTAAATCCGTGTGATGTCTCGCAAGACGCAAGAACGTTTCTCGTAGTGGAAGTTAAGGGTGCCAATACTTTAATAGAAAGCTTGTTCTTATGAAGAAGGCTGTTTGTCGAAGAAAGTGATTTATTGTAAACAGCAAAGCAACCTGACTTCCCAAGGCTTACCTTTGTTTTACCGGCTTCTTACCTTTGTTTTACCGGCTTCTTACCTTTGTTTATGGCCGAAGAATGGAAACAAAATGGCCGCTCTGTGGTGTTTCTCTGAAGGCAATCTGTGTATTAATGAGTGATAAGAAAGTGTTAAGTCAGTGTTAAGGGTGAGAATTCTTATGAATCGGTAAAAATTTTAAAAATCATCATTATCATTTTGACAAATAACACATTTTCTCAGAAATATAGAACATGACAGGAGAGCAGGACGTCCTACCTAACTGACTAATCACTTCAAACACAGTCGAGAGTTCATGTAGGATCATGTGAAGACGTTACGTTTGCTAACATTTACCAGGAGATACCTCTCTCTCTCTCTCTCTCTCTCTCTCTCTCTCTCTGTCTCTGTCTTTAGATGCTAAGTGTGATGGCGTGGATGCTGTTAGCCGGGATCTTGGCATCTTTGTCGTCGCCGCTGATGCGGAACACGATGTGTGTGTTGGATGGGATGGTAGCCGTCCCGCTGAGAGGTTTTCCCAACCAGCTGTGACGAGGTGCGGACATGTAGGAGTGGCAGTGGATGTTGCTCGTCTTTATTAGTGCAAGTCGTGCGATTGTAGTTGTAAGTAACATCAGCACGCTAACATCGGTACGCTAACATCAGCATGCTAACATCAGCACGCTAAAATCAGCATTCGAACATCGGCACGCTAACATCAACATTCTAACATCAGTGTGCTAACATGCTAATATCAGCATGCAAACATCAGCTTGTTAACGTTCAACTCAGATCCTTAGTACCTGCAAGAGAATCTGATTCTAATTCAGATTCAAATTCAGATTCAGATTCAAATTCAGATTCTGATTCAGATTCTGATTCAGATTTAAACTCTATTTCTGACTTTGATTCTGATTCTTATATAAATTTAGATTCTTATTTTAAATCTAATACAAATTCTGATTCTAATTCTGCTTCAGATTAAAAATCCTGTTTCCGATTCAGATTTTGATTCTAATTCAAAATTAGATTCTGATTTTGATTCCTAGTCTAATTCAGATTTGATTTCTGATCCATATTCTAATTCAGATTCCGATTCTTGTTCGAATTCGGATTCACATTCTGATTCTAATAAAGTGGTAAAATCTGAATCTAATTCTAATTAAGTTCATTCTGGTGGAATCTGATTCTATTTCAGATCCAGATCCGAATTCTAATTCAGACTTAATTTCAGATTTCAGACTTAATTTCAGATAATTTAAGATCAAATAAAATATTCTGGTTCAGATTCAAATTTTCACTCATACTGTAATTCGGATTCTGATTTTGACTCTGATTCTGAGTTACGTTCCTAATTCAGATTCTTCCTCTTGGTTTACAAACATTAATCATCGGTAAGTCTTTCGTTTCATCTCCATTAACACATTTCCCCCGAGCAGCACAGCACAGCGACCTTCAGCATGAAAACTTCAGGATTATTTCATAAAATGTCACATTTCAGTGTTGTTTTTATTCACTTCACAGATGTAATGTACAGTAAGAGAGCTGACCCTCGCACACATCCCGCACTAACGCACACTTAATGTCTCTATTTTTATTTAATAAATGTTTATACTTTTATATTTGTGCTCATAGTTTTCATAACTTCCTCTTCTCTTTCTCTTTTACTTCCTTATCTCACCTTACGATTATATTTTCAATGATAAAGAACAGATTTTAGTGACCTCTAGAGGTCATAAAGGTCACGACCCTGACTGAGACCTTGTCATATCGGTCTAGCCCTCTCCGGACATCCGTGACCTTCATGTTTGACCTCTGCAGGCCAAGCTGTTGCTCACAGGCTGATTCAGATTCGATCCAGTTAGAGGCCACCTGGACACGAGCATCTTCATATCTCAAAGCAGAGATAGAAATAATTCAGAAATAAATCAGGCGATGAAGCGGAGCTCCCCAAGTGTTTTATTCCTCTGACACCACAGCGACTGACCAAATATTCCATATTTTATTTACTAAAGAACGACATCATACTTTTTATAAATATGGATTTTAGTTATGTGGAACGTTCATGAGATAAAAGTCGTTCCCTCAGCAGCATTGTCTTCTCTCTCTCTCTCTCTCTCTCTCTCTCTCTTGAAGTTATTAAGACAAAAATAAAACGCAGCTTGTCACATGACTGAAAAACCGCAAAGCGTAAACTCCTCTGTCCTGACAGCTTCACCTCTAACACTGGAGACTCCTTCCACAAACGATGACTAAACATCTCCTCACAGAAGACTTCACCGCAACCACATCGACGTTTATGTGGAGCGTCTGCCGTACACGTCCCTGTGAACGATCTGTTACTATAGAAACAATGACGAGCGCATGGATACACACCTGCGATCTGAAGCACAGGCTCTGAGCCGCGCCGTTCATCGATCGCCCGACAGTAAGGTTTGGGTTTACACTCAAGAGGGGTGTTATATGAATCATTCTGGAGTCCGTGATTAAGTTAAATAAAAGGTGAATAAGCTGTGATTTGCGTCAGTGTGTGTATTCACGTCCCGCTGTGTGACTCACTGAGTCAGTGATTCAGCAGGACACACACTTCAGCATCAAAGAGAAAAGCAGTGCATCTTTGAACAGGCCAAGATTGGACTCGGATTTCTCTCGCTCTCCATCCAGCTTAACGAAGTGTGTACTCAGAATGACGCACACACACACACACACACACACACACACACACACACACACACACGGTTATCCGGCTGGACAATGGCCGCCTTAATGAGATTTGCGTGGCCGGATAATTGAACTCTGTTCCATTTCAAAGGAAAAATCTGCAGCACTTCTGCTGTTTGACGCGCCTTATACACGAGATTAAAGTGTACAACTGTGTCCACCTCTCACACACACACACACACACACACACACACACACACACACACACTCTCTGTGAGAGATGTTTTTTGTTATAAACATGGACAATTTTTTTCAATTATGGTTTGTGTGAGAGCGGCGTGTGCCGGCGAGGGTGTTTGGCTAATGGCCGCAGGTCGGGGTTCAGCGAGTGGAGCTTATTGCAGACGCGCCGAGGCTTTTATGAGCGACACATCAAAAGGTAGATAAACTACCGAAAAGAGGAAAGATGGAATTGAAATTTTCATCTCCATTTCTGTAAAAATGTGTTTTAGTCTCTTTTTTGTACCAGAAAATGTCATTTAAACAGCAGAAAAGCATGTTTGTGTGTGTGTGTGTGTTTGTGTGTGTGTGTGTGGGGTCTGTGTGTGTGTGTGTGTGGGTCTGTGTGTGTGTACGGTACAGGAGATACTACTTCATAATATCATGTGGCTTTAAGTTTTTACTGAAAAATTTTCCGATATCAAAAATGCTTGTTGTTTCAGTGAAGGAGGCGTGGCCTCTGTACCTGTCCGTCTCAGTGAAGGAGGCGTGGCCTCTGTACCTGTC
>CM074956.1:22775281-22786550 GCA_037577455.1 Pangasius macronema
ATAGCATGATGCTGCCACCACCATGCTTCACCGTGGCCATGGTGTTGTTTAGGTGATAAGCTGTCTTGTTTCTGTGCTAAACATATCTTTTAGAATTACGTCCAAAATGTTCAACCTTGGTCTCATCAGATCTTAACACATTTTGCTACCTGGTTTGGGGTGATGCATGTGGCCTCCAAGCCCAGACATGTGAAGAGTAGCAGAGATTGTTGTCACATGCAGGGAGTGTTCAGTACTCGTCAGATGTTCCTGCAGCTCCTATAATGTTGCTGTAGGTCTCTTAGCAGCCTCCCTGGTACGTTTTTGTCTTGTCCTTTCATCAGTTTTGGAGGGACGTCCGGTTCTTGGTGATGTCACTGTGGTGCTCCATTTTCTCCACTTGCTGATGATGGCCTTCACGGTGTTCCACGGTACATCTAATGTTCTGGAAATTCTTCTGTACCCCTCTCCTGATCGATTCCTTTCCGCAGTGAGATCCTGTACATGCTCTGTAAGCTTTTTTGCTTCAGCAGTCAGATGAAACTAAGATGATGTGCAGAAACAGTACAGAAACGGCTGATCTTCACTTGAGGTTAATCAGAATCACTTCACTGATGGCAGCTGCATGATAATTACTTTTGAACATGAGTTTGAATATGAATGTGTTAATTCTGAGCACAGTCACATGACCCGTTGTAAAAGGGTGTGCACATTTATGCAACCAGGTTATTGTACGTTTTTTATTTTCCTTTTTACCTCCTAAAACTTTTCGATTTGTTTTTCGATTGATTTTCACTTGTTGGTTGCTTTTTCACATTAAAGGTGGAAAAAGTACATACGGTCAGTACAGACAGAGACCGTTCTATTATTATTATTATTATTATTATTATTATTATTATTATTATTATTGTTTAAGGTCTCTGGGCAGGTTTGGTTTGGTGTTTCTGTAAGTGAAAGGCGATGCTAATGGTGTTATCAATGTTACTGTGTAACGCTGATCCACACAACAGCCTCAATTTACAAATATTTCTTTAAAATAGCAGATGATATTTTAACACAGCATCTCCCCCCGGAGAGCAGAGAGGACCCTGGGGAGGGCCTGGGGGGGCGGCTGTGGGGCGGCGGGGGTGGGGCAGTGGGGCAGTGGGGGGGGCGAACAGATGTCATACAGATGGATTTGTAATAGAGGATTTTCGAGCACTGAGCTGATGGACAGGACGATGGTCTCAGAGGAATAAATACTGTTCTGTTTCATGTTAAAGTCTGATCAAACATGTGAGCATGTGTGTCTGATCTGCTGCAACGAGGCGCCACATGATGACATCATCAAAAATCGCCAAATGAACACATGCACAGTCATCAGTCTGTTTCTCTCCAAGTCCAGGTCATACAGAGGTTAGAAGTGGACATGAGGAGCATGGCCTGCTGTTACACACTGACATATCTCTCTCTCTCTCTCTGTCTGTCTGTCTCTCTGTCTGTCTGTCTCTCTCTCTGTCTCTCTCTCTCTGTCTGTCTGTCTCTCTGTCTGTCTCTCTCTCTATCTGTCTGTCTGTCTCTCTCTCTCTGTCTGTCTGTCTCTCTCTCTGTCTGTCTCTCTCTCTCTCTGTCTGTCTCTTTCTCTCTCTGTCTCTCTCTCTGTTTGTCTCTCTGTCTGTCTCTCTGTCTGTTGTTATTTCTGTCTGTCTGTCAGACCGATGTTTCGCCATTTTGTCATTTTCTGTTATTTTAGCTCTAACTGAGTGCCTGTCTTATGTTTTTTTTTCTGTCTGTCTGTCTATCTTTCATTTTGTCTGTCTGCCTGTCCTTTTTTATTTCTGTCATTTTGTCACTTTGTCTGTCTCTGTTTGTCTGTCCATCGTTTTGCCTTTCTGAAGTTCTGTCTATTAGTTTGTCTGTCTGTCCAAATGTGTCTGTATTATTATTATTATTATTATTATTATTATTATTATTATACTGGAACCATCCATCATCCATATATCATATCTATCTATCTATCTATCTATCTATCTATCTATCTATCTATCTATCTATCTATCTGTCTGTCTGTCTGTCTGTGTGTGTGTGTGTGTGTGTGTGTCATGGTAGCACCAAAGGGGCACAGAACTACACTACCCATCAGCCCCAGCATGTCACATGTCACTAATCACTCACACCTGTTTCCTGTTTCACCTTCATCAGCAACACTTTTTAAAGCTCTAGTTTTTCAGTGTCTCATTGTAAAGGTGTGTGTGTGTGTGTGTGTGTGTGTGTGTGTGTGTGTGTGTGTGTGTGTGTGTGTGTGTGTGTGTGTGTNTTGTCTGCACTTGCATTCACCTTCTCCTACTTGACATTATGTCAACCTGTGCTTTTATTTAACTGACCATCTGCAGTCAGTCTCATTATTTTTGGCACCCTTCACAAAAATGAGCATATCTATCTATCTATCTATCTATCTATCTATCTATTATACTGGAATGTAAAAGCTTCAGTAAATCTCAACTTGGCTCCAGATTGGCCTGTAAGATGAGAATCTCCCAAGACTCTGTGACCTTTGACCTCTCACAGTCTTTAGCCTCGACTTCACTCTGTCAACATGGCAGTAAGTATTGTTCTGTTTGACAGAGAGCAAATTAAACACCACTCTGGGCCCTCTTCTCCTCCCTCTCTCTCTCTCTCTCTCTATCTCTCTCTCTCTCTCTCTCTCTGCCTGCTAATTCATTATTCTTCTTAATTTTTTTACTCTTACACCGAAAATCTGATATCGTACCTTTTTTTAAAATAAGCCCTTTCCCCTAATATCATCTTTATTTTATCTCTTCACCAGATATTTATTTATTTGTGTTTTTTTTTATTCACTTGCTCCAATCATTTGCTGATCCTCGCCGCTTTGCATGCGCAGTGTGCGTCTGGAGTATTTTACTTCATTAGCGAAATCAATTAATTGCCTTCCCGTTAAGCAAACTACCCAGAAAGCCCCGAAGCAGCCGCCTATTGAGGCAGCGAGGAGGCTCGAAAGGCTGCTTTTAGGCCTGGCATTTACATGCAATTATCTTCTTATACAATTAACTGGATTGGGCTAATGAGCATCTTGCAGGCAGCGAGCGGATTGTGGCCCTGAATGGCAGAGCTGAGTGAGTAATTGCCGGTTCGGCATGGCGATGTTAATGGGAACGATCTGAAAGGAGAAAAAAAAAAAAGAAAGTCTGCATCGGAGAAGAGAGGCACTTAGCCGAGCGGGAGAAACAAATATTCAACAGTCAACAATCGCTCAGGAGGGGAACGGCGGCCATGTTGGCGCATCATACAAAATAAAAACATAAATAAATAAATAGAAAAATTTTAAACGACTTTTAACGTAGTAGCAGTAACAAAATAGCGAAACAAAAACCCTGAATTAAAATGCTAAGGTGCCAGAAAATATTCTACTGTAGTTAAAAACAAAAATAATAATAATAATAATAATAATAATAATACTAATAATATAAAACTAAGAACATAAATAAACACCTAGGCCAGGGTTAGCCCAGAGTTTTTCAGCTGAATTGCTGAGTATTTTATTGCAATGGAAATAAAACCAGTTCCCTGTGCTGCAAGAGCAAACTGGATCAGATGAAATGTAATTCCAGTGAATCTCACACATGACCATTATCTGCCCAAACACGCAGGACCATGAGACTGAGAGCCGGAACGCGGATAAAAGTTACTGACTCAGAGACAGACGACAGACTCGAGCCGAGCCGAGGCGAGTCGGAGATGGGAGAGACCCTGCACCGAATGTATACCGCTGACTCGCTATCTGCAGCTTCGAGGCAGCTTTGAATAGCTAGAGTACAACGCAGCACACAGCTCATATAATACACAACTCACTCACAGGATATACAGAGTGGGCGGGGCAAAGCAGGGCGTGGTGAGGGTGGAGTCAGCAGGGCGTGGTGAGGGTGGAGTCAAGGCAAGCTCAACTCTCTAAATAAACACTGAATGTATGGGTGTGGTTTCGAACACTATCAATAATAATAATAAAAAAAATTAAAACTAATTTCAGATCAGTGTGAAGCTAAAACACGGCAGAAACTTTAGAAGAGACACAAGTTTTCCATCACAAAAACATATTTTAATTCAGAGTGTTGGTTCTGGTGGTTTAGTGGTTAGAACATTTGCCTTGTATCTCTAGGGTCAGGGGTTTGCGTCCTGCCTCTGGTGTGTGTGTGTGTGTGTGTGGAGCTTGCATGTTCTCCCTGTTCTCCCTGTGCTTTGGGGGTTTCCTCTGGTTTCCTTCCCAGCTCCAAAGTCATACATTATGGGTGTTTCCAAACTATATGCAGTGTGTGTGTGTGTGTGTGTGCAGTGCCCCGTGATGGATCTGTGTTAGGATGGGTTAGGATAAGTGGTACAGAAAATGGATGGTGCAAATGCTTTGACTTATTTATTATTATTCTGTAATTATAATTATTATTCATTGCTTTGATTCGTTTTGATTCAGTGAACGATTCCTTTCAATCACTGCACTAACTGATTTACGTCATTGCACTGATTCATTTTGGTTGTGTGGACCGACTCATTTTGTTTTTGATTTAAATCGTTGCATTAATTTATTTAAAGTCATTGCACTGATTCATATCGTTTCACTGTTTATATGTATTTTACTTCATCGCATATTTGATTCACTTCGTTGACTCTCTTCAATTCAGCGCATTGACTCCTTTTGATTCATTGTTTTGACTCATTTTGATTCATTTGAGTCACTGCACTGATTCGTAACGATTCACTGCTCATATGTATCTTACTTCGTTGCATTGACTCGCTTTGATTTATTGCTGTGACTCGCTTTAATTCAGTGCTTAAATTAATGTTGATTCATTGCACTGACTTCTTCTGATGTATTTTTGATTCAGTTTGATCTGATGATTTGACTCATTATGATTCAGTCTAATCTTTTATCTGATTCATTTAGGATTAGTGTATTGATTGGCTTTGATTTACTGATTTGCTTCACGTTACTGCAGCGTATCGATTCATTTTGGTCCTCTGCACCGGTTCATTGAGACGGAGTGTAAGCGATCGCTCTGACTCGTTTTGCTGTAGCGACGTGACTGATTCTGACGATGTTTTTATGAGTATATTCTGATTAAGAGCAGCGCTCTCGCGGCGAGGCTACGCCACACAGCGCCCGGTCCTCGGCACGTTGTTCTGGGGCGGTGCAGGTGTGAGCACAATGCAGGGCTTTTAACAGTTCCTCCTTTCATCACGTCCTCGCTCTTCACGCTGAAATTGCGATACAAATACGCCATTCTGTAAACCAAGCCGTGTGCCTTTGTCCTGCACTCGCCACTCACTGCCTCATAAACACCCCTCTGCCTCGCCCAAAAGTTGACTGGTGTCATTTACTGACAGGGATTACAAAAGAGCTGATAATATAATAACTCTGTATATGTGTGTGTGTGTGTGTGTGTGTGTGTGTGTGTGTGTTTTTTGAGTGCCTTTAACACATCCGTCTCATGCGTTTCACAAACTCGGGTCATTTAAAATGACATAAACGTTTAATTAATGCTAAAACGATGACCGGAGATTATTAAAAAAAGTAAACATTAGGATTTAGACAAACACACACACACACACACACACACACACACACACACACACACACACACACAATGTCAGTGATACTATAACTTGACTGCAGTGCCATCTGTTGGTGAATATGAGATTAAAAAAATGGATGCTGAGTAACAAATAAATCACTTTAAACTCCGTGTACATTCTCAATCCTTTTATTTATTTACTTGTTTATTTATTAGTTTGTTTATTTGTTTGTTTGTTTGTTTGTTTATTTTTGATTTACAAAAGTCCACAGTGTAAAATGTTAGCCCAAATGTATCGCATGTTCCACGTCTGAAGTTCACTTCTCTCACTGTCCTACATCTCTCTCTCTCTCTCTCTCTCTCTCTCTCTCTCTCTCATTTTATCTCCTTCTCTCCTTTGTCTCCCCGTCTCTGCCCCTGTATCTCTCTCTCTCTGTCTCATTTTATCTATTTCTCTCTCAATTTCTCTCTCTGTCTGTCTTATTCTATCTCTCTGTCTCTCTCTGTCTGTCTCTCACTATCTCACATTATCTCATAATCATTATCTCGCTTTATCTCTCTGTCTCACTTTACATGTGTCTCTCTTTCTCTCTGTCTCGCTCACTTTCCGAGCGCACTCCCACACTCCATCTGCCTTTCTCGTCATCTCTCTCCCTCACTCTTTCTTTATCTCTCTCTCTTCATTTGTCTCTCTCTCTATCTCTCTCTCTCACACACACTTTATAACTATCTTACTTTATCTGTCTCTCTCTCTCACTGTCTCAGTTTATCTCTCACTCTTTATCCAAGTCTCGCTCTCTCTTTAGATGTCTCTTTTTATCTCTCTCCCCTCATCTCTCTTTCTCTCTCTCTCTCTCTCTCTCTCTCTCTCTCTCAATAAAAAACCCTTGCATTATTGGCATGACAAATTCTCTCTCTTTCTCACAATCTCTCTTTCTCTGTTTCTGTGTCTCTCTCTTTCTCTCTCCATTACCCGTCTTACTTTATCTCACTTTATCTGTCCTTCTCTCTCTCTCTCTCTCTCTCTCTCTCTCTCTCTCTCTCTCTCTCTCTCTCTCTCGGGGTGTTCAGTGTGTAATGTATGTAGTTGCGGCTCGTTTTTTAGCAGCAGGCCCGCGGTGTTGTTATTGATTTCTGTAAACAGGACTGTAATGAATGTCTGTGTGTTTCTGCTGCACACCACCTCTCTGTTATTTACTCACTCACTGCCTCAGTGTGTGTGTGTGTGTGTGTGTGTGTGAGAGAGAGAGAGAGAGAGAGAGAGACACTCTGTTAATGTCAGGATGATGAAAGCACTAACATTATGACACTGTATCCATATTCGCTTCTGGCCGAAAGGGAAAATGCTTTTTTTTTTTTTTTTTCAAAATGTGAGCTTTATTTATTAAAAAAAATAGAGGCGAGGGATCGGCGCTCAGTGAGGTCACTGAAGATGTAGTCCTGTCACTGTATTCATTTATATCTGTGTGTGTGTGTGTGTGTGTGTGTGTGTGTGTGTGTGTGTGTTTGCAAAAGATTGCAAATTACAAGAAGAAGAAGAAATAAAATTTGTAAAATCAATTAATTACTTAATTAAATTCACAAACTAATAAATAAATGATCTGAAAACACAGACGGGAAATCCGTAAAGAAACAAATACCATAAATCAATATAAAGACACAGACAGACAGACAGACAGACAGACAGATAGATAGATAGATAGATAGATAGATAGAAATGTGAAAAATAACTAACTATTTGCTTTATATTTCTATACATATAATTTACGTGTGTGTGTCTATACTCTAACCTGTGGTGTGTGTGTACTGTAACCTGTGGTGTGTGTGTGTGTGTGTGTGTGTGTGTGTGTGTGTGTGTGTGTGTGTGTACTCTAACCTGTGGTGTGTGTGTGTATACTCTAACCTGTGATGTGTGTGTGTGTGTGTGTGTGTGTGTGTACTCTAACCTGTGGTGTGTGTGTGTGTGTATGTGTGTGTGTGTATACTCTAACCTGCGGTGTGTGTGTGTGTGTGTGTGTGTGTATACTCTAACCTGCGGTGTGTGTCCCAGCAGAGCCCACAGTGTGTCAGTACTTAGGCTCCGCCCCCTGCTGAATTCCAGCAAGTGTGTTTCCTGTCTGTCGAGGGCGAGGTGCTGGCAACCCTGAAAATCGCCCTTCAGCTCGGCGCCGCTGCTAAGCTGCACCACGTCCCATGTCCCCAACCGTCCCAGCACGTCTCGCACCGCCCCCAACTGCCTGAATGACAGGTGACCTGGCCAATCAGAACCACAGAAACGTCAGAAACAGATTCGGGGGTGGGCGTGTCCCAAAAGCTAGTGCATCACAGAAGAGATTGTGATAATTGTGGAGAAAACTTTGACTTGTGTTTAGCTAAAACAAAGTCCTCATACATGAAGCGCATCAAGTGTTCTGCTACGTTTAAATACACCTGTGTGTTCACTGTGCTAGCGGTCGGTGCTAAGTGTAATGACAGTGTTATTTTGGCCACATGGAGTCTTTTCTTAGCAATTAATCAACACATCTGAGGTAAAAGTTGATGTTCCGGATAGTTCTGTGTCGTTTCCACTGTCACTGTTTCATTACATGATCTGTATGAAAGACTTTTATAAAGCTAAATCATTAGCTTTAGTCATTAGCTACTTTCCTCTCAGTGTCCATATTTTCCAGTTGCCTAGCAACAGTGCTTTCCAGACATAATGTAGATTTATATAAGACGTGTGACTCTCCGACCTGAGATCCAGGAGGGTGTGATGGCGTCTGTGATCCAGCTGACGTAACCCTCCCTGAGCGAGCGCAGAAACATCTCCGTGTCACCGTGAGAGACCAGCTCCTTCCTCTTCCTCAGCTCTTCGTCCAGGTGACAATGCGGTGAAAGGAAGAGGATTCTGGGTAAAAAGAGCGCGGGCTTGATGTTCACGCCGCACCGCTGCATGTAGCTGCACAGGTCCCTGGCCTTCATCTGGCAAATCACACAAACACACAACTTTTAACTGTCTTTCTTTCATCATTTACTCATCAGGCTTTTCTTAGCGATTTAGCGACACTTCTGAGGTAAATGTTGACAATCTGAATGGTTTTGTTTAATTACCACTATCACTATTTCTTTACTTTATCTTCTTAAAAAAACGACATGCTAGCTAGTAAAATAGCCTTAATAGCTAACTAGCTTACTCTCAGCATCCATACATCTCAGTTGCCTAGCAACAGCGCCCTCATGATTCAAGCACATTGGCTCTTCTATGCTCAAATGCAGTTGTTCACCATGTTAGCAGTCGATGCTAAGTGTAACTACAATGTTGTTATAGCTTGCAAAGTCTTTCCTTTGCAATTCAACAACAAATCTGAGGTAAATGTTGATGTTCCGGATGGTTCTGTCTCGTCTGCACTTTCGCCGTGTCTTTATACGATCTCTACGAAAGACTACACATGCTACGTGCTAGCTAGCAAAGTCATAGCCTTAATAGCTCTCTAGCTTACTCTCAGCGTCCATGGTTCTGAGTTGCCTAGCAACAGTGTCCTCATGATTCAAGCACATTGGGTGTTTCGTGTTCACATGCCTTTTGCAGTCGATGCTAATCGTTCGGTATTTCCTCTGTAATCTGAGGTAATTGTTGAGGTTCCTGACAGCTCTGTATTGTTTCCACTGTCACCGCGTCTGTACGAAAGACTTTTACAGCTAATTCATTAGCCTCAGTCATTAGCTAGTGTGCACTCAGTGGCCATACCTCCCAGTTGCCTAGCAACAGTGTTGTTACAACTTTAACCACTTGAACAGCAGGGGTACTGTGTGTTCATTATCTACTACAGGGTTGATTCAAGACATCCTGGTCAACATGCACATCACTTAGAATAGTTATATACGTTTATTTTGCTTAGTTTCAGCCTGGTTAAGTGACATTGTCAACGGCTCTTAATGTAGCGTGTTTCCTTCTCGAGCGTCAGTGAACGTTTGCAGCTTCTGTAATCGTCGTGTTCGAGTCCCTCAGCTGTCCTCAGCGTGAAAACACGGATCTCAGCTTCATAGAGCTGCTGTTAGAAAGGAGTCAGATACGCAGAAGATGCTGGAAAAGCAGAAGATGTGCAGGACCTGGAGGATTTTACTGAAGAACAGTGTGCAGGACAAACAAGGGCCTCATGAGCAACTATCGCAAAACATAAACACAGCCGCTGATCATCAGGTCACACACAGGATTAATAATCGAGCGCATGGAAACTTCTGAACTGGTTCCTGTGTGTAAATTCAGTTATTATTGTGTCTTGTGGCCGAGATGGAAACATCTGCTGAGTGAAATCGCTTATTCAGGGCCGAACTAAATAAAAAACACAATGCAATTTTTATGATCCCTCTAATTTTTTTTAAATTATTAACATTTTACAGATCCTGCGAGGCGTTTGAAAACTTGTGACCACAAATATATATGTATATATAATTTAAGTGACCCAATCACTGTTCTGCGACTGAGTCAAACCCCACTGTCCGTTTCTCAGAAAGCAGTCGAACCATAAACACGACCTGGTCTAACCTCAGCAGGAGTGTGTGTGAGAGGCCCTTATGGAAAACCGCCATCATCATCATCATCATCATCATCATGTCAGTCTGAGCACCAGCACGGTGCTCGTCAGTGACCCTGTTTCAATTTGTAGCACTTTGCATTTGTTATATAATTGCTACTCTACATACAGAGGCAGGAGAGGTTTATAACTCTACGGATATTAAAGTTTCCAAGTGCCGTAGTTCAGTGCAGCGCTTCATAATCGCTTCAGAAGGAACTGAACTGGCTGGGTGTGAGAGATGGAGCTTCCTCATAAACATAAACATGAACTACACAAACTACACATTTACTTATTTACAAAAGAGAAACTCAGCCTCAAAAGAGTGTGAGGGTGTGATAATCTGTTTGTTGATGTTTATTTTCGGCTTTGGAGTGACGAAGGAGGTCTGAAGGAAGAAGGTGGAATCAAACAGTGATCACTGACTCCCGAACGACTCCTGAACGACTCCCGAACGACTCCCGAACGACTCCTGAACGACTCCTGAATGACTCCCGAACGAATCATTTGTATGGACCGACTCTGCACTGAATCGGGCAAACCACCTCACGAGAAATCAAAACTTAATAATAAACAAATGAATAAATGTATTGGTATTTAACAAAGACTTTGTTAATACAGTGAAGTTTTCTGTAAGAAAGCATTTATTTAACATTTATGGAAGGAGTCTCCAGTGTTAGTGTCTTTGTAACAGTCAGAGGTAAAGCTTTCAGGACAGACGAGTTTACGCCTTGTAATATGACGCTGCATTTCTTTTTATCTTATTAATTTCAAGAGAGAAGAAAGCGAGGCTGGTGAGGGAAAGACTTTTTATAGCTGCTGTAATGTAAGTGATAACAGGAACTAACTTATTTCATGGATGTTTCACAACATTGAATGTAACTAAACAGATTGATGTGTTACTCTTTAAAAGTTTTAATTATGTACCTGCTGGCAGATTACTGTTTTATAGGAGGAATAAAACCCTCCAGGATGTGCTGTTGTAGGAAAATAATTAATGTTAGTGTTATAAAAGTATCTTCTGTCATTGATTATTTCTCTATAACAGCACGAGACTGAGTGTTTTCTGTTTTATTATTAGCTCTCAGACGTGTGATGTGTTACCGTGATGGCCTGCAGGGGGTCAGGGATCTGCTGGATGGACGTGTTAGTGAAGTTCTGCTCCTCCTCTTTCAC